>CAUYUJ010021247.1:2500-56420 GCA_963575745.1 Prorocentrum cordatum
GCGGGCACCTCCCGCGGGGGGCGCTGCGGAGAAAATCGGCCCCGACCAACCCGGAGTGCCAGCGCATTGAAGACATCAGGACGGAGGTCTGTCGCTGTTCTCGGCCTCTGCAGGCCTTCGCCGGGCCCCGGGACCCTCAAGAAACGACGCAGGATAAGAAACCGGTCCTGGGGACTGGGTCGAGACTTCCGGGGGCCCCGCACTGAAGAATCACGGCGACAGATCTTTTGGAATGCAAGACCCGCGCCTCCGGGCGCGGGGGCGTGTTGGCACCAGAGGGGCCCCAGGTCGCCCACGACCATTTCTGGAGGGCCGGAGCCCGCAGCAGCCGCGCCTGGCAGGGCCGATGCAGTCGCCCCCCCCCCCCCCCGCCGCGCCCCGTGGAGGCGGCGAGCGGGGTGCGGCCCGCCCGCGCGGGGGATGGGGGGGGAGTTTTTTTTTTGTTTTTTTTTTTTTTTTTTGTTTTTTTTTTTTTTTTTTTTTTTTTTTTGTTTTTTTTTTTTTTTTTTTTTTTTTTTTTTTTTTTTTTTTATATATATATATATTTTATATATAATATATATATATATAATATATATATATTGTAAAAAGGGGGGTTGGGGGGCCAGAAACTGGACAAACAGGCGGCGGCGGAGGAGGCAGCGCACAAGGAGGCGGTCGAGAACCTGGTGCAGGCGAAGGCGGCCGTGGAGGAGGCGGCGGCAGTCCTCGAGGCGGCTCGCCAGCGCCAGGCCGAGGGCCGCGAGGCGTTGGAGCAGGCCGAGCGGATGGAACAGGCAGGGCTGCCGCCTGGCTCCAACTCGGCCCGATATGCGAAACTGCGAGAAGGCGCTTGCGAGAATGCGAGAAGGCGGGGTCAAGAATGCGAGAAGGCGCGTGCGATAATGTGAGAAGTCCCGCGGCAGCCCGCACAGGGCGCGCCTCTGCGCACGCCGCTCCAGTTCCAGTTCCAGTTCCAGTTCCAGTTCCAGTTTGGACCCGTCCCCCTTCCCTCCGGGACAACCTGGCCTTGTCGGTGGCGCAGGCCCGACGGGGGTGCGCAGTGCTGGTTCGCGCAGGCATGCGTGGGGCTGCCCAGAGCGAAAAAGTCAGGCAATCGGCCCGCACTTCAGCCCCTGTCTCACTTTTTCTCCCCCCTTGGATCACCCGGGCTACAGTCGAAACCCATGCCAAGAAACATCCTGTTTGCCTCCAGGTTTTCTTGGGTTTCTTAGGTTTCGATGGTTCTGCTGCGGAACGCGTGACGTTCCCACAACAAAGATCAATGGGCGCTCTGGGGTTCCAGGGTTGGGTTTCTTGTGGCAGGTTTCTTGTGGGCTGGCCTCCACTTTATCGCCGAAAAGTAACAAAAACGATTTCGAGGTCCGCCAGAGCCAGCTGCAGCTCGTAGGCGTGGCCGCGCTCCTGATCGCGGCCAAGTTCGAGGAGGCCGCCCCGCTGAGCGCCGAGAGCTCGGGGAGGGCGGGCGGCGTGCACAGAGGCGGGGGTTGGCGCGGAGAGGGGCGGCCTTGTCGGTCTCCTTCCCCTCCTCCTCCTCCTCCTCCTCCTCCTCCTCCTCCTCCTCCTCCTCCTCCCTTCTTCCTCCTCCTCCCTGCCTCCTCCTCCTCTTCCTCCTCACTTCCTCCTCTTTTTCCTCCTCCTCCTTTTCCTTTTTCTCTTCCTTTTTCTTCGCTTCCTCCTCCTCGTTCCCTTCCTCCTCCTCCTTCCCTTCTTCCTCTTCCTCCTCTTCCTCCTCCTTCTCCTTATCGATAACTTTTCTCTGTCGCCCCCCGAGGCCAGTCTTTAGGGCAGGCCGGGCGTTTCGCCTCAGACTTCCTCACCATGTATGACCCTGAAGCTTAAACGTTGGCAACCGTTTCACACATGGAAGGCGGGCCGTTTTCAACATGTGGCTCTCGCCTTAGCGCCGCGCGCACTCGTTTCAAACATTTACAATGGTTTCACGGATTGAGGGCGGGTCGTTTTCAAAATGTGGCTCTCGCCTTAGCGCCGCGCACATTCATTTTAAACACTTGGGAACGTTTCACGGATTGAGGGCGGGTCGTTTTCTAAATGTGGCTCTCGCCGTAGCTTTGCGCAAATTCGTTTCAAACATTTGCAACAGTTCCACGGATTTAGGGCGGTTCCATTTCCAAATGTGGCTCTCGCTTTTAGCGCCGCGCGCATTCGTTTCAAACATTTGCAACAGTTTCACGGATTGAGGGCGGATCGTTTTCAGAATGTGGCTCTTGCCTCAGCGCCGCGCGTATTCTTGTTAAACAGTGGCAGAGTTTCTCGGATTCCCAGGATCGGCGTACCAGAAATGGTGTTTTGGAAGGGTTCGCGATTTTGAGGGCGCAACATTTACGATGATTCGTTGAGCTGAGGTCGCAGAAATGGCGTTCTGGCACGATTCAGGGTCGTCAGTACGCAACAATCAGGTTCATCCGTGTCGTTGGAATACAGAGAATACTGTTTTGGCATGCTTCACGTCTTTAAACGGTTGTTTTCCAACGGGGCAGGTCCCTCTGTGGAAATGAGCCGTTGTAGGGGCCTGTGAAGAGGGACCTTGGGGGGAGGGATTCTTCCATCATTGTTGGTGACTCTTGGGTTTACACTGGTCCTCTTCCTCCTCCTCCTCCAGCAGTTCTGGCCCAGGATGCCTGCGAGCTCCTACGGCCCCCCCTGTTCGTTGCGCCAAGTGTGAGCATCGCGCTTCGGGTCTGCGCAGCGGGACTGGGGCGCTCGGGCACGAGGAAGCACGTGCATAAGGAACATTCTGTTTCATCATCTCCAGTTTGCTGATTTCGCGAGGCTGGAGATGTTTGGGAACACGTGCAAAACTGGCATCGTGATTGCGACAGGTACGCAAAGGAACGCCAACGCTGGACCGCGATGTCACGCAGTGCCAGCTTCTCCATTACAAGGCAGTGCAGCTTGGGTGGAGAAAGGGGCGGGCCACGAATCGCAGTTGTGGTATGGCGGTGATGCACAGCGAACGGCTGTATGGCACGGCTTCTAACATCCTGGCGCCGCCCCGCGCAAAAGGACGATCATGCAACACTGGCATGACAAAACTTCGTATTGGATGTACGAGTGTTGCAGTGTTTCCCATATATATATATATATGTATGTTTGCATATATGTACGTGTGTATATATATATACACCCAACAGGAACAGCAATCAATATAAATAATGCTGAACACAATGGATGCCATGTTGAGCTGAATTCAGACAGATCTCGACCGTATGGGAGGCTCAACTGCGGCATCGGCGCGAGGACGGACATTACTGGACGCAACATGTAAAACCAATCGATGAGGTAGGAATTGCTGATCCCGCATTAGAGTCCAACGTGTCAGCTGTGATCGGATATTCCCTGGAGCCCAACAGTTTGGCAGTTGCTGGCAGTTTTTGGGCACCCGGCGCCACGTTCTTTCAGGGAGCCCATTGAAGCAACATCGACCACCTCATCATTCCAAAGACCGCAGTACTGATAATATAACGGCTGCGCACACTGCATGGGGGGTTCAGGTTTCTCGCATTGAGCCAGACAGCCGTGCCGACCAGTTTTGTTTAACTCGCTTGGGCTTGTTGGCATGGCCGCTGCCAATTTTTACAGCAGGAGGGGAGGTGGCAGCAGCACTCTAGAGAGGCAACCGTAATTCGTGCGATTATGTGTATTCCTCGCCAGAGGGCGGGAGTGATGCACCTGAGCGTGATAAGCCCTCGCCCATCTTTCCGTGGAATCTTCCAGTGGGATCCAGTGCTGGAGCGGGTCCGAGAGGTTTTATGAATTTATGAGCCATAGGGTCCCGTAGGCTACCCATGCAAAGCCGAATGAACTTGCCAGCAGCAATCCGCTCGGCAATAAGTCGAGTAGCGCCTCCTCCCGACACGAGATGAGGACATCCGAATTGCCGAGGCTTCCGTCTCCTCCTCCTCCTCCTCCGCCCAGAGGTGACGGCCGCCCACGACGCAGGGGTGATGTATTCTCAGGAGGTGAAGGCCAAGGGCAAAGGCCACCACTTCGCTCCTCTTCACCTACATATCTTCAACTCGTTCGTCGCCAGATTGCTGGAGTGTGGAATCGCTTTAGGCCAGAGGACCTCGGCCGTCCTGAAGCTGTGGCACGAGAAGGTGTTGTGCGAGCTGCAGCCCGAGGATTTGTGCGACATGCTAGCTCTCTTTCGTGTCATGAAGTGCTCCGACCAGAGCCAGCGGAATATTCACCTCATGTTGAGGGACGTGCCGACTCCGACGCCGCCGCCAGAGTCCGACGAGCCGCCGCTGCCTTCCCCGATTCAGGTGCGCGCTCTTCTGGCCAGGGCTTTGGCCGAGATCGGAGGCCGCACGGCCCGGGGCGCGGCGCCTCCAGGGGGGCATGGGGAGGAGATCATACAACACGCGGTGGGCGCAAAAGAGGGCGGCGCCAGCTGAATGTGTCGTGTGTGTGACTGGCTTGTGCCGCCCCTTCGGATGTGAAGTGGCTGCGGGGATGGACGTCACTGATTACGTGTCTTGCTGGCCCCTCCCCGACGGCTGCTGCTGGCTGCTGGACTCCGGCGGAGCTCGACTCCGACGGCGCTGACAGGTTCGACTCCCGGAGCTGCCCCCTTGTACACCTCAGGCGATGCTTAAGAAAACCTAAGTTTTCGTCCAGAGTCTCGATTATTCTTGACTTTTCAATGTAAATCCCAAGATGTTGATAGAAATTGTTGACGCTTCGCGTATCCCCACCAGCCCATCCAGAAACGATGCTCAGGGGAGTTGAGGTGATCAGGGAAGTCGGGGAGCATGCAGAATAACAAAGGGCGGGGGAAGCTGTCACAGACCCCGAGAGGGGGAGGATGGAAGAGGAGTCGTCGTCGTCGTCGTCGTCGTCGGAGGAGGAGGAGGAGGAGGAGGGGGAAGAGGAGGAGGAGGAGGAGGAGGAGGAGGACGGAGAAGGAGGAAGAATCGGAGGAGGAGGAGGAGGAGGGGAAGGAGCTTCTTGGGGGTCTTTTGAGGGCCTCTTGGAGGGCTTTTTGGGCGCCTTGGGGCATCTTGGGCGCCTCTTGGGACCCTCTTGAGGCGCTCTGGGGAGCCTTCGGGGCGCTTTTGGGGCCATCTTGGAGGGAGTCGATCAAACAAGAGGGGGGGTTTAATTAGCGTCCCCCCTCGGAAGCCCCTAAAATCGCCTCTTGGACCCCTCTTGGAACGCTCTTGGAGTGCTCTTGGGCGCTCTTGGGGCCGTCTTGGGGCTCTTTTGGGGCTCTCTTGGGGCCCTCTTGGGCCATCTTGGAGCCATCTCCAGGCCTCGGATAGCCATCGGAAGCGAAAAGGCGAGAAAGCAAAAATCATTGATTTTCCTTAGGTTTTGGGACGATTTTGGCCTCTTCGGGGCCTCCTTGGGGAGCTGTTTGGCCACTTGGAGTTATCTTGGGGCCGTCTTTGGGCTTCTTGGAACCATCTTAGGAGCCATCGTGAGCGATCTTGCGCTATCTTGAGCCATCTTGGAGCTCATCTTGGGTTCTCTGAGGCGCTCTTGGAGCCGTCTTGGGCCATCTTGGACGCTCTAACTACCCGCGGCCCCCCCCGTCCAGGTCCAGGGGAGGGGGTAGGGGGAGGGGTAAACCCCTCCCCAAGGGGGAAGAGGGAGGGGTGGAAGAGGATCTGCTCTAGACCACCTACGCCCAGAGGGCTGGTGGGATTCTGGGTTTTATTTAGTTTCTGAGACTATGAATTTCTTAACCCATGATTCTATAGGCTTACGCCACATCCGCCGACCCCTTGTTTTTTTGTGGAGGAGGAGGAGAAGAAGGAGGAGGAGGAGGAGGCGAGGCGGGGAGGGTGAGGCGGAGTGGAGGACGCGAAATCGATAATTGAAGGTGGGGTCGGGGGCCTCTTGGGAGCTCCGGGAGCGGAGATGGTTCGAGGAGCGGGGAGGGGCGACGAGGAGGTGGATATCACGGCTGGGGCCGTGAGATCTTCCCAGATCTCATCGCCCTCGCACCTTTTGCTGTCTTTACCGTTCCCCTAGCCCCTTCTCGGCCGCGCACGCGCCTCGGGCCCTGATCTGCGAACTCTCCTCTTGGACGCTCCCCTCCTGGAACAGACCTGAGTCGGCGCGGCCGCGGCGACGGCCGAGCCCGGCCGACGACGACGACGACGACGACGACGACGACGACGACGACGACGACGACGGACGACGGACGACGGACGACGACGAGGACGACGACGACGACGACGACGACGACGACGACGACGACGACGACGACGACGACGACGACGACGACGACGACGACGACGACGACGACCGACGACGACGACGACGACGACGACGACGGACGACGACGGACGACGACGACGGCGGCGGCGGCGGCGACGGACGACGACGGCGGCGGCCGAGCCGAGCCGAGCCGAGCCGCGTGCGCGCGCGCGGCCCTGCCGCTTCAGAGGCCCGAGCCAGGGCGGCGCGCGAAGCTGTGCGGGGCGGGCGGCAGCGGCCGCGGCCCGGGGGCCGGCGCCGCGCGCCGCGCGTGCGCGCGCCTCGTCTCGGCCGCCGCTGTCGCTCACGTCGCCGCCGCCGGGATGGATTCGGAGTCGATTTCGGCCGATCTCCGACGTCTCGAACAAATCGAGACAGAGGTTTTTGGCAGTTTGCGGGCGCTGGGGGCCCTCAACGGGCCCCGGGGCCGTCAAAAAACTACCCGGGATGAAAAGACGGTCCCCGGGAAGTGGTCGAGGGGTCCAGGGGCCGCGCATTGAAAACGTCAAGACGTCGGACGTCTGGGTCTGCCACGGAGTGCACGGTTCCCAGACCTCCGATGTCTTGACTTAGGAGTGTGTGTGTGTGTGTGTGTGTGTGTGTGTGTGTGTGTGTGTGTCTGTGTGTCTGTGTCTGTGTCTGTGTCTGTGTCTGTGTCTGTGTCTGTGTCTGTGTGCTTGTTTTGTCGGCAAGGGCCATCGGGGAGCATCTTGGGGGGTCACCGTGCGGCCGAAGCAGACACGGGGAACGGACGTCCGAGCGACAGGCCCGGGAAGAAGTTAGGGAACAGTCATGCCACACTCATCTGTCGGGGGAGCGTAAGACCCGGGTTTGCCAGGACTCGGGTTCGCCATTGTTTTTTGACGACCGCGACTCGGATTTTGACGAGTAGGAGTTTCGTGGGATGTCTGCAGCGGGAGGCCTCGTCAAAATGCAGGCTCGGCCTCGCCATTTTTTTGACGACCTCGTCGGGGATTTCCGAGTCCCCTGTACCCGGGTCTTACGTCCCCCTGAATTTGCCAATGCGCCCCCCAAAGATCAATGTTGGCGGTGGGCTGGATGAGTTGCACTTCGGCCGCAGTCTTCCCCGCGCGCGCCAGCTTCGAGTTCTGGGCGGCGGGGGAGTGTTCCCCACTCCGAGTTTCTAAGTGGCGTCGCAGGGGCGTCACTCCCGCCCACATCGACCCTCGTCGCGGGCAGACACCGCGCGCCGAAGGCGCTCCGACCCCCGTCGCGTCGCGACAACGAGGCGAGGTTGACTTCCGTCGGGGGAATACTCTCCCACGCTTGTTATTATCAGGCGATCGCAAACATGGACCAAAGGGGCGTGGATTAGCGACGGGTCCCGTTTCCACAGGAATTCGCGGATTTACGCCGCCGAGCGAGGGAGTACTGGCCGCATTTCGGGGAGGGCACCTCCCTCAGAAGGCAGCCGTGCTTCACCTCCACGCCAAGCCAGGGCAACCCTCCTCGGGCTCGGCAGGGCGTGTACAGATGCGCCCTCCCGGCCGAGGCGCCAGGGGGGCGCGCGTGCACACCGTGCCGCTGCCCAGGTGGGCTATGGCCCGGCAAGGTGGTGGCGTGTAGGCGCCTGCGGCGTAGGACATGCCCATGCGAGGCATGTCGGCGACGAGGAGTGTGGAGGAGGGCGAGGAGGAGGAGGAGGAGGAGGAGGAGCAGAAGGAGGAGCAGGAGGAGGAGGAGGAGGAGTAGGAGGAGGAGGAGGGAGGGGGGGAGGGGGAGGAGGAGGGGTCGACGAGGAGGGGGAGGAGGGGGAGGGAGAAGGAGGAGTCAGGCAGGCCCGGGATGAGGGGGATTCGCTCCAGAGTGTTCCGGCACGTTGTAGAACGGCCGCGGCGCCCGGTGCATTCTCCAGATTTGCCAGCGCTCAGAGTTTCTTGCGATTTGTCCTCATCCGGACTTGCTTTCATCCTGCCCTCGTCGTGAGACAGGGGGCCCAGGCATCTGGTACATCGGAGAATCGAGGCGGATGGTTTGTCTTTCTTTTCGTGTCGTGGAAGCCAAGTTCGGGCCTCCGGACGCCTCAAACCAGCTTTGCGCTTTACGTGGCATCGCTCGGACGTGTGCGCGTCATCTCAGCGAAACCCATCGAGGAGCAGTTTGGGCCATCCTGCGAAACAGTGCACGTACGAAACCGAGCAAACGGACGTCCGAGCGAGGGCAAGCTTGGAGGTCCCCACGATCCAGGCGCGAACGGAACTGTGGAACACTCCGGGTCGACACCCGCCTGGCAGGCGAAAGTACAGCCTTTGCTAGATTAGGGGAACGAACAGTGACATAAACATAAAAACTCGGAGGTCCGCGCGGATTTCTCGGATCGGCGCCGGGGCCCCCCAGCGGCGCCTCCGGCGCCGCCCCAAGAGGATGACGGCTAATAAATGACCGGGGGTCGTGTTCACGCGGCGGTGCCCAAGGTGACGATTAGGAAAAACCGGCCCCGGGCTGGAACACTATTTGTTTAATCGTTCTCCTACAGACAGAAAATTGTGCAGAAATCGCAGAAGCTATGTTTTTTATCGTTCTTTCCAATCGCAAAATTTTTAATTAGTCGTCATCCCGCAGTAGATCGAGACGGACATGGGACTCCGAGCAGAGACATGCCCACCGCCCCGAGCGGCCTGCTGCCCGGGAGGCCCTGGGTCCGTGGGTCGCGCCCAGTCGTTGACCCGCTCTGGGAGGCCGAAGGGCCATGCCCGCCTACATCGTTCAGGAGTGGGAAAAAACACACACACACACACACACTCACAGACACCATGAATCGTCGAGGGGGAACAAAAACACCCACACACACGCACAGACATACACACACACACACCCACACCCACACACACACACACACACACACACACTTACACGCACACACGCACCATGAATCGTCGATTCCCCAGAAAATGATGGGGAGATATGGGAAGTGTGGGGGGGAGACAAACACCCAGAACATGTAGGAAAATATATGGAATCTGGTTATCTGTGTGTGTCTTTATTTGTGTGTGTGTGTGTGTCCCAGGGGCCCTTCAATCGTGTTGATCATGGGGCTCTGGCAAGAGGAACGCCCACCGCCCCAAGCGGGCGTCACGCCTGAGAGGTTCCCCCAGTCTGGGCGTCAACTGGCCCGTGGAAAACGCGCTTGGTCGACGCCATTGTGGGAGGCCTGAGCGCAGTGCCTGCTACATCTCGGTGATCCAGCAGCGATCGCGGGTGTCCCTGAGCATGGGTGAGTGGTGAGTGGGAGTAAGTACGAGTGAGTCTGAGTGTGTGAGTGTGAGTCTGAGTGTCTTGGAGCAAGTGAGTCTGAGTCTGAGTGGCTCTGCGAGTGAACGATTATGAATTTGATAGGATCTGAGTGTGAATGAGTCTGGGCATGAGCGTGTCTGGGTGAATGGGTCTGAATGTGTGGATTTGAGTGCGAGTGAATCTGAGGAGTACGCGCGTGTGAGTGGCTCTGATCACGAGTGTGTGAAAGGGGTGCCTTTTTCCCAACCTTCCCTTGGTTGGGTACTCGTTTTGCATAGAGCACTTTGGTCGCCCCGTCCTCCCGCCCACCTCCCTCCTGCCTCCTACCTCCTCCTCGCGGCGCCTTCTGGGGGGCTGCGATCTGCGCAACTGTCGGCACTTTCGTGGGCTCCTGGGAGGCCGTGCGGAGTGGGGGTGACACGCAGATCGCGTCGGGACCTCGCGGCTCCCTGCGGGGGGAGCTGCCAAGTGCGCAACTGTCGGCAGTTCTGTGGGCTCCTGGGAGGCCCAGCGGAGTGGGGGTGACACGCAGATCGCGTCGGGACCTCGCGGCTCCCTGCGGGGGGAGCTGCCAAGTGCGCAACTGTCGGCAGGTTCGTGGGCTCCTGGGAGGCCGAGCGGAGTGGGGGTGACACGCAGATCGCGTCGGGACCTCGCGGCTCTCTGCGGGGGGAGCTGCCAAGTGCGCAACTGTCGGCAGTTTCGCGGGCTCCTGGGAGGCCCTGGCCGGCGACTCGCTGCGTGAGCGTCTGCGGAGGCAAACAAATTTTGTTTGTCCGTCTGCTTGCCTTGTGTATCTGCCTGAATGTCTCTCTGCCTGTCTGTGCGAATGTGGTTGTTCGTCTGCGCCTGTGCCCATCCTGTATCCCTGTCTCCGTCACGTGTCTCCTATATGTCTCACTGTCCTCCGTCTCCACTTCTGCCTCTATCTTACCTGTTTGTATGCCCGTGGTCTTGGTATCCGTTTCCGCGCTAAATATCGCAATGAATTGTTTGGATGGCCCCTCCGTCAGTAAGCTACAATACTTCAAATCGGAAGCACGACGCCGCCACATACAGAGCGCATCGCCGTCACAGGTGTGGCCCCGTCCCCGTTCGATGATCTGGTAGCCTGATCGGTCCACTCGAGTGCCAGGCGCGAGGTATGGACTGATTACTGCCCCTCAGCGTTAAAAAAAAAATCACTGGATTTTGTTTTTTCGTTGTTTTCGGCCCCTGGAGTCCTGGAGGCAGTTTTCGGGCCCCGGGGCCGTCCAAAAAACGATCCAGGACGAAAAACCGGTCCTGGGGAAGTCGTCGGGACCTCCGGGGGCCGCGCATCGGAAAAATCGAGACATCGCGGAGGTCGGTCCCCGAGCGTCCTGCAGCTCTTTTGTCTCGAGGCGTCAGGCTGAATGATTTCCGCAGCCACGCGTGGTGGGTTCTGTTTGTAGTGAGCTGATGGCCGCGCCCAAACTGCCCCATGCACTAGGCTGTGGCCGATTCGACGCTGTTGAGTACGAGGTCCATATTTGTTCGAGGAGCCGTGTTGCTGAGATTTCGGCAAAGACCTTGTCATTCCTTGTGCATCAACAGGCCATCCATGTGCCGTGTGCCAATTCCGCCGCACATGCATTTGCGAGGTGATTCCTGGAGGGAGGCTTTGCGGGTCGGAGCGTCTTGGTAAAAGCTTGCAGGTGCTAGAACGTGCCAGGTTGGATTTCCATCTTATCCGGGGCAATCTGGGGACCCTGAACCGTCTGGTGCCACGCCTGCAATCACACAGAGCTGCTCGGCGCAGGGTGTCGTCGTCGTCGTCGTCGTCGTCGTCGTCGTCGTCTTCGTCGTCGTCGTCGTCCTCGTCCTCGTCGTCGTCGCCGCAATAGATGTCATCGGGCCGCGTCACTGGTGTTAGCGGCCCCGCCACACCAGTGACAATGCACTACTGCTGTCACTGCTGTAGCGAAGCCGCGAACACCAGTGACAAGGCAGTAGTGCATTTGCCTTCCATGACGCGGCCAGGTGAAACCTATTGTGGCGATAAGCAACTTGCAAGAAATACTCCATCCCGAGAGATGCTAGCGTTGTCCTGCCCAAGACGACGACACTGAAACCTATTGTTGTGACGGGCCCCCGCGAAAAGGTGCTTTATGGGAGGTCCCAATTGCTCTTTCTCTACTTCCTGCTCCTGGTCCTCCCCGTCGTCGTCGTTGCGTCGTGGTCGTCTTCGTCGTCATCATCGTCGCAGCCGTGGCCGGCGTCGCACTCGTCGTCGGCGTCGTTGTCGTCGTCGTCGTCGTCGTCGTCGTCGTCGTCGTCGCCGCAATAGGTTGGGTTCTGAACTAGCATTCGCCCACGCCATTTCCGTGCGCGCACGGTAGCGGGTTTCGCAGTCATCTATCCATGTGTGGGTGCATCCTACAAACTTGGAGTGGTACAAAAAATGTCTCCGGCCGGACTTCCCCAACATTGTGATTCATAGGGGCGGGTCTTCTTTACACGAGCAAAAGCAAAAGGTATGGGACGCTTCACGGGAGGGAACATATCTCGTATGTTTGGATGATGATGTGTCCTCTATCGTGACTGCTTCTGGCGCCTTGCCAAGCGGTGGCTTTGAAGGGCTCGTGCAGCATGGTTATTACTTGATGCGTCAACAAGATGCCTTCATATGGGGGTTAAACAAAAGCTTGAATAAGCTGAATCTTAGAAGCACAATCAGTCGGAATTTTGGTCTCATCATGGGTTGCGTGTACGGCGTAGTGAAAAGAAGTCAGTTTAATGGCTGCAGTTCTCTGGGCAACTATTCGACCACCTTCGGCAAAGTCCGCCACTTCTGATGTTGTCCCTCTTAGTTCCACCTCTGCTGCGTCCACTGCGACGCCTGCTAGTGCTACGATACTACGTCTACCAGAAAAAATACAAATGTTATGGGTACTACTACTTCTACTACTATTGCTATTATTACTACGACTACTACTACTAGTAGTACTACGAGTACTACTTCTACTTCAACTAGTAGTAGTTGCACTATTACTAATACTTCTACTACAAGTCTCTAGTACTACTAGTACTACTAGTAATGGTGCTGCTGCTCTTCTGCTGAGACCAGGCGCCCGAAAGCTGGAGCCGTCGAACGCAGTTCTTTTGACTACTCCGTACAGGCCAGCCATTCTGAGACCAAAGGTTAGGATGATCGTCTTCCTGAGATTCAATGTAGCGGGGATTTTGATGAACCAATGTATCAAGGCGTCTTGCTGAAGCAGTAGAGAATAACCGTGATGCAAGAGCCCCTCGAAACGATAGCCGGGAACGCCGCCAGAAGCAGTCATGATAGAGTACACATCATCAGCCACACATGCGGGAGAAATCTCCACGCGCGACGCGTCCCACACCTTTTGCCGATTGTGCAATGAGGCCCCGCTTCGTGGAGGACTTTGTCGGGAATCTCTGGTCGAAGATATTTTTTGTTCAATTCCAAGATTGTAGGAGGAACCCATACATGGATCAGAGACTGCTGGATCCGCTACCGTGCGTGCACGGAAAAGGCGTGGGCGAGTGCGAGTTGAGAGCCTATTGCAATTGATGTATTGGCCCGCGCAACCTGCGCGGCGCAACTCGGTGTGAATGCAGGTGCGGCCCCAGACGGCAGAGGGCCCCGACAGTTCCCCCGGTGAGAGGGAACCCGACCCAGCACACCCCATGTATCTGCAAGCTCCTACCACCGCGCTTCGACCCGCCAAGGCTCGTCTCAGGAGTCCCCTGATGAATGCCCGTGCGGCGCCACTGGCGCAAAGGACGCGCTTGGTTTGTTGGTGAAACAGGAAGACCAGGTCTTGGTCGAAATCTCAATCACTCGGTTCCTGGAAGAAAGGTGGATCTCGTAATCCGCGGCGTCTAATCGGCATCAGCCGAGTGCATGGGGCACTGTGGCCGTGGTCATCAGCTCACTGCGTCTCCTGCGCGCGCAGCCCATCCGCCCTCTCATGCAAGCGTTCGAGGGTATCTTTCTTCGCCGCGCCCCGTGGTTCGTGTAGCGTTCGCGCGCTGCCGTCAACGTCCAGGTTGTTCCACGCAAGGAGAGGTCGCAAGCGTGGACACAGGTTGGCAACGTCGACAGGGATCCGTTGTACGTTCGTATGGTAAGCCACCACGAGCCACATATCCGAGTGAGGGAGCCGAACGGTCATTCGCTGTCACTGTGTGCGTGTCTGAAGTGGGGGTACACGGCGAGGATTATTGTTGTTGTTGTAGTTGTAGTTGTTGTTGTTGTAGTTGTTGTTGTTCTTGTTGTAGTTGTTGTTGTTGTTGTTGTTGTTATTGTTGTTTGTCGTTGTTGTTGTTGTTGGTTACTGTTGTTGGTTGTTGTTGCTGGTGTTGTTGTTGCTGTTATGGCTGTTGTTGTTGTTGTTGTTGTTGTTGTTGTTCTTGTTGTTGTTTTTGGTGTCGGTGTTGTTGTTGTTGCTGGCCCGATGTCCGCTCGTGATCCACCGGCGACTCTCGTGCGACCCAACGCGCGAATCACCTCGCGAGCCACTCGCGCCTCACCCGCCATCTAGTCGCAAAGCAGTTGTGAGCCACGTGCGATCGACCCGCGGCCTATGCGCGGCCCACTCGGCGACCCACCCTGCGTCCGCTTCATCATTTTTTCCCGCAAATACGGGGTGCTAAACGTCTCAGAACCAGTATGGTACAATCACGTTGGAAACCCTGCGCACGGCTTCCCTCGTCTTTCCGAACAGCCTCCAGCTAAGTCTCGCCGTGCCCTCTCTTCGTGGCGTTGTTCTGCGTGGATGACCGCGGATCGGACTGTTGGCCACTAGACCTGAGGGACTTTGTGGTCACCGAATACATCTTGTATCTTAGAGTGATGCTGTCACAGTCAAAATAATTACGAGGACGTTCCCAATCATCCACATGCGACACCGTGCTCGCCGAACCGCTACTACTACTGCCACTAGTACTACTACGATTACCAGCTGTATCATTACTGGCACTAGTATCACTATTGCTGCCACGACGACGCATACTACTTCTATTAGTACGAGTACTCCTATCACCACCACCACTACTACTACCAGTACCACTACTACCGTCACTGCTACTACTACTACTACCACTAGTACTACTACTACTACTACTACTACTACTACTACTACTACTACTACTACTACTACTACTACTACTACTACTACTACTACTACTACTACTACTACTAGTACTACTACTACCACTAGTACTACTACTAGTCCTACTTTTACGACGACTACTACTACTACTACTTCTCCTTCTTCTTCCACCACCACTGCTACTGCTACTACTACTACTACTACTACTACTACTACTGCTACTACTACTACTACTACTACTACTACTACTACTGCTGTTACTACTACTACTACTACTATTACTACTACTACTACTACTACTACTACTACTACTACTACTACTACTACTACTACTACTGCTACTACTACTACTCACGCGCCCACCTCGTGCAGGCACGGTGGCGGATGTTGATGACTGGGAACGTTCTTGTAAGTATTTCGAATCCGACGGCATCATTCTACGATATAATATGTATTCGGTGACGACAAAGTTCATCGGACCTGGAGGCCATCAGTCCGACCTGTGGGCATCGACGTACAACGCAGCCGCGAAAAGAGGATACGACGAGACTTCGCTGGAGCTCGTTCAGGCAGCGGAGGCCGCCAGAGCGAAGGGTGTTCAACGGGACTGTTCCAAGCTGGTGAGAAAGTATCCACCTGTCTGCGGCAAGCCCCGCCACCGTGCCTGTGCAACAGCACAGCAGGAAGAAGGCTGAAACCTTTTCAACCAAAAGGCAGACGATAACCTCAAAATCATTCAAACACCAAATGAAATTCAATGTTTGTGTTGCTGCTTCGGGGCCTCCTGGGCGACGTTTTTGGACTTCTGGGGGCCTCCTGGGTTTTCTTGGGGGCCTTCTTGGGGCCTCTTGGGGCCACTTGGGCAATTTCAGATGGTTCTTGGCCCGTCTGACGCCTGCGGAGGCCGTCTCGGGGGTCTCTCTGGGCCGTCTTGGAGCCCTCTTGGAGCGCTTGAGGGCCGTCTTGGGGCTCTCTTGGGGGCCTTTTAGGCGATCTTGGGGTCCCGTTGGGCCGACTTCGGGTCCTTTTGAGGGCCTTTTGGGCTGTCTTGCAGGCCTCTTGGGCCGTTTTGGGCGGTCGGAAACCCAAACAAGTGAAACCTTGAAAAACCTTGGGGGCCTCTTGGGCCGTCTTGATGCCGTCTTGGGGGCCTCTTGGGCCGTCTTGATGCCGTCTTGGGGGCCTCTTGAGCCGTCTTGGGCCATCTTGGGCCATCTTGGGTGTCAGCTTGGCTGTCTTGGAGGCCGTCCTGGAGGCCATCTTGGCTGTCTTGAGGCCGAAAAGAGCGCCGGAGAGGCAAAATGAAGGGGGCGATCTACGGACGACGCGCGCGGCCCGGGGGGTGGGGGGCCCCTAGAAACAATGGAAAAAACAACAAAACCACCAAACCAGCATGCAAACGCGCCCACTCCGTGCAGGCACGGTGGCGGATAACACGCTCGTTTTGTCCTGCCATGCAAACCCACCAAAGATCCCGATAGACGTTGTGAAGCCGTGTCCAGGCTTACGGCCTCTCCTTGCATGGCACAACCTAGACGTCGACAGCAACGCGCGACCACTACATGGAGCACGGGGCGAGGCAAAGAAACATTTGCTCCAACGTGTCCATGAGAGAGCGGATGGGTTGCGGACGCAAGCAGGGCAGTGCTTTTCGGCTGGGGAGCTGTGGACGGAGGTGCTTCGTCCGTCCTCGGGACCCAGGGTAAAGTACCACGACGGGAAATCGAAACTTCAACGTCACCGGGAGGGCGTTGCGAATGAAACTTTGTCGTTAGCATCGGACGTTCCATTATCAAAGATTAAGAAATCCCTTGGTTCAGAGGCCCCACAATCCTTGCTCGAAATGGCACTACCGCGCTCTCAGAGGAGCGCCCTACTCGAGCTTGTGCGCCGTTGTGCGGCGGTGTTATCGTGCATTAGGGACGCTTCGCGTGCAAACCGGGCATTGGTAGTTGCAGTGTAGGAGTAATAGTGGAAATGGTAGTAAGAGTACGAGTACCAGTATGATTGGCAGTAGTAGTAGTAGTAGTAGTAGTAGTAGTAGTAGTAGTAGTAGTAGTAGTACTCGTAGTAGTATTAGTAGTAGTAGTAGTAGTAGTAGTAGTAGTAGTAGTAGTAGTAGTAGAAGTAGTAGTTGTAGTATTAGTGGTAGTGGTAGTAATAGTAGTAGTAGTAGTAGTAGTAGTAGTAGTAGTAGCATTAGTAATAGTAGTAGTAGTAGTAGTAGTAGTAGTAGTAGTAGTAGTAGTACTAGTCGTAGTAGTAGTAGTAGTAGGAGTAGTAGTAGTAGTAGTAGTAGTAGTAGTAGTAGTAGTGCGAGTACGAGTATACGTAGTAATTGGAGCATCATCTGGGACACCAGTAGTATGAATAGAGGTCAGGATGGGGAGGAAAGAAAAGAAATGAAAACGCCAGTCTTCATGCCTCCTGTGGGCGGGTGGGATCCCGTATATTGTGATTCAAGGCAGTGCACTCGGGTTGGGCCGCGACAAAGCGGTGCTCCCCTGGGACGATGACTTTGATATCGGTGTTCCCGTGTCCTACCGAGATGAAGTGCGGTTTCGCGCCGAAAAGGTCCGGCAGTTTCGGTTTGACGTGGGTGTCGACGTCGTCGGGGTTGGATCGTATTTTCTTTCGCGCGGGTGGGCAGTCGATCCCCAGAGCGTACAACGGTCGGAGGCTGGGAGGGGATCATGAGTGGACATGGCCGTACGTGGATATTGTATACTTCAAAAGCACAGGTTACGCGGTGAGCGCAAAAGAGACGTATCCTGATGAGCACGTTACTTTTGAAAGCCTTCGGACTGTCCCATTGATCCATGGCTTCTCTGTTAAGTGCATGGGGCACTTGAACGATTATCTCGCGGCCTGCGGCGAATTCCGCATTTCTGACGTGTTTTTCCCCATATCCTACGATGGGGCTCTTGTTATTATTTGGATGCCTCCTACTCCTTATTCTTCCTCCTCCTCTTTCCTCCTCCCCTCCTGTCGGTTTTAGAAGGACGTACTCATACTCAGACTTACTCATACGCAGACCTACTCATAACCATGCGTACTCAGACACAGACTTATTCATACACACACATACTCATACACAGCCCTACTCATACACGCACTTACTCATACTCAGGTGTACTCATACCCAGTCGTGGTCATAATCAGATTTACCCATACCCAGACTTACTCATACCCATACGTACTCCTAAACAGACTTATTCATACACATACCTACTTATACACAGACCTACTCATACACAGACTTTCTCGTACTCAGGTTTAGTCATACCCAGACGTACTCATACTCAGGTTTGCTCATACTCAGGTTTACCCAACGCACAGCAGATTGTGAGGACGTGTTAGGCCGGGCGCTGGTGTCAGCATCCCTAAGGGGAGCCGCCAGGGGGTAGATCACGGGCCCGTTCGCGGCCAGTTTGTGGGGATGTCTCAGGCGGTTTGCCTGTTTCGGTGCCCAACATCGTTTGCGATGACAGCAGATTGTGAGGATGTCTCAGGCGGGGCGCTGGTGTCAGCACCCCTAAGGGGAGCCGCCAGGGGGTATATCACGGGCCCGTTCGCGGCCAGTTTGTGGGGATGTCTCAGGCGGTTTGCTTGGTTCGATGCCCAACATCGTTTGCGATGACAGCAGATTGCGAGGATGTCCCAGGCGGGGCGCTGGTTTCAGCACCCTTAAGGGGAGCCGCCAGGGGGTATATCACGGGCCCGTTCGCGGCCAGCTTGTGGGAATGTCTCAGGCGGTTTGCCTGTTTCGGTGCCCAACATCGTTTTCGATGACAGCAGATTGTGAGGATGTCTCAGGCGGGGCGCTGGTTTCAGCACCCCTAAGGGGAGCCGCCAGGGGGTATATCACGGGCCCGTTCGCGGCCAGTTTGTGGGGATGTCTCAAGCGGTTGGCCTGTTTCGGTGCCCAACATCGTTTGCGATGACAGCAAATTTAAAGGATGTCTCGGTGGGGGCGTTGGTTTCAGCACTTCTGAGGGGGGCCGCCAGTGGGTATTTGTGGGGATGTCTCAGACGGTTTGGCTGTGTTGGTGGCCACTATCGTCTGCTTTGAAAGCAAATTGTGAGGATGTCTCTGGCGGGGCGCTGGTTTCAGCACCCCTAAGCGGAGCCGCCAGGGGGTATATCACGGGCCCGTTCGCGGCCATTTTGTGGGGATGTCTCGGCCGGTTTGGCTGTTTTGGTGGCCACGATCGTCTGCTTTGAGAGCAAGTTGTGAGGATGTCTCAGGCGGGGCGCTGGGTTCAGCACCCCCAAGGGGAATCGCCAGGGGGTATATCACGGGCCCGTTCGCGGCCGTTTTGTGGCGATGTCTCAGGCGGTTTGCCTGTTTGGGTGGGCAGACTCGTCTGCGTTTCGAGCAGTTTGTGAGGATGTTTCAGGCGGGGCGCTATCACCCCGAAGGGGAGCCGCCGGGGGTGTTTTCACAGGCTTGTCCAGCATTCATGTCTCCCAAGCATCCCAAGTCGTCCATGTCTCCCATTTCCCCCAAGTCTCTCAAGTCTCCAAACTGCCGCAAGTCTCCCACGTCTCCCAGTCTACTGCACAGCAGATTGCGAGGATGCCTCAGGCGAGGCGCTGGTTTCAGCACCCGGGGCTCCCTGTGGCCTCCCGGAGCATCCTGAGGGGTCCTGGCGCCTCCAGGGTCTCCTGGGGCCTCCTGGGGCCTCGGCCTCCTGGGGATGTCTGGGACCTCCTGGGGCTTCCTGTGGCCTCCTGTGGCCTCCTGGGGCCTCCTCGGGGAGCCCCCTGGCTGCTGGGGCCGGTGGTTCCGGGTTTCGGCGGTGGTCGCGTATGTCTCAGGAATTGACGGGGCGTCAAGCAGCATGTTTTGCAAGCCATGGACGCCGTGCCTGGGGGCGTGGTGGCGGACTTGTGTAAGATATACGGCGACAAATGGAGGTCGGAGGCAAGAGCCCACAGTTGGTCGCACATCCACAATAGGAAAACATTGTGTGACACCACGATTGTGTATTCAGCAAAGACTGGGCTAAGGAAATAGTGGTGCCGTAGAAAAAGTCTCGGGCGGGTCGCTGTCGGCGTCGTCGCCGTCGCCTGCGGCGGCGGTGGCGACGGCGATGACGACGACAGCGACGAAGGTGACGACGACGTTGGCGGTGGCAGCCACGACGCCGACGAGTCATTCTGAACGCATATCGGTGCAGGGGGAAGTGGAGAGGAGGAGGTGGAGGAAAAGGAGCAACCGGAGCAGGAGGAAAACGAGGATGAGGAGGAGGAGGAGGAGGAGGACGACGGCGACGACGATGACGACGACGACGATGACGACGATGACGACGAGGGCGACGACGAAGACGACGACGACGAGGACGACGACGATGACGACAGTGACGACAAAGACGTTGACAAAGACGGAGACGACGACGACGACGACGACGACGACGACGACGATGACGTTGGAGACGAGAACGAGGGCTACGGCGGCGGCGGCAGCAGCGGCGAGGTTGACAATTTCACGAACTCGCGTGCTCGACGGTGCCCAGAACGCCTGTGCCATGCCATCAGTATTTCCACCCTGGGTACACTCAACGGCACCCCCTCTATTCGAGTACCCCGTAGTTGCAACCGTGCGGTGGAAGTAGGTACTCCACGTAGCTGGACCCGGGCATTCGCATGAAACCTATTGTTTCGGAAAACGTCCTTCAGGAGGTACTCCCATGTACTCCACTGAGCTGAAACCAATTGTTTGGGAAAACACCCTTCAAGAGGCACTTCGAGGTGCTCCACTTAGCTGGACCCAGGCTTTCGCATGCAACTTATTGTTTGGGAAAACACCCTTCGAGAGGTACTTCGAGGTACTCCACCTAGCTGGACCCAGGCGTTCGCATGATACCTAGTGTTTGGGGAAACGCCCTTCAAGAGGTATTCCGAGGTGCTCCATATTTACTCGACTCAGGCTTTCGCATGAAACCTATTGTTCGGGAGAACACCCTTGAAGAGGTACTCCCAGGTACTCCACTTAGCTGGACCCAGGCTTTCGCATGAAACCCATTGTTTTGGAAAACACCCTTCAAGAGGTACTCCCATGTACTCCACTTAGCTGAAACCTTTGGGAAAACCCCCTTGAAGAGGTACTCCGAGGTGCTCCACTTAGCTTGGCCCAGGCGCTTTCACATGAAACCTATTGTTTGGAAAAACACCCTTCAAGATGTACTCCCATGTACCCCACTTAGCTGAAACCGATTGTTTGGGAAACCACCCTTCAAGAGGTACTCCGAGGTACTCCACTTAGTGGGACCCAGGCTTTCACATGAAACCTATTGTGTGGGAAAACACCATTCGAGAGGTACTCCGAGGTACTCCACTTAGCTGGGCCCAGGCTTTCGCATGAAACCTATTGTTCGGGAAAACACCCGTCAAGAGGTACTCCGAGATACTCCACTTAGCTGGACCCAGGCTTTCGCAGGAAACCTATTCTTTGGGGGAAACACCCTTCAAGAGGTACTCCGAGGTACTCCAATTAGCTGGGCCCAGGCTTTCGCATGAAACCTATTGTTTGGGAGAACGCCCTTAAGATGTACTCCGGGGTACTCGACTTACCTGGACCCAGGGTTTCGCCTGAAACCTATTGTTTGGGGAAACACCCTTCATGAGGTACTCCCATGTACTCCACTTAGCTGAAACCTATTGTTTGGGAAAACACCCTTCAAGAGGTACTCCGAGGGACTCCACTTAGCTGGACCCATGCTTTCGAAGGAAACCTATTGTTTGGGAAAACATCCTTCAACAGGTACTCCGGGGTACTCCACTTACTCCACTTCCCGTTTTCGGTCTGGTCCGCGGGGGCCAAGAGACTGGTCTGGCTGAACCTGCCGCGGCCTTGTCCTCGCCCGCCTTTCCGCGCGGGGTTTGGCCCCCCGCTGCGCTCGCGGCCGCGCCCTCGTCGTCGTCGACGATCGTGGATCGAGGTTTCAGGTTGGAGGACTGAGGCTTTCTTTGGGTTTTTGTCAGTTTCTGGTTCTTTTGCGCGCTCTCGCGGCCACGGCTGAGTCTGCCTCGGACTCCTGGTCAGAACGCACCCCTGGACAAGGGGGGAGGAGGAGGAGGAAGAGGGGGAGGAGGAACGAGGAGGGAGGAGGAGGAGGAGGACGCCCGGGGACTTCCAGGCGGCCAAGATCTGCTCGAAGTCGGTACCGGTAGCTCTCCCGGGGTCCTTCCGATGCAGAGTTGCACCTCGGGTCCGTTTTTGAAGGACGAAGCCCGCAAACGGCCTCCAGGGGGCGAAAACTTCGAAAAGCCGACGACGACGCCAAGAGCTATGGCCCCCCCGCCGGTGAAGGCGAAGAGGGCCCAGCTGGCGCAGCAGATGGCGATGATGTAGGCGCGATCGCCACCCGGGCTCCGCGGCGACGGCCCCTCGTCGTCGTCGTCGTCGGTGTCCCGTCGGTGTCCCGATGATGATGTTGCTGATGATTATGATGATGATTATGATGAGGATGGTAATGATGATGAGATGATGTTGATGATGGCGATGATGATGATGATGTTGATGTTGATGTTGATGATGATGATGATGATGCTGATGGTGTCCCGATGATGAGGATGATGATGATCATGATGATGCCGACGATGGTGTCCCGATGAAGATGAGTATGATGATGTTGATGTTGATGATGCTGATTATGAATGTGTCCCGATGATGATGATGTTGATGATGATGACGTTGATGATGATTATGGCGTCCCGATGATGATTATTCTGATGGTGATGATGATGATGTTGATGATGATGATGGCGTCCCGATGGTGATGATGATGATGATGTTGATGGTGATGTTGGTAAGTATGATGATCATGCTGATGATGTTGGTGATGATGATGATGATGATGATGATGTCGATGATGAGGATGGGATGATGATGACGGTGTCCCGATGATGATGCTGCTGCTGCTGATGATGATGACGATGACTGTGTCCCGCTGCTGCTGCTGATGATGATGTGATGATGATGATGATGATTGTGATGATGGTGATGATGATGATGGATGATGATGATGACGGTGGTGTCCCGATGATGTTGATGACCGTGATGATGATGATGATGATGATGATGTTGATGATGGTGGATGATGATGATGATGATGATGATGTTGGTGTTGATGATGAGGAGGAGGCGGAGGAGAGGAGGAGGAGGAGGAGGAGGAGGAGGAGCAGGAGCAGGAGCAGGAGCAGGAGCAGGAGCAGGAGGAGGAGGAGCAGGAGGAGGCGGAGGCGGAGGAGGAGGAGGAGGAGGAGCAGGAGGAGCAGGAGGAGCAGGAGGAGGTGCAGGAGCAGGAGGATGAGCAGGAGGAGGAGCAGGAGGAGGAGGACGAGGAGAGGCGAAACCGAGGGCGATGACCGCGTCGGCCTGGCGCCCGAGCGCCCCGCCCCCCGTTCCCCAGGGCAGCGGTCGCCGCAGGCGGCAGCGGCCCGCCGGAGTCTCCGGCGCCGCGGGGGTGCGTGAAGGGTCAGGGGCAACATCAGGGCGGCACAGGCTTAGGCTCAGGAAGGACCGCCGGCTGAATTTCTCAGATCTGCGGAGATGTTGGGAGGGATGAGTGGTGAGGAAAGAGGTCAGGGGCAACGCTGGGGGGGGATCGGCTCGTGGCAACGTTTGGTGGGGAATGTGCTCAGCGGGGGATGTGCATCGACTTCCAATCGCCCACTCGTCGCCGAAAGGGCTCCGACAGTCCATCCCGCACAGGAACATCGGGCTTCGCTATCGGGAACCTATCGCCCATCTATCGGCGATGTTCGAAGAAGAGAAACGGCATAAGCATAAACTTTTGGCGCTCCGCGCGGGTTTCTTGGATCTGCGCTGTATTCCCTGGGAGGTCTCATGTGGGCGGGCCCCTACTGCATGGCCTATTCACGCTCGAGGTTTCCCCCCCCTGAGCTGCTCCCCTCCCTGGCGTCAGCCTTAAGAAGTGGGCGTCCAGGGCCCTGGCATCATCGTCGCGCCTCCTCACCACACGGGCTGACTGCAGCGTTTTGTCGCCCTGCAGCTGGCAACGGCGGCGCGCAGAGGGGGGTAATGAGGGGGAGGGGAGACGCCTTTTTAGAGGCACGCTCTCTAGCCGTGGATCTCCTTGCGATTTGTTTTGGAATCGCGCTGTCTCCCGAGGCCTCCTCGCGATTCGTGCAAGGCGCACGCTTCGGCGAGCCGCCGTGCTCGACTTGGCCGCCTGGGCCCGCCTTCCCGACCCGCCTGTTAGGGTCTAGCCGCCCGATCTGCCCGTCTGGTTCTGCAACGTGTTTTCTGCTACTAGCCCCCCCATCCTGCTACTCTCTCTCGTGCTCCATCTTCCTCCCCCCCCCTTGTCCTTTCCTTCCATCCGTCCGCTCTTCCCTTGCCTCAGGGGCCGCGCCAAATACACGTGGCAGGGAAGAAAGATATTTCCCAAAGGGGGTACGATCGACGACGAAGGGGCGGGCGTCGAGGGCATGGGATACGCGTTGAATGGCGCGCGAGCAGGTAAGAGCGATCATTTTTTTATTCAAAGATGTTTTTTCCCCTCTCTCCCTATTTCGGGTCTATGGACCCCTTCAGAGATGTGTCATCGGCTTTGTTGTGTATTCAGCAAAAGAGAGGTCTGGACTTGGAGCCGAAAGTGGACTCACACGCGTCGGGGAACCATACTTCTTGCTTCGCACGGGGCGAGGCCAGCGAGACAGGCAGACGGGCCTGCCACAGGCCAGCTGCTGCCCAGCACGATGCTTTCTGTTGTCGTCGTCCTGCGGCAAGGCCGGGGCGGAGGATCGAGGCGCAAAGACATCGTGCACATAAACTGTCGGGACTCCGCGCCGACGTCCTGGAGCGGCACTGGACCCCCCTCCCTGGCGCGCGGAACGCGCCATGGGCGGCCTCGGAGGCGCCGCCGGGGTGGGGGTCCAGCGCCCATCCAAGAAATGCACGCGGAGCTCCGAAAGTGCATGTTTGTGTTTTTTGTTGTTCTTCGAGAGGGGGAGGCGGCGGAGGAGAGGGGTGGGCGGGGAGGGGAGGCTCGTGCTGCAGACCTGAGCAACATCATCAACTTCAGGGACTCCCTGGAGGACTGCGCAGGGGGGTGGCATCGAGAAGAACTCAGGGGCGACGAGGATACTGTCGGAGGCACCGATTTTTACACTACACAATGAGGTCGCCGCAGGCGCCAGCTGTTCGTCAAGGCAATGTGGGTGGGCCGCGGTCAGGTCGCGTGTGGGTCGTGGGTGGGTCGCGGGCGGGTCGCGGGCGAGGACCACGACAAAAACAAACAACGAACAACCAACAAACGAAAAGAACCCTCGCCGGCGCCTCGACGTCGACGTCGTCGGCATCGACGGCGGCGGCGGTAGTGGTCGCGCCGTCGTCGTCGATTCTGTCGTTGTCGGGGATCAAACATCCTCTATTGTGGGGGTTAGTGGGGCTTCTGGGAAACGTGTTTGGGGGCCGTGCCGAAGGCTTTGCCGGCGTCGAGTGCGGCAGACTCCATGGGTGTCGCATGAAACCTAGGCTTTCGCATGAAACCTAGTGTTTGGGAAAACACCCTTCAAGAGGTACTCCGAGGTACTCCGCTTAGCTGGACCCAGGTTTTCGCATGAAACCCATTGTTTGGGAAAACACCTCTCGCGATGTACTCCCATGTACTCCGCTGAGCTGAAACCCATTGTTTGGGAAAACGCCCTTGAAGAGGTACTCCGAGGTACAGTCTTTCGCATGAAACCGATTGTTGGGGAAGACGCCCTTCAAGAGGTACTCTCATGTACTCCACTTTGCTGAAACCTATTGTTTGGGAAAACGCCCTTCAAGAGGTACTCCGAGGTACTCCACTTAGCTGGACCCAGGCTTTCGCATGAGACCTCTTGTGTGGGGAAACACCCTTCAAGAGGGACTCCGAGGTGCTCCACTGAGCTGGACCCAGGCTTTCGCATGAAACCTATTGTTTGGGGAAACACCCTTCAAGAGGTACTCCCATGTGTTCCACGTAGCTGAAACCTATTGTTTGGGAAAACACCCTTCAAGAGGAACTCCGAGGCATTCCGCTTAGCTGGACCCAGGCTTTCGCATGAAACCTATCGTTTGGGAAAACACCCTTCAAGAGGTACTCCGAGGTGCTCCACTTAACTGGACCCAGGTTTTCGCATGAAACCTATTGTTTGGAAAGACTCCACTTAGCTGAAACCGATTTGTTGGGAAGCACCCTTCAAGAGGTACTCCGAGGTACTCCAGTTAGCTGGACCCAGGCTTTCGCATGAAACCTATTGTGTGGCCTACTGGCTCAAGCGAGTGCATCTGCACGCGGGCGTTTGCGTTCGTGCTTCAGTGGGGGTGTCTCGGGTGATTCACTAGAGTTGACGGGAAGGCCGGGGCAATGGAGCGGTCGCCATGCGCAGGATCTGCGTCGACGCCCGGGTCTGCAAGCACCGGCAGTTTGGGCAAGCGTGGAAGGGCCCGGGACGATTTCTTTTCCGAGGTCGCTGCAGCCATGAGCGCACTCCGACAGAAGCGTGAAGAACTTGACAAGGAGATCGCGCGCGAGACGGGGCTGCAGGCCTCCATTCGCGAGGACGTGTCCTCGCTGCAGAATCGATTGGAGGAGATCGCTCGGTCGATTCAGCAAAGAACGGAACAGCGCGCCAAGTGCGAGGCAGTATTGGAGGAGTCGCGGGTCGCGCAGGAGGGGATTCTCCAAGCGTGTCAGCAGGTTACTCAGGACACCCAAGAGAACGCGGAATGCGTGCACAAAAAGCGGAAGCGGCTGGAAGTAAACGCGCTCCTGTGGTCTACGGGCCCTGTTGCCCAAAGCATGCTGGAGCTCGAAGCCGCCCACCGCGGCATTCCCGTGTCAGAGCTTTTCTGGCAGCCCGTGGAGCGGGTGCGTTCAGCGGAGCCCGATTCAGAGTAGGTGCACGCACTGGGGTGGGGAGGGACGGAGGAAGGGGTGGAGGAGTTGGAGGTGGCCAAAGACCGAGCCACTCAAGCGTGCGTTCACGCCAAAGAATCACGAGCTGGCGAACTGTATTCCACAAGTCCTCACGCTTTGCCAGACAATTTCGGCCGCCTCGTTTAGGTGAACCGATTCAGACCAATAGCACGCGCTAGGGGGAGGAGAAGGAGAGGGATATGGAGGAGGAGAAGGTGTGAGGGGGGGAGCAAGAGGTGGCTGAAGACCAGGCCACTCAAGCGTGTGTTCACGCCAAAGAATCACCAGCTGGTGATGAGTATTCATTTTTGCACGCTTTGCCAGGAAGTCGCGGCCTCCTCGTGTCGGGGAGCCGATGCAGACTAATTGCATGTCGTGGTCGGCAGCGTGTTGTCACGCCAAAGAGATGACAGTGCCCTCGCAGATGGGGGGCGTGTTGTGATCGCGCCAAAGATTGCAAGTACAGCATAGTCGGATTGCGTTGGCCAACCTTTGAAAGTTCGGCCCGGTATCCTGGTTGGCGCAGAGGTTGACCCAGGAGCTTCTTGCAAACGAATGATTGTACACCATTTGAGTGAGCCTATGAAAGAAAGGGTGGCAATGGCGTTCCGTTTCCGTCCGTTCGCATCTGACCGGTGCGGGGTGATAGTTCTGCAGAAGAAACTCCGCGGACACCGCGTTTGCGGGCCCTCTTTGCGTCCAGAAAGCGGTGACGACGCAACCTGGTAGTGCCGAGGAGCTCCTGGTCGCGGTCGGGGGCGCTTCGAAGAGCCTCGGGAGTTCGGCGCGTTTTGCGTATCCCCGCCAGCCCATCCTAAAACAGCAATTTTTGCGAAACATACCGATAGTCGTGCTATGTGAGGGTTTTGTAGGCGGGACAGACGTGCGAAAGAACGAAGGGGTGTTGGGGAAGTGTTCCGTGCGGCCTTTGCATGCACGGGGAAGAGTTTAGAGCGTCGGCACAGTCATTCCCCTGTCCTCGCTCCCATTTCTCTGTTTCGCTTCGTGCTCTCCTCCTCACCCTTCTTACATGCCTCACCCTCCCCTCCTTATTTTCATCTTCTGTTTATCCTCTTTCTCCCTCGTCTATTCATAAGCCTCTTAGCCGGCAGGCTTATCTGTCTCGACTCCCTCATCAATCTCATCACCTTTTTTTTTTGGGTGTGTCGTGCTTTGTGGGAATCTCAAATTGCTGATTTGAGGCCATCGCGCGTGCCCGGGAGCACCATCGTGCAAGCTTTGGTAGCGTTTTGTGTCGGCGTCGCGTCTGCCGCCGCAGCAGTTTTGGTTGTTTCATCAGACCGTGCGCTG
Source organism: Prorocentrum cordatum (assembly GCA_963575745.1). NCBI lineage: Eukaryota > Dinophyceae > Prorocentrales > Prorocentraceae > Prorocentrum > Prorocentrum cordatum. The sequence continues at coordinate 30,321 of CAUYUJ010021247.1, forward strand.
CTGCAGCTGGAAATGTCGGCCATCCGGGTGATTCTTGCTCCAGGACCCGCCGCCGCAATGGGGGCATCGCGGTCGGCGGCCGCTCGCGCAGTGCGGGCTGTGCTGACACAGCGCTCGCCCCAGCGCGCCCGACCTTCTCTTCCTTGGAGGGAACCCTTATTCCCTTTCGCCTATTCTTGGAATCCTGACGGCGCGGTTCTGCGGAACCTCCCCGAGTGGAGTTTTGTTGCGGCTCGGAGTCCTCTTGCGTTTCATTTTTCGTCGTCCACCTTTTGAAACTCCTCCCGCTTTGCGTTTTTTTTTCCCGGAAGCTTTATCTCCGTCTTTACATTCTCTATCTCGGGCATCTCTTCCACGAAGAATTAGACTTCGCGCGGTGCTGAGGCCGTCTGCATTGAAGAAGGCGTACTTCGAATCTCCTGGCACTATTCTTGCCTGGTTCTTCGAGGCGGGCCAGGCGCGCGAAGGGATGGGAGTAGCAGGCCAAGGGGACGGGCGCAGACCCAAGGATGAGGATCGCGGCCTCGGGCGTTTGAGATGGCCGAAGAGAGCCCAGAGGAGTTCCAAGACGGCATGAAGGAAGGCCTGAAGAAATGGCTAGGAAATAATACTCTGCCAAATTCGCTGTCTGTCTCAGTGTCGATCTCTTTATGCATCCCACCCGGTGGATCTCAGTAGCATGGTGATTCACTTGATCTCTCCATGTGTCCCACCTCGTTGTACTATGGATCCCACGTTCTATTTCAGGATCAATCGCATCCGATCCATGTCGTCATGGACTTCAGTATCGATGGCACAAGCGATTTCACCAACGATAGCGCTATCGCTCGCACTATCGCTGTCCGTGTCGGCATCACCATCGATGTCTCTAGCGATAGCATTATCGATGTCTGCATCGACATCTGCATCGGTATTCTGGTTTCCGGAAGTAGCATTCTTCAAGAATGAAGCTGGTTCCCCCGAGCGCGGAGAAACATATGTGAGTCGCCGCAGTCTAGCTGAGCGCCTGTCCAGCTTCTCCTTCAATGTTCTGGAATCAGCGTTCCGGTGAACTTCAGTAGTTGTGCGTAGCAGTTCTGAAGGTTTTGAGAGCGAAGGCCGAAATGTTCGCGAGCTCCAAGACCACATTGTATTTAGATGTCCTTCTCTATGTTTCCTTTCTCTTGCCCCCCCCCTTTCCCTGATAGAGGCAATGAACAGTTCGAAACCCTACGTGTATGTAGCTCAAGGAAAGAACATGACTGCGGAGTTCATCTTCCCTTCCGAGCCTGGGGGTCATGTTGGGGGCCAGGAATGCGTTCCTGAGGGCCCGACCAGTTCGTCTTCCTTCTTGGGGGCCCGAAATTGAGAACTTTCGTGGTTGTGCGGATCAGCTTCATTCCGTGCGCGGCCCGCGCCTCCAAACGAAGGCCGTCGCTGCCCAGACTGCTCTGGTTGACCTTGGACAGCTCGTGGTGCTGACGCAGGAGCCCCTCCCCTACCGCTGGCGGGTGGCTGCGCTCGTTCGCACGCGGGCTCTGAACACGCGTTAGCCAGGAAGGGGAGAGTCCGATGTTCAGCAGGACGAGGCTTGACCCAGAGGAATTTGCTGCGATAGGGGGAACCCTCAGGTTGAAGCCCGTGATGTGGGAACATGGTTTGCGGGAGCGAGAGAGAGAGAGAGAGAGAGAGAGAGAGAGAGAGAGAGAAAGAGAGAGAGTGAGAGAGAGAGAGAGAGAGAGAAAGAGGGAGGAAGAGAGAGAGAGAGAGAGGGAGAGAGAGTCTCCTCTCTCGCGTACTCCCTCTTTCTCTCTCTGTCTCTCTCACACTCTCTCTTGCGCTCTCTCTCTCTCTTTCTCTCTCTCTCTCTCTCTCTCTCTCTCTCTCTCTCTCTCTCCCCCCTCTCTCTGTCTCTCTTTCTCTCTTAAAGAGAGGGAAAGAGGGAAAGAGGGAGAGAGAGACAGAGAGAGCAAGAGAGAAGAAAAGACAGCGAGACCAGGATGCCCCACCATCGATATAGCATGGGAAAGCGGTGCGGCTGAGTAGCTATGAAGTGGCCAAACCTCCGAAGTGCGGCGCGAGGATGAGTTCACCGCCCTGGCGGCGAAGGACGCGTCTTGGAAGGAGAAGAAGGAGCGGCAGGAGCAAGGCGTGGCAAGCATGGCGAAGGCCATGTGCGCGCGCCCCTGCCTGCATTCGTGTTTCACTGTCCTCTGCCTCCTGCCTTCCGCCCGATGATCGACAGGGAAATGGGTATCTTGTGGTGGAGGCGGGAACGACTTCGCCTCCGTTGCCTCTCCGTTCCTCGGCTTCGAAGCGCCGTGGTGTGCTCCGCCGCTCTTCGACCCCCTGCTCTCAGGATGCCTCCTTTTGCCTATCCCAGTCGCCCTGCGTTTTTCCATGTCGTGGTTCTTTCTGGAGACACTGTAGGGCTTTATATTCGGAGGTTTGCGGCCAGTTCGCGCACTTCTCGAGGGGGCGTCAGAAGATGCAGCCGCTGTCGCCCGGTGCGTCGGCGCCCACCCCCCCAAAGGCCGTCGACCTGGCTACCGCTATCCTCGAAGAGGGGAAGGAGTTGCAGATAAGCAAGAAGCGTCGCAAGACGAATCTCGCCATGGTGACGTCCATGGCCGATGCTGCAACCAAGGCCCGCTGATGCAGCATATGCACCTGATATATATGTGGGGGAGGTGTTAGAAATCAGCAAAGCAGGTCGTGTTCCGGCGTGCCCCGAGAAGACCGTCGGAGCAGGCAGTGAGTTGGAATCTAGGTGTAAGTTCGGGTATTCGTGCTTTGGGAGCGGCGTCCCCGACGAGGCGCAAGGATGCGTGGTGTGAGGCAGTGTGGGAGCAGGAGCCAGCGAGCGGATGTCTGGCAGCGGTAGCTTGCAGTGATATGGGGAGATCCAAACGGAAGACGGTGCCGTCATGTTAGCCGCCGCAGGTATCTACCAGCGGCTTGTCGTACCGAGCCATGAAGAAGCAGCAGGTGGAGGAAGAGGCAGAGGCCAGCGACGATTCTTGAGATTTCTTTCAATGGCCTCCAGCAGTCGCCTATAATTAAATCAGCCTGGCATCGCACTGGCGGCGTTCCTGATTGCGGCTGGGGGCACAGGAATGAGCGCGCAACCTTGTTACCTTTCTGCGGGGCTCTACGTGTATGCACCTGAGGCCGTTACGGCAGGAGGTGGTGGTCGGCTTCATGCGGCCAGCGTGTTGTCACGCCAAAGAGTTGCCTGGGCCCAAAGCGAGCAGCGTGTAAGCACGCCGAAGATTGCACGCCTGGTGTCAGTTTTTTTTGTTATTGGGATTCGACCACCTGTACTTGCCCTGTTTCGCACCGTGAATGGCAGCGTGTTGTCACGCCAATGAGGTCAGACTAGGCGCGCAGACGGGGGGCGTGTAGTGAGCACGCCGAAGAAAGCATGTACAGCGTAGTCGGGTTGCGCCCGGCCATCCTTTGAAAGTTCGGTCCAGTACTCCTGGTTTGCGCAGAGGAGGGGGGGGGGGAGCAGAGGAAGATGGAGGAGGATGAGGAGGGGTTGAAGGACCAGCAGTTGGCCAAAGATGAAGCCATTGAAGCGTGTACTCACGCCAAAGAATCACTACCTGGTGATCTGTATTCCACGTTTCCTCACGCTTTGCCAGAAAAGCGCGGCCTCGTCCACATCCACCCGTCTCCCGCCTGCCTCTCCCTGCCCTCCCCCCCTTCGTCGATCTCCTCGCCCTCGCTTCCTTGCTCCATGCTGTCGTTGTCGGGGATCAAACATCCTCTATTGTGGGGGTTCGTGGGGCTTCTGGGAAATGTGTTTGGGGGCCGTGCCGAAGGCTTTGCCGGCATCGAGTGCGGCAGACTCCATGGGTGTCGGGGCTTCGTGGAGGGGGCCGGGAAATGTGGAAGGTTTCCCTTGGGCCAGAAAGCCTAGCAGGGGACTCCCCGATGACGACGATGTCGACGGCGACGACGGTAACGACGATACGACGTTGACGACGAACACGACGGCGCCCGCAGGAGGTCTACGACGATGTCATCGCGGTGGGCGGCCGGACGCACGGCTAGAGCCACTCGCAGCTGACGTTCGACTTGGAGGAGGGCCTCGCGCGACGGGGCTCTGTGGGGTCGTAGTCGACGTCGTCGTCGTAGCGTCGTCGTCGTCGTCGTCGTCGTCGTCGTCGTCGTCGTCGTCGTCGTCGACGTCGACGTCGACGACGACATCGTCGTTGTCGTCGTCGTCGCTTTGTCGTCGTCGTCGGCGTTGTCGTCGTCGATCGAACTTGCAGGTTCATGAAACCTGTTGTTTGGGAAAACACGCTTCAAGATGTACTCCGAGGGACTCCACGATTGTTTGGGAAAACACCCTTCAAGAGGTACTCCGAGGTTCTCCACTGGGCTGGACCCAGGCGTTCGCATGAAACCTATTGTTTGGGAAAACACCCTTCAAGAGGTACTCCGAGGTACTCCTTTCGCATGAAACCTATTGTTTGGGAAAACACCCTTCGCGAGGTCCCCCATGTACTCCAGTTTGCTGAAACCTATTGCTCGGGAAAACACCCTTCAAGAGGTACTCCGAGGTACTCCACTTAGCTGGACCCAGGGGTACTCCACTTAGCTGGACCCAGGCTTTCGCATGAAACCCATTGTTTGGGAAAACACCCTTCGCGAGGTAATCCCATGTACTCCACTGAGCTGAAACCTATTGTTTGGGGAAACACCCTGCAAGAAAGACTCCGAGGTACTCCACTTAGCTGGATCCAGGCTTTCGCATGGAACCTATTGTTTGGGAAAACACCCTTCAAGAGGTACTCCGAGGTACTCCACTTAGCTGGACACAGTCTTGCGCATGAAACCTATTGTTTGGGAAGACGCCCTTCAAGAGGTACTCCCATGTACCCCACTTAGCCGAAATCTATTGTTTGGGAAAACACCCTTGAGGGTGTACTCCGAGGTACTCCAATGAGCTGGACCCAGGCTTTCGCATGAAACCTATTGTTCGGGAAAACACCCTTCGAGAGGTACTCCGAGGTACTCCAGTTAGCTGGACCCAGGCTTTCGCATGAAATCTACTGTTTGGGGAAACACCCTTGAAGAGGTACTCACATGTTTCCCACTAAGCTGAAACCTATTGTTTGGGGGAAACACCCTTCAAGAGGTGCTCCGAGGTACTCCACTTAGCAGGACCCAGGCTTTCGCATGAGACCTATTGTTTGGGAAAACACCCTTCAAGAGGTACTCCGAGGTACTCCACTTAGTTGGACCCAGGCTTTCGCATGAAACCTACTGGTTGGAAAGACTCCACTTAGCTGAAACCTATTGTTTGGAAAAACGCCCTTGAAGAGGTACTCCGAGGTACTCCACTTAGCTGGACCCAGGCTTTCGCATGAAACCTGTTGTTTGGGAAAACACCTTTCAAGAGGTACTCCGAGGTACTCCTTTTAGCTGGACCCAGGCTTTCGCCTGAAACCTATTGTTTGGGAAAACACCCTTGTAACCCTTGTAAAGGTACTCCCATGTCCTCCACTCAGCTGAAACCTAGTGTTTGGGAAAACACCCTTCAAGAGGCACTCCGAGGTACTCCACTTAGCTGGACCTAGGCTTTCGCTTGAAACCTATTCTTTGGGAAAGCATCCTTCAAGAGGTACTCCGAGGTACTCCACTTAGCTGGGCCCAGGCTTTCGCATGAAACCTATTGTTTGGGAAAACACCCTTCAAGAGGTACTCGCATGTACTCCACGTGGCCGAACCTATTGTTCGGGAAAACACCCTTCAAGAGGTACTCCGAGGTACTCCACTTAGCTGGACCCAGGCTTTCGCATGAAACCTATTGTTTGGGAAAACATCCTTCAAGAGGTACTCCGAGGTGCTCCACTTAGCTTGACCCAGACTTTCACATGAAACCTATTGTTTGGGAAAACACCCTTCAAGAGGTACTCCGAGGTACTCCACTTAGCTGGACCCAGGCTTTCGCATGCGACCTATTGTTTAGGCAAACACCTTCCAAGAGGTACCCCGAGGTATTCTACGTAGCTGGACCCAGGCTTTCGCATGAAACCCATTGTTTGGGGAAACACCCTTCGCGAGGTACTCCCACGTACTCCACGTAGCTGAAACCTATTGTTTGGGAAAACAACCTTCAAGAGGAACTCCGAGGCACTCCACTTAGCGGGACCCAGGCTTTCGCATGAAAGCTATGGTTTGGGAGAATGCCCTTCAAGAGGTACTCCGAGGTACTCCGCTTAGCTTGGGACCCCTCTACCTTTTCCTCCGTTTTCTCCTCCTCCTTCTTCCCATGGTCTTCTTGTGGGACGTCGTTGTCGGAGATCGGTCACAAGGGTGAAAAGCACGACAGCCAGGGGGGCCCGAACGACACACCTCCTTGTGTAAGTCGTTGGGGCCTCTTTACCTTTTCCTCCGTTTCCTCCTCTTCCTTCTTTCAGTTGTCTTCTTGTGGGGCGTTCCTGCTGGAGATCGATCAAGAAAGAGCGATCCCTGATGCGGCGTTGCCCCCCCCGGGCGGTCACGAAATCGCCTCCTGGAGCTTTCCTGGGAGCGCTCTTGGGCGCTGTTGGGGCCGTCTTGGGGCTCTCTTGGACTCTCTTGGTTTTTTTTTAGGCAATCTTGGAGCGATCTTGAGGCTTCGGATGGTCACGGGGAAGCGAGAAGTGGAGAAGGCCAGAAACATTGGATTTGTGCAGGCTTTCACGGATTTCGGCCTCTTGGAGGCCACCTTGGGGAGCTAGTTGCCATCTTGGAGCCGTCTTCGGGTCGTCTCCGGGCCTCTTGGAGCATCTTCGGAGCCATCCCGTCCCCATGTGGATCCGCGTGTGCGCATGCCGTTGGGGAAGTTCTTCTTTTCCTATTCTGGTAGCTCTTGGCTCACAACGACGGTTCTCACAACTGCAATTGGTTGGGATTGTCGCCAGGCTTATTTGTCCCACTCTTTCAAGGCACTTGCTGATGGCGAGCGCGGCGCCGCAGCCCAGGCGCCGTGCGCGCGCGGCGGGGGCCGCGACCGGGCCGTCGATCCTCGCGGCACCAATCCCTGAGTCCACGTCTACGGTGACGGCCACTCACGGATTGAGAGAGCTCACAAAGGACATGACCACCTTCGGCGTCGTGTTCCGTGTGATCACAAAGTTCGTGTCCTACGCCGTGCCAACCGGATCTCGCGTGGTGTCTTGCGAAATTCTCGATTCGGCCGGAGTCACGGGGTTGCACAAGGTTTGGGAAGGAAGCGCTGAAGCGCTCCAGGTGGCTGCAGCCGAGCAAGGGAGCGTGTATTTCATCGAGAATGGCGAGGTCGACATCTTCCGTGAGAGACGTCACGTTAAGGCAGGCCGATTCGGCACGTTCAAGAAGGTTCTCAACCACCACCTGCCGCCACAGTACGAGCCCAAGGTGGAGGACCTCGTCCTATTCTCTGGTTTTCGCCACAGCCGCCACCGTGCTCGGGAATAAGCGCCGAAACCTCGGGCATGCCGGTTGATGGATACCTCTAGGAGGTAGGTGCGGAGGCTCTTGGACCATGGTTTGGCGTCCCTGGGGTTGTTTTGGGGGCCCCGTGCCGCTTTCATAATCCAGGTGGTCTGAGCTCCTGTGTAGGCGGTTGAGAAACGGGCGCCTCACGGTTGAATGCGCTTCCTCCTTTTTCGGTGCAAGTTGGTTTCTCCGTGGAGGTATACGGGGCAGAAGGGGCCTGAAGACTTGGACACTCCGTGCCACAGGGCGCGTTGGCGGATCACTGAAATCGGATGTGTTGAACTCGCCAGAGTCACTTCACAATGTAGTTGTTGTCATTTCCAAGGTCTCCGACGTGGAGTCGGTGAAGCCGAGTTCGAAGAAGAACTTGGAGATCCGGGCGGACCTCGACGATGGGGACATCGCGATCTCCATTTGGGATGAGTTGGCCGAGCACGTCGGCGCGCTGAGTCTCGTGAAAGGCGATCGCGTGCTCTTGAAGTATCCAGCTGCTGAGGCAAATCCCGCCACCGTGTCCTTCTGTCGTTTTCGTAGTTGTTGGTGCGATGGAGCGCCCCTGGCGAAACTCGTGACGGTGATGGCGATGGGTTGGCAAGAACAGTCGCATGTGACACCATCGGTCTTCACTGTTCGCGTAGCCGAAAGCAATGTTCAGGGGGCGTCTCAAGCGATGCGCCTGTTGTAAACGTATTCGTTGAAAACCACGCGGCTTTTCGAGGACTTTACTTTCTTCGGCCATCTTGGAGATGATCCGAGGTCGTGGTGACATGCCGTGTGTAAGCAGTCTTTCCCACCAGAAACCGTCCCGATGGGGTCTCAGGGGAGGGGCGAGCGCAACTGCGAAATTCTTGACGCTTCGCGTATCCCCACCAGCCCATCCAGACACGATGCCCAGGCGAATTGATGTGATCAGGGAAGTGAGAGAGCATACAGAGTAACAAAGGGCTGAGACACCCGTCTTACCCAAGAGCGCGAGGATGGACGAGGGATCGGAAGAGGATGATGATGATGATGATGATGAGGAGGAGGAGGAGGAGGAGGGGGAGGAGGAGGAGGAAAAGGAGGGACAAGGGGAATGAGGGAGGAGGAAGGAGGGAAGAGGAGGAATAGGAGGAGGAGGAGGAGGAGGAGGAGGAGGAGGAAGAGGAGGAGGAGGATAATGAGGAGGATGAGGAAAAAGGGCGAGCAGAATGGCCAGAGGCCTCTTGGATGCCTCTCGGACTCTCTTCGGAGGTCTCTTGGGAGCTTCCTGAAGGCCTCTTGGGGCGTCTTGAAGGCCTCTTGGCGGCCCCGGGGGCCTCTGGGAGCGTCTTGGGTGCCTTGGGAAAGCAAACGCGGATTTCAAGTACACCAATGGGCGGCTCCACGGCTTCGCGAACCAGAGCGCCGTCGAGCGCACCGCGATGAGGTTGAGTTCCCAGGCAGAGGATGAGCCACAGGTGGCCGGCAAGACAGAGTGGCCTAGCGGTTCCGATCCGGGTTCATGGGATGCTGAGTGGCGGAAGCCCACCGCTTCGACCTCGCATGGCGCCTTCCAGTGGACATCGTGGCCGAAGGAGTATGCAGACCAGGCGGATGGGTCGTTGGCCGAGGCCGCGTCGCCCGAGCGCGGGTGGTGTCGTGCATGGCGCACGAACCCGTGGCGCTCTACCGCAGAGGGGGCCACGCCCACGTCGTCGTGGTCGTCTGGGACTCGGCCTTGGAACCAGGCTCCGTCGACACCGCCTGCGGCGACGAGTGCAGTACCACTCTCTCAGTGGAACCAGCGGTACCACTGGGAATCCTGGCCTGCCGAGTCCAAGGACGTCGAGTGGAGCTGGAAGGACTGGACGGCACCAGAGGACAGGTGGACATCGAAAGCCAACGTTGTGCCGGCCGAGGACGGTGGGAACGATGGTTGGCTCATGGCTTCGTGGAGTTCCAGAGTAGGCAGGGATGCGCCCGCGTCTCCGTGGTCGCGGGGAGCTCCCACCTCCGAGCAGGCCCCGGCGTCTCCGCCGCCGACGACGTGTGCTATGCCAGCTTCTCCGTGGACCCGCTGTTCTGAATGGGGCGCGTGGCCTGCGGAAGCACGTGGCGTAGATGTGAGCTGGAAAGAGTGGACGGGACCAGAAATCCGCTCGTCGTCGGACGCCACAGCCATGTCGGCGGAAGGGTGGACGTCGTGGACGCCTGGGTGGCAGTGGGGTGACGAGGCGTCGGCAGATCGGAATGCGTTGCCCGCAGGATCTTCCCAGGGCGCTGACGGAGGATCGCCGGTTCCTTCCGACGACGGCAAGACAGCGGCAGAAGGCAGCGCCGCGCATCCGAGTGCAGGCGCCGATTCCGCCGAAAGCCACGATGGCGCCGGCGATGCGGGCCCGTCGGTTCTTGCCAGCGACGACGTGCTTGAGGCCGAGGGCAGCGGCTTGCAGCCGAGTGCAGGTGCCGATCCCGCTGAGACCGCCGAGGGCGACGTCGCGGCGCTTCAGGGCGCGGCCGTCGCGCCCGCAGAGAGCGGGGATGCGATGCAGCAGGACATCCCAGAGGACGCGCTCGATGACATCACCGCCCTTCCGAAGCGTGCCCGCGTGAGCTAGTTCGGATCCTGCCAGGCGTTTGTTGCCGCTTCTTTGAACGAGCGTTGTTCCGGTCAAAGCGTCGAACAATCGGCGCGCAGCACCCTTTGATTTTTTCGGGGCGGAGGCTGCGAGCTGGTCAAAGTGTTCGGCCATCGACACACGTGCGGGCGTGCTCTCGAGCGTCTTCGCTATTCGCTGAGGGGGAAGCGGGGACAGCGGAGAGGGCAGGAAGAAGGAAAGAGACAATCCCAACAATGGGAATGGCCACAAGCAGAAGCATTCGGCGGGGACGGGGAGGAAACTAATTCGGGATAGTTCTTGAAAGGGGGGGGAGGCGCGCTCGCTGGTGCTACCAGGAACCCAGGCCGATCACGTTCGGCGGAAGCTTCCCTGTGTGTGTCTCGCCCGCTCCCGCTCCTCCATTCTCGCCGCCTGTAAGAGCATTCGCGTGCGCGCCGTGCTGGTCAAAGCATACAACCACCGACACGTGCGCTTCGTGCCGAAGCTTGAAGTGGGCGCATTTAGGGGAGCCGCCGTGGACTAATTGCATGCGCTGGAGGGAGGGGGAGCAGAGGAATATGGAGGAGGATGCGGAGGAGTTGAAGGAGCAGCAATTGGCCGAAGATGAAGCCATTCAAGCGTGTACTCACGCCAAAGAATCACTACCTGGTGATCTGTATTCCACGTTTCCTCACGCTTTGCCAGAAAGACGCGTCCTCGTCCACGTCCACCCGTCTCCCGCCTGCCTTCCTCTGCCCCTCCCTTTTCGTCGACCTACCTATTGTTTGGGAGAACACCCTTCAAGAGGTACTCCGAGGTACTCCACTTAGCTGGACCCAGACTTTCGCATGAAACCTGTTCTTTTGGAGAACGCCCTTGAAGAGGTACTCCGGGGTACTCGACTTCGCTGGACCCAGGCTTTTGCATGAAACCTATTGTTGGGGGAACACCCTTCAAGAGGTACTCCCATGTACTCCTTTTAGCTGACACCTATTCTTTGGAAAAGCACCCTGGAAGAGGTACTCAGAGCACTCCACTTAGCTTGACCCAGGCTTTTGCATGAAGCTCAGTGTTTGGGGAAACACCCTTGAAGAGGTACTCCGAGATACTCCACTGAGCTGGACCCAGGCTGTCGCATGAAACCTATTGTTTGGGAAAACACCCTTCAAGAGGTACTCCGAGGTACTCCACTTAGCTGGACCCAGGCTTTCGCATGAAACCTATTGTTTGGGAAAACATCCTTGAAGAGGGATTCCCATGTATTCCACTTAGCTGATACCTACTATTTGGGAAAACACTCTTCAAGGAATCCTCTTAATGTAACCGTGCGGGCGTGTGTCCGCGCGCAAACCAAATTCGTTGTGGTTTGCGAGAGGACCCATAGAGGACCCCCGAGACGGACCCACGAAGAGCCCAAGAAAGAGAACATGAAACGAAAGTCGAAGTCTTTTGTTGGAAGGGCCCCCCGGGAAGACGCATGGAGCCGTATGGAAGCTCCGAGCAGTCCCCGAAAAGGTCCACGAGGGCCGCTCCGAAACCTCCAAACTGCATCCAACAGGCCCCGCAAAAGAGTCATGATGTCTTCGCGGTGGCCATCATCATCAACATCGTCATCGTCATCAACACCATCATCGTCATGATCACCATGATCCCCATCATCAGCCTCGTCATCATCATCTTCGTGACCACGTCTGGTGCGGAGCGGATATCCGACGGAGCAGACAGGTGCGGAGCAGATCTCCGACGTCGGGACGCCCCGAGCAGTCAGGAAGTGGAGGGGGTATAAGCAAGCGAGCCTATCGCTGTGGCCTTCCACCCCGTGGAGGACTCTTTTACATGTTCTGTTCTCCCTGTCTCGACACAATCTCATGAGACGGCCATCAGTCCTCGTTGTCGTCGTCGGCGTCGTCGTCGTCGTCGGCCCCCACCATCCCAAGCTCGCCGAGCGGGGGGGCGTGGTCCACACCGTCTTCGGCTCGCTTGGGTTCTTGCTGCACGGCTTGCCGGGCGCCGACGGGGCAGTGGCAGCGCGCGAGTGGGGGGGAGTTGGCCGGAGGATCGTGGTTTCATGTTTTCTGGTTCTCGGGGGCTCCAGTCGCCACGGCTGGACGCCGCTTGAAAGGGTGGTGCGTTTGGATTCCCGCCGTTTGCGGCGCTCTTGGGCTGCCCCTAGTTCCCAAAGTCGTGAAGGAAGAAACGACTGAGGCAAAAGGACGGGGAGGGGAAGCGAGTGCATCCTCTCTCCCAAACTTGAAAGCGGAGTGGGGGGAGTGTGGCTGGAAGGCATTGTCTGTGTGAGGGCTGGCTCAGGTGTGTGTCAGAGTCAGCAAACGGAGGAAGAGGAGAAGGAGACGGAGGAAGAGGAAAGGAGGAAGCCAGGAGGAAGAGAAGGAAAGGGGGAATGCGGTCAGGAGGGAATGTCTCCGCGTAGGGGCAAGGGGGATGTACCGAACCTCTTCCGTCGACCGCTCTCTTCCACCCATTATCTTCCAGTTTGCGTTGCCTCTGCTTTCCTCGGACTTGCTGCAGGACGTGTATTCCCTCCTACGTCTTCTTTCGCCTTCCCTCCTCTTCGTGCTTCCCCTTCCCTTCTTCCTTCTCACATTCCTTTTCCTTGGCGCCTCCTTCTTCTTCTGTTGCGCTGCTCCTTTTGTCTTTTCGTGTTCTTTTGCTGTTGCTGGTTCTCCCGCACGCCTCCCCTCCCTGTCCTCATTTTGTTTCGCCTCTTGTGCCTGTGGGCGGGGGAGAACGGGGAGGATGGGCGACGGAGAGAGAGAGAGAGGATCAGGAAAACGAGGAAGATATGGAGGAGCAGCGCGAATACTAGAGGGCATCGGTGGAGGCTGTGGGCCATTTCAGCAAGGGCGAGTTCCTGATGGGGCCCGGCTCGCTCGCCCGTTGTCGCGCGGTGGCAGCGCGCCGCGAGAAACGAGCAAAATGTGGTCGCGGCCACGCAGGGTGCACGTGCTTTGGTTATTGTCAGGAGGTGCTAATGCACTGCGGGCTGCTACGACGACGGCGGACGACGACGCCGATTTCGGTGTTTTGTCGCCCTTGTCGGCTCCCGGGGGTTTTGGGTTGGGGCCCCGAGGCCGTCAAAAACGGATCCGGCCAGATGGACCCCGGGAGGGGTCCGGGGATAAATGTTGAGGGGATGTCGCCGATGTTCGGGGGACCCAACCAGTTCAGACCCCCAGCCGCCGTCAAGTTTCCGTCACCCTGGTTTCCGCCACTCGCCGACGCGTAAGTGTGACCTGTCGCCGGTGTGACCTTTGGTACGCGGCGTTGTGGCCCTCGGGGGGCCCCCTCGTCACCACGGCAGGACACAGCTCGGAAAACTGGTGCGTTTGGACCCGGGGAGGTGTCCGGGGGTCGATTTTGAGCGGATTCTTGCGCACCGAAGGTCGCTCCTGCCAAAGGTCACTCGTGCGTTCCCCCGAACCGTGGTTGCAGTTTGGCAGAGCGGCGTTCCGTCCGACGGACGACTGACGACGGTGACGACGACGGCGGACGACGACAACGATTTAGGTGCTTTTTCGGCCCTTTCGGCGTCTGGAGGTCGTTCTCGGGCCCCGGGGGGCTCAGAAACGGACCCGGGGTCCAAAACCGCGTCGGACGGACCCAGGGAGAGCTCCGGGGACCTACTTTGAGCCGACTTCGGACACGTTGAGCGTGATTATTTGACACGTCGTCTCGTAACCGCGCGGAGCCTCGCGAGGGCAGCGACGCACTGGTCCCCATTCAGAGGAGGAGGAGGAGGAGGAGGAGGAGGAGGAGGAGGAGGAGGAGGAGAAAGGTGGAGGAGGAAGGAGGAGGAGGAGAAGGAGGAGGAGGTGGACGAAGACATGAGGACGAGTAGGTGGGATACCTGCCTGCTCCTCCTCCTCCTCCTGCTTCTCGTGTTCCGCCCTGTTCAGGACTTTTCCGCTCTTGTGACGTATTTGCTTGACGTCGACGTGTATATGTGTGACGTCGGTGTATCAGGATGACAAACGAGTAGGAGTAGAGCGAAAGTTCATGGGGTGGAAAGGGATAGGGGGGGGGCCAGGGGCGGGGGGGGAGGAAGGGGAGAAACGGAGGAAAGGCGACGAGAAGACGGACGTTGCGCGATCTCAGGCTCAAGCCTTGAGGGCTACAGCAGGGCCCCTCCAGAGGGCCGGCCGACAGGGAGGCCCGTCTCCGGGGGAAGGGGGAGTACGAAGCCCAAGCTCCTAGGTGGGGTGGGCGCAGTACTTCCCTGGATGCCGGGGATGGCGCCGTCGGGCCATGAGGGTTTTACCGGTTGCGCCCTAAGCAACCAAGGGCTTTTCCGGTTGAGCCAATTTCAACCTAGAGGTCACCCCACTAGCCTGAAGGTGGGCCCCCGGGAGGGGTGTGACGCGAAAGAGTCCTTCGGGACTCGTTCGCGTTGCTGCAAACATCCAATACTGAGTCGATGTGCATTGAAACGGTCAGATGCAGCAGCCCTGGACGTCCACCGGGTTGGGAGGATGAAGCTTCCGATGCAGGCTGCGAACGTAAGAAGGGGGACACTATTTCGAAGGGCCCCCCAAGCAGCCTTTTCGGATGACAGACGGCGTGTGCCGGCGCGGCAATTTTCGCAGACGCTGTTTCTTGGCGGTGGAAGGGGGAAACTATCGCGGATTTTTCCCAAGGACCGTGTTTTGGACGGCACAAAGGGGAAGCTGGCGCGATTGACTCCGCAGGCCCCTCTGGTGGATCATAGAAAATGCGTGCGATCGCCATTCTGGTCCGAAACGCAGTCACCGGTCCAGAGAGAGGGCAGAGGCCTTTGGAATTGCGCACACGGGCGAACCCTCTACGAGGGGAGAAGGACACGCGTGCGAATTGTGTCCCAGGGGCGCCCGATGACAGAGAAGAGGGGTGATCGGCGGCTAGGTTCTCTCCAGACGCGCCCCGTGAACGACAGAAAGGAAAGACTATCGCGTTTTGCGTCGCAGGCGTGTCTTCTGCGTCTTGCTGCGCGCGTGTCGGGCCGCGAAGCGCGCCGCGCGGGGAAATCTCGCAGAGTTCGCGCGCGGCGCTCGCCGGGGATTGGCTGCAACCGCAAATCAGGGAGGCAACAGAGAAGGAGCCATCCGAACAGGGAGGGCGCGGAGACTGTTGGCGAAGGGGTGCTGCGAGTGGCCGTCGCGTGGGCCATGTACGCGTCGCCTGCTTTGTGTGCAGAACTCCGGGTGTTGGCAGAGGACGTGGACACTCTGGGGCGCTTTGAGAATAAGTGTGTCCAAATTGCAATAGCTAAGATGCGTCGAGGACAATGGCGAAGGGACGCTCTCAGAAGTTTTGAACGAAGTTGCGCCAATCACGTGGTCTCTGGGGAGAGCATGGGGGATCCGGATGCGCGGCAGAACATGTTGGCCGCCGAGGCATGGTTGTGTTGCCAACAAACGTTCGTCTGGGTGTACGAGGCGCAAAGTGTGGCACACTTCATGCAAAGAACTCTGCTCGTAAAATGGCCGTTGGGCGATGTCGGAGGGAGTTGTGTAGGTGCAGCCGTGTGGTTCGCGGAGGGCCATCTGGTGCGCGTAGGTCAAGGATGGCGCAGCCTGCGCGGAGTGGAAGGAGCACGTGGGCATGCACCGTGGTTGCGGTTTGCTGCCGGCGGTCGCGGCGTCGCGGGGCCACCGAGCAGCGCCACCGCGGAAGGAGAGGACGAGAGAAGCGCGAACGGAAGAGGGCGCGAGGCAGCTGACTGTGCATCTCGCGTGCCCGCCACGATGGACGCAACTGGCCGTAGCTGCCAAGAAGGACAGAGGACGTGCACGAGAAGCGCCAGTCACGCAGCCGCTCGGCCGTTGGGGTGGGCGCGAGGCTCGCCGCAGCCCGTGTCGGGGGCGCTGCAGCGCTACGTGTCCGCGTTGAACAATGGCGCAGGCAGGAGTCTGGGGTACCTCCAAGGTATAGAATTCGGTGGTGGTGGCGACTGCTTGTTTTTGAGCATCGCAGGGATCCTCGCGCGCATGGTAGTTCACGGTGGCGAACCAGCGCAACACGTCTTGCAGAAAATCCCGAAGAGTGTGTTCGACGAAGGTCAGCGCGCGGTCATGCTCGAGCTTCGACGCCAAGCTGCACAGGTGTTTCACGCGTGGGACGACCTGGCTGTGCTGAATTTCATGATAACTGCGTGCATGCGAGCGCGCCACAGAGACCACCCGGACGAGTGGGATCCTTTCGAAGTACTGCACGCGTGCAATATGCAAGCATTGGCGTCGCCAGATAATGTTCCAGATGCAGTCCGCGCGTGGCAAGACGAACCCGACGGGGACGCCGTGGCCATCGTTGGATGCACGGACGCGCGGCGTGGCGGTGGGGCGTCGCAGGAAATACACGTTCGCATACCTCGCGGCGCCGCAGGTTTGCTGCAGCTTCGGTGCACATTAGAGGACGTGATGAGCCGCCCAGGCCACGCGCATTGGGGTACCGAAACGGACGTGGCCAGTTTGAGCGACAGACTACAATTGGGGGTCCTCTTGTTCAGAGACCGGTTGCCGTCCGGCTCGCGCAGTTGTGTGTGCAGTATCGGCAGCGAACAACGCGATTTCTCTCATTGGATTGCGCTGTGGTGGGAGGAGCCAACGCATTTCCGAGGAGCGGAACTCGACGGTCGGGCTTTCTGGACCGATACGACGCTACCGCGGGCGTTGCGCGACCAGTACGCTGCGTGCAACGAGAACGCTGGTAGGCGGGTGGAGGAGCGTCCAAGAGTAACGCCGCCGCCGCCGCGCATGGAACTGGAAAGGGACGTGGCGCGTGAGCGGCGGAGAGCAATCACCGCAGAGAGCGCGAGTGATCCCGGCGCGAGCGCCTCGGGCGCGCTGGCGCCGCCACCACCTGGCCATGAGCCCGGGGCACAAGAAGCCGGAGCACGCAAGCGGCGGCGGGCTGGGGCCACCGTGGGCGACAGCGGCAAATCGAGGAAAGGTTTGGTTGCCGCGTGGAGCGGGGGGGGGTGTGGCGACGCGGCTGGGTGCGCCGCCGACTGCGCGGGAAGCGCCATCGGATCGGCAGCGGGTGGCGGTGGAAACGCGGCCGGGGAGAAAGGAAAGGAGAAAGATCCATCGGGGAGCGTCGGAGACGGCGCCCCCCCAGCGGACGCAATGCAGCAGGCGTTCTACAATGTCGGCGTAGACGCGGCGTCGAAAGATCCCCGACGGACCCGAGAAGTCCTCGTGGCAGCTGCTGCAGCCAGTGTACGGCGTCACCCAACCGTGCCCGCGGATCCAGACGACCCCGCGCAACCATGGTCGCAAGCCCTGGCGGAGGACATGGCCGTGGAGTTGCCAGTCGTGCACTGTGCGTTCGTGGGATGTACGTGGCGGTCGGAGGTAGTAGGCGAGTTGTGCGGGCACGTCCGCGAGGTGCACGGTTCCGTCGTGCTGCCCATCGCCGAACTTGTTCATCCAGCGGACGAGGACGAGGACCTCCGTATCACGGCGGCGTACAATGCAATCGTTGCACGTGCTGTTCGGGGTGGTGCGCCGCTAGCGGCATACTCCTTGCACAGACGGAGCCTGGCCATGTACGCGAAAGCAACGCAACAGAAGAGCATCGCGTCTCCAATTTGTTTTCTGTGCGCCTGCACGTTTCCTTGGGTGGAAGGTAGACGGGGGAACCAGATTGCCTGGGAGCAACCGTTTAAGGCAGCCGTGGGCGACCCGACGCGGGTGGTTCGGTTTGGTGATTGGACCATGAAGGAAGTGCAAGCGCGGTTCAGCATCGACGCGTACCTGCGGGACTACTGTCACGAGCCAGGGAACAGCGCATTGGACCTCGAGGAGGCGTGGTATCGGGAAGACTTCACGGACTGGCTTGTGAAAGTGCCGACACCGTGCGGTGAAGTGTTAATTCTGTGTTGCCCCGAAGATCAGCGGTGCCACAGGGGGTGCCAGGAGAAGGGAACCGCGTGTCCCGAATGCGAAGTGCCTCTTTGCGAGGAATGCAAGGTAGAGGTGGAAACGCCGTATCGGCGGCGAGTTGCCGCGACCCCGGCGGTCCCGCGCCGGAGCCTTGCGAACGACTTGATGGCGTTCTATGCGCCAGATCGCATGTACACCGAGGGCATGACGGTGATGGAGATGATTTGTTGCAGCCCTTGCATTACGTCGATGATTTGTTTTTCGCTGGAGGTGAAGTACCAGAACGACCGGGAAAGCAGTGCGGGCAGAGAGAACCTGTTTGACAGCACGGCAGGGTTCCACAGCGGGCGTCTGGCGGCGCGCGGGAATGCTACGAGCTTCTTGCTGCCGTGGCAGGGGATATTACGAGAGCTCCGTCAGCTCGAGAAGGAAGGGCGCCAGGGCGGCGACTCGGCGGTGCCAATCGTGGGTGAGAAATTGGGGTCGGTGGTGCAGATCCTTCTGAAAGTCAACGACGCCACGAGCAAGGACAACCTGCCGCGTTTCATTCATCAGGCAAATGTACGGCGCGAGGTTGTGAAGCGCCACATCAAGATGATGAAGCACCGCGGGCACCGAGCTTTCGCCAATGTCAACGTGGAGGCGATGGAGAGAAAGGCCGATCAATTGCCGCAGGACGGCGTGCCTCCGGAGATTGTCCGGCTGCTTCCGCACGACACCACGTTGGACAAGCTTATGGTGCAGAAGAACGCGACGCCCTGTGATGGGGCGCGAGATTCGGTGGGAGCGGCTGCGCGCGACATGGACTTGCGTACGCCGAATGCCGTCATGATGGAGAAGTCGTCGGTGGACGAGGTGGATGCAAACAGATTGAGGCAGGGTGCGTTTGAACATGTGTCGGGCAGGCCGCGCGCCGCAAACGCGGTCGTACAGACTGGCGCATTGGCAATGGAAGCGAAAAGCTTCGCGCTGCGTCTGGCAAGTACGTGGACAGGCAGGTGCGACAGACCCGAGTGCCCGTGCGGTGGAGACAGGGACGAGCGTGCTCTTGCGAGGACGAGCAGAATGGGAGACAAGGCGGCCAACGTGGATACGGAGACATTGCAATTTCGGCTTTGGGAGATGCTGGAAACAGACGCGACCCGCATTCGGTACGTGGTGTATCCGGGCCGTGCGATGATGAATCAGTTTGTGCCGTGGTTTTTCGGCGTGGCATTCCCGTTTTGTTTCAAGTGCGGGGTGGGCATGCCGGACATGCCTGAGTGGCAGGAGAATGCGCGACGTCGACGTGGCCCAGCGGCGCCCCGCGTGGAGCTGGCTCTGTGGGCGCGCATCATGACGCGTCGGGTGGAGTCTCAATTCCGGCGCGAGTGGCGGTTTGGTTTTACGGTGTCGTCGGTTTTGTTTCAAAGTTCCGTGAATATGGCCCGATCCGTCCGCTTGGCGGACTATAGAAAGGACGGGGAGACGGAATGCCAGTATTCGCAAGGCGAACTCGAGAAGGCAGCCGTGAGCATCGTAGATGCTTTGTATGGTACGTACAAGGATCCGTCAACCGGGAAATCCTCCAACGTGCGCGGAGATTTCTCGAAGCTGAAATATGTGAAGTCGCTCGACCCGATAGCGAAACGATTGGCTGCAGGAGCCAGCGCGGTCGCTCGCAAGATCGAAGGGACCAACGAGGTGCGGACGCTCATGAGGTACGACACCCATGCTGCTCGAATCGCCCACGGGGTACCGTCGTTTTTCACCATGTCCCCAGACGAGAGGCACAACCTGGTAATGGTGCGGCTGTCGCGGTCTCGAAGAAAGGACCCCGTGAATCGTAGTGCTGCGCGGGAACTGCACGGCCCCACGCATGGCGGGTTGTGGGAGCCGTCGCTGGCGCACATGGATGAAATATCTGGAAATGCCGTGACGAGAGATCGGCGCGGGCGGGCGGGGGAGGGCGGATCGGGCACAGAGGGGGCAGAGGGTGATGACGACGTTGACATGGCAGTGCCTCTGGCGATGTTGGCAGATGCCGTTCCCGCGTCGGACGAGAGAAGAGCAGTGCTGGCTCGGGACCCGCTGGCGGGCGTCGACGGGTTTCGGGTAATCGTGGGCCTTGTGTTTGAGTACATATTGGGCATGCGGTATTGTCCGAGGTGCCCAGATTGCGAGTGCGCGGATTTGCTTGGCAGCAACGCGACGGCGGTGGGTGGGTGCTTGGGTCGCGTGGACGGGGTGTACGGCAGCATTGAAGCTCAGAAGTCGGCTGGAAGTCTGCATTTGCACGTGCAAGTATTCGTTCAGTGTTTGCACCAGCATACCCCGTTGCACGAACTGCTACAGCTGCCGACAGATGTGCTAGAGGGGCTGGTAGAAGAATACAAGAGGTACAAGAGGAACGCGAGTCGTCAGGAGTACGCTGACGTAGAAGGTTGGAGGGGCAGGAAAACGGAGGTGGAGAAGGCGTGGCCCACGTACCGCGAGACCGCGGATCTGGTCGCAGCGCCGGAGTACTTACACAGCGGCCAGACTAATGGTTCGGGAGGGTCGGAAGGAGGCGGTAGGAAATCAACGAGCGGCAATGGGGTAACAGAAGATGGGGACAAGGGAATTGAGGAAGGGCGAACCTGGCTGCGAGAGTACCTCGGTGTCTGGGTGCAAAAGGGGCAGGAGTTTCGACAGAACCACGTGCACCAGTGGAGTAAGCGTTTGCAGCGCGTGGTACCGTTGGCACATTGTCAGAGGACAGACGACATGACGCAGTGCAAAAGCTTTTTCCCGCGCACGACGTGGCTCGTAGATCGCGCAGTAGTGTTGTGCCAAGGTTTTTTGAAAAACCGCGACATGCCGCGAGCAGGGAGGAGGAACATGACAGGGTGCTTGCACGGGCCCATGAACGAAGAGAACCTGAACGGAACGCTGCCAGCGATGCTAAGCGGCGCGGTGGGGTTGAATTTTAACAGCGATTTGCAGATCCCGTACAGGTTCCCAGTGACGGAAGCGACGCACGACAGTTGTGTGTGCGAAGAGCGGTGCTGGGAGACGGATCGACCCGTAGACATGGTTCTGGCAGCGCAACGAGCGCAGAATGCAGCAGCGGGGTATGCGGCGGACTATCAGTGCAAGCGGTGTGCCCCGTCGTTCAACGAGGTGAGGGAGATCAAAAAGGGCCACCACGCGCTGGCGGAGCAGACGAAGGACAGGACCGCGGCGTACCGAGCGAACAGGCACATGAAGAGGTTTCTCAGTGACATGTACGGGAGAGGCGTGGTGCGGTCAGCGCAGGAGAGTGCGAATCTGCGAGCGTACCGAGACCCTAGAGACGTGACTGGTGCCGAGAGTATCAAGACTGCGAAGACAGCTATGATCCCGGGAGCAGAAGCCGTACGAATGGCGGAGCAGATCTGTGCAGACGGCGTCGACGTTGCCGTGTCGGCGTCGGGGATTCTGGAAGCGGACAAACGCGAAGGGTCGAAAAAGGTTCGAATTGTGTCTAAGAGTCCAGTGTACCTGTATGGCATGCGGCCGGTGGACGCTCCTGGTGCGCCCGACTTGGCACACCTATCGTTGTATGAGTTCCTGCGGTATTGGCGCATCGAGTTGGCTGCATTTCCCCGTACCGGAGCAGAGGTAGCAGCTGCGGCCAGCAACGATTACCAAGCGCAACTGACGCAATCCGGAATTCAGAAGGTTCGCGATGCCGACCAGGAGAGAGCGAATCCCGACGCGGATGGGGCACGGCCGGGAGCCCAGCTGAAAGCCGGAGTGGATTATGTGATAAAGGACGAATGGGGTGGTTATTCCTGGGTGCCGTTTCCGGATGTTCCGGAACTGAAAACCTTGAGACACACGTGGGTGTTGGTGCGGAACGAGCGCCCGAGGAACCCAAGTTTTCATGGGGCGCCGCAGCCGAAACACGGAACGGGGGAGGAGGAAAGAAACGGGCTCTTGTTGATGGTATATTTCAGGGCGTTTACACTTCTTGACGATGTCGATTGTGGAGTACCGCACCTGCGCGATTTCCGCGGAGCGCAAGGGTCGTGGGCGGAGGCCTCGTTAGAGTGGTTAAAGAACGGCATGCCATGTGAAGAAACTAAGAGGTACGTGCAGAACTACATGGGCGTGGTGGACTTGCGACCAGTGACGGACGAAGATCTAGTCAAGCACGAGGACGAGCTGTACAGCGACGAAGAACTGGATCCGAGAATTGTCGACGCGGCGACCAGGCGTAAGACGCACGTGGGAGGCACGTCCATGGAGAAAGAGGACAGGCGGACAAATGTAGACGCGGAGTGCGAAAAGGAGAAGAGCCGGGAGGCCATGGCCAGGGGCGACGCCGTGTGGGGCGAGATTCCGAGTCGAAAGAGTGGAAAGCGCAAGAAGCGCGGAGGGGACGGCGTGTTGAGGTGGGATGACGCGGCAGTGCGGAAAGCGCAAGCGGTGGCGGCGGCGTCGAGGGCCGCAGAAGGCAGCGGCGCGGGCGGAGAGGAAGGTGCCCCAGAGGTGGTGGCGGCCAAGAAAGCAACGGCGTCAAGCGTGCGGAAGTGGAGAAAAGGGCTTGCGGATAGCGGGTTAAACGCGGGACAGCGTAGCGTCGTGGAGAAGGTGGCAGATCGAGTGTTGGCGCAAGAATTCGGGAGGACCGCGAGCGGCAAGAAAACAGACCAGAGTCTTTCTGATATGCAGCCCCTCGTATGGATGTTGCATGGTGGCCCAGGGACCGGGAAAAGCTTCGTCGTAGACAAGATCCGGAAGGGGCTGTTCGAAAAGGAGCTGGGGTGGACGCACGGCATAGATTTCCAGGTGGCAGCGTTGCAGGCCACAAACGCGTCAGCACTCGACGGGAATACGATTCACAGTGCATTTGGGCTCGGTGTGAACAAAACGAAAGAGAAAAAGGACGCGGCGGGCGATGCCAGCGCAGAGACGAAGAAGAAAACGAAGAAAGAGCAAGCGGTGCAGCGTATGTCACAGTGGAAGTGGCTGATTGTAGACGAGGTGAGCATGGTCAGCGCGAACTTCATGGCAGAGCTTGACTCACACTTGCGGTCGTGCATGTCAGCTGCAAGCGACACGAGGGTAGGTGGAGACGGCGTGGCCAGGCCGTTCGGGGGCGTGAATGTGCTGTTCTGCGGGGACTTCTATCAATTGGAGCCGCCATCGGGGACGGCCATCAATGCGCTTCCCACGTCGTATTTGAAAAACGCGAGGCAGTACGCGCCAGGTGCCACGGAGGACCACGGGCAGTATATCTTTTGGGGCGCTGGAGGCGAAGGAGCAGTGCAGGGCATGACAGAGTTGACGGAGTGCAAGCGCGTGGAGGATCAAGACGACTGGTTTCTCGGAGTGCAGGACGAGTTCCGCCGAGGGGCGTTGTCTGAACGCACGCACAATTTTTTACATGGCAGACCGACGGATGTGCCGGGGTCGTGGGTGAACGGTGCACCGTTGTGCGGGAACACGCGTTGTCTCGAAGACATAGAGGCAATTGCGAGGCAAAACGAGCTCGAATGTGACGCTTGCAAAGCTGAGCGGGAAAAGAGAAAGCTCGTTGCGACATCGCCAGAAGACGCGCGGTTTCGGGAGGAGAAATTCCTTGATGCTGTCGCCATTTATGCGAACCAAGACATTCGTTGCCACGTGGGGAAGCAGAGAGCTGTGCAATGGGCAACGCAGCGAGGAGAACAGCTGCTGTGGGTCGCAGCGAGGGACCGCCCTTGCCATGGGGGAGAACAGCGGCGGCCGTACACGGTGGAGGATAAGATACGTTGGCTGGGGTACCACGAGAAGGAGTGCGCAAGCTTGCCTGGGTGGCTGCCGCTGGCCAAAGGGATGCCCGTGGCTCTGGGGGATCACTTGGATCGGTCGAAGAAACAGCTCCTGCGGGGGCGTACAGCCACGATCCATGGATGGGTCCTGCACAAGGACGAGGTCGTGGGAGATGAAGACGAGGAGGTCTTGTCGCATATGCCGAAAATGATTGTGTTGGATTTCAATACGAAGGAGTGGCACCTGCCCGGGTGGGAGCCGGGGCTGTATCCGATCTTCCCCTCGAATGGTCGGCAATGGTTCTTGGATGGGTATCGGAAGCACCCTGTGTTGAGTGTGAAACGCACCCAGTTTATGATAACCCCGGCTTTGGCAGTAACGGCGCACTCCGCGCAGGGCCGGACCATGGGAGCAGTGATAGCGGACCTTGAAAGAGGGCGCGGCGTGAGTTGGATGTCAAGTTACGTTGCCATCACTCGCGTGCGCAGACGGGAGAATCTGCTGATTTTCCGGCCGTTTGACAGGAGGCCGTACAACGCAGGTGAGATGCCAGGCACGAAGAAACTTTTGCAGGTACTACGAGGGGAGAGCGTGGATTGGGATGAGTGGGAGGCGGAGTTGATGCCAAGAGACCAGTGCGAGCGCTGCCGGCGGAGGTTGCTGGTAGAGGCGTTCTCGAAGTACGAGTTCCAGAGGAAGGAAAGGCCAGCGTTCTGCAAAGAGTGCGCGGAAGAGATGAAGAACGCCGACGAGAAATGGCGCACCACGTGCAGAGGGTGGGCAACGAGAGCGGAGGGTGAAGATGCGACGCGGCACGGTGACGATCGGAGTGGGGGTGCAGCGGCCGGCGGCGGGGAGCCAAGAAGGGTTCGGACAATGTATTGCGCGAAGTGCAGCCATGTCAAAGCCAAGCAGAAGTCGCGGAGCGGCAACGCGAAGTGGGTCGAGTGCGTCGGCAAGGTGCGATGTACGAACGGTAAGTGCCTGTCGCTGTATGACGCAAAGGCGGATATGTCGGAGGCTCAGAAGAAGCAGAACGCAGCGGGCCAGAGGTTGTGTCGGAAATGCGCCGCCGAACGTCAGAGGACGACGCTAGTGTCGAATAACAGGAAACGCGCGATCACATTGCGGTGTTCGAACAGCGACTGCCTGTCTGAGTTCCAAGAGGAGGCGGGGGTGTCCGAAGCTCAGAAGAAGCACAAAGCAGCAGGGGAGAGGTTGTGTCGGAAATGCGCGGAAGAACGAGATAGGGCGACGCGCGAGTCGAATAATAAGAAACGGAAAGCCGAGGCGGACGCGAAGCCGCTGACGTGCGCGGCGCGCGGAGGAACGTTCTCGGACACGAGACATTTGACGCCTAACCAAGTGGAACATCATCGAAAGACGAAAGGAGCCAAAGTGGTGTGCGGAGGCTGCAAGGAACTCGGGTTCACAGCTCGCAGTTGCCAGGCGTATCTGTGCAGCGGCGCGTGCAAGAGAAGACTACCGAAGTCGGCGTTCCCCGACCCGCACAATGTCCCGCGCGACGCAAAGAAAGGCACCCTGAAGTGCAACACCTGCAAATGATGCCGAATCGGGCGCGCGTACTGGGGGGAAAAAGGAAAACGGGGACAGGGGAATGCGGGATGGGGCGGAGGAGACAGGGGAGAAGCATCGAAAATGACGAAGTGAAGCGGGCCAGGTTCACAAGAGGAGGGGGACGAGGAGGAGTGGGCCGAGGAGAGGGTGGAGGAGGAGGAGGAGGAGGAGGAGGGGGACACTGAGATGAGGCTCTGGGTTATGGTCTATGTGTGAGAGGTTCTTGTATGTGTATCGGGATTTGGCGGCGCGCCTTTCGGGGGCCTCTGGACAGCAGTTTTGCATCCACTGGGGGGCCGAGGTGGAAAAGGCGGGTGAGGAGGAGGAGGAGGGGGACACGGAGGAAATGATCTGGGTCATGGATTATGGGTTCTGAGCCTTGGGAGCGCGAATCCCGCTTGTGCGGTGGTCGCTGGGATCTCTTGCGGGGCTTCTCGCGGGACTCTTGGAGGCAGTTTCGAAGCCTGTTGGGGGCCGTTAACATCATCGAAAGACGAAAGGAGCCAAAGTGGTGTGCGGAGGCTGCAAGGAACTCGGGTTCACAGCTCGCAGTTGCCAGGCGTATCTGTGCAGCGGCGCGTGCAAGAGAAGACTACCGAAGTCGGCGTTCCCCGACCCGCACAATGTCCCGCGCGACGCAAAGAAAGGCACCCTGAAGTGCAACACCTGCAAATGATGCCGAATCGGGCGCGCGTACTGGGGGGAAAAAGGAAAACGGGGACAGGGGAATGCGGGATGAGGCGGAGGAGACAGGGGAGAAGCATCGAAAATGACGTAGTGAAGCGGGCCAGGTTCACAAGAGGAGGGGGACGAGGAGGAGTGGGCCGAGGAGAGGGTGGATGAGGAGGAGGAGGAGGAGGAGGAGG
>CAUYUJ010021247.1:56520-83670 GCA_963575745.1 Prorocentrum cordatum
GGATGTCTCGAGCGAAACGCTTGTTTTGCAGATCCGACCGCGACGCGGAAAAGCGCCCCGCGCGAAGGAATTTCGATGATGTCTCGACTAATTCGTTTGTTTTTGTACGATTTCCTTGAATTTTGGCAGGATGTCTCGAGCGAAATGCACGACCCCACCCTAGCACGACCATACCCCAGCACGACCACACCCAGCACGACCAGACCCCAGCACGACCCCACCCCAGCACGACCCCACCCCAGCACGACCATACCCCAGCACGACCACACCCCAGCACGACCATGACCATTCACGACCATACCCCAGCACGACCACACCCCAGCACGACCACACCCCAGCACGACCCAACCCCAGCACGACCACACCCCAGCACGACCACACCCCAGCACGACCACACCCCAGCACGACCACACCCCAGCACGACCACATCCCAGCACGACCACGCCCCAGCACGACCACGCCCCAGCACGACCACCCCCCAGCACGACCACCCCTCCAGCACGACCACCCCCCAGCACGACCACCCCCCAGCACGACCACACCCCAGCACGACCACTCCCCAGCACGACCACACCCCAGCACTACCACACCCCAGCACGACCACACCCAGTCGCACCCCCGTGGACTGTTTCGTGGCGTGTCTGGTTGAGTGGTTGCCTGTTCGCTGGGGTGTACTCTTGCGAATTGTTTTCACGGTGGTGTCTCTGTGGAAGTTTCGTGAGGTGTTCTCGTGGATGTTTGTTGAGGTGTGCTCGTTGGGATGTTTCGCGGACGGTGGCACGACAACGCCACCAGCACGACCATCCCCCCCAGCACGACCACCCCCCAGCACGATCCACCCCCACAGACACGACCACCCCCCAGCACGACCACACCCCAGCACGACCACACCCCAGGCACGACCAATCCCCAGCCCACCTCGACACCCCAGCACGACCACACACCCAGCGCAGAGACCCACAACCCAGTCGCACCCGTGTGGATATGTTCGTGCGTGTATGGGTGAGTGGTTGCTGTTTCGTGGGGTGTCTCGTGGAATGTTTCAAAGGGTGTCTCGTGAATGTTTCGTGAGGTGTCTCGTGGAATGTTTCGTGAGGTGTCTCGTGGGATGTTTCGCGGGGTGTCTCGTGGGATGTTTCGTGAGATGTCGCCCAGTTGGGTATCGTGAAAACGTGACCATGCTGCACATGTCTTTATCCCTTTCCGGGTTCGTGGGTCCATCATGTTTGTGACATGGAAGAGTCGATCGAACGTGTCTACTCTGTGTGCTCAACTCGTTCACTCACTTGTTAATGGCCTACATGTGCGTGCAAGATCAAGCCGCCCGACGTCAAGGACCTCGTCTATTACACTGCTGATGCCTACACCAGGCAGCCTTACATACATTCTGTTTCAGGGGAGCCACTGTAAGGTGAATGTATCCGTAAGGGCTTCGCCCCATGCCGCCGGCCCCCTGTCTCGGATGATGGGAGATGCAAAAGCTAAATCATGAGGTCTGGGCGCCGCCGTGAAGCAGTGTCGGGACCTGGTTTGTTTTTCCCGGAAAGGGCATGAGCCCAGGGTTCTCTTTTAGTTGGTAAACCTGTCCCCCGGTGCCAACTTGAGGGAGGCCGGCGAATTTTTTCCCTGATAAATAACGAGGTCGAAGGAGGCCGGCGAATTAAAATTTGAGGATGTCTCGAGCGAAACGCTTGTTTTTGAAATCCCGATCGATAAATCACAGGGTGCGGGCCACTTTTTTCGTGTGTTTTGAGGATGTCTCGATCAGAAACGCTGCTCCGCGAGTTTTGCCGAGGATGTCTCGGCGAAACGATTGTTTTTGCAGGCCGACCGTGACGCGGAGAAGCGCCCCGCGCGAAGGAATTTCGATGATGTGTTCGACTATTTGTTTTGTTTTGTAAACGATTTCTGAATTTTGGCAGGATTCTCGAGCGAAATGCACGACCCACCCTAGCACGAGACATACCCCAGCACCACCACACCCCACAGAAGACCCGACCCCAGCACGCCCCACCCCCAGCACGACCCCACCCCAGCACGACCATACCCCAGCACGACCACACCCCAGCAAGACCCGACCCCAGCACGACCCTACCCCAGCAAGACCACACCCCAGCACGACCACACCCCAGCACGACCTCACCACAGCACGACCACACCCCAGCACGACCACGCCCCAGCACGACCACGCCCCAGCACGACCACGCCCCAGCACGACCACCCCCCAGCACGACCACGCCCCCAGCACGACCACCCCCCAGCACGACCACCCCCCAGCACGACCGCACCCCAGCACGACCACTCCCAGCACGACCACACCCCAGCACGACCACACCCCAGCACGACCACACCCAGTCGCACCCCCGTGGAATTTTTCGTGGCGTGTCTGGTTGAGTGGTTGCCTGTTCGTGGGGTGTCTCGTGGAATGTTTCACGGGGTGTCTCGTGGAATGTTTCGTGAGGTGTCTCGTGGAATGTTTCGTGAGGTGTCTCGTGGGATGTTTCGCGTGGTGTCTCGAGCAAACGCTTGTTTTGCCAGAGCCCGACCGCGACGGGCGGAACAGCGCCCCCGCGAAGGAATTTTCGATGATGTTTCGAACTAATTTGTTTGTTTTTGTACGATTCCTGGAATTTTGGCAATTTTTGGAAGGATGTCTAGAGCGAAATACGACGACCCAGCCCTTCAACGTCCATACCCCAGCACGACCACACCCAGCACGACCAGGAGAACCAAGCACGACCCACCCCAACGCCACGCCAGAGTTCGTGACCATACCCCAGCAAACCACCCCCCAGCACGACCCGACCCCAGCACGACCCTACCCAGCAAGACCCACCCCACACGACCACACCCCAGCAACGACCTCACCACAGCACGACCACGCCCCAGCACGACACGCCCATCAGACCCCGCCCCAGCACGACCACCCCCCCGCACGACCACACCCCCAGCACGAACCACGCCCCCCATCACGACCACACCCCCAGCACGACCACACCCCAGCACGACCACGCCCAGCACGACCACGCCCCAGCACGACCACACCCCAGCACGACCACACCCCAGCACGACCACACCCCAGCACGACCACTCCCCAGCACGACCACACCGCCTTGGTTGAGTGGTTGCCTGTCGTCGTGGAATGTTTCGTGGGGTGTCTCGTGGAATGTTTCGCGGGGTGTCTCGTGGAATGTTTAGTGAGGTGTCTCGTGGAATGTTTCGTGAGGTGTCTCGTGGGATGTTTCGCGGGGTGTCTCGTGGGATGTTTCGTGAGATGTCGCCCAGTTGGGTATCGTGAAAACGTGACCATGCTGCACATGTCTTTATCCCTTTCCGGGTTCGTGGGTCCATCATGTTTCGACCCTGACCCTGGGGATCTGCGTGAGGGGTGCCGCCGAACTTCAGAAATGTGGCAAATCTCCTTTGTTTATGGACCCTGACCCCGCCGATCTGCGTGAGGGGTGCCGCCGAATTTCAGAAATGTGGCAAATCCCTTGTGTTTCTGGACCCTGACCCTGCCGATCTGCGTGAGGGGTGCCGCCGAATTCCAGAAATGTAGCAAATCCACTGTGTTTTTGGACCCTGACCCCGCCGATCTGGATGAGGGGTGCCGCCGAATTTCAGACATGTGGCAAATCCCCTGTGTTTTTCCCGGAAAGGGCATGAGCCCAGGGTTCTCTTTTAGTAGGTAAACCTGTCCCCCGGTGCCAACTTGAAGGAGGCCGGCGAATTTTTTCCCTGATAAATATCGAGGTCGAAGGAGGCCGGCGAATTAAAATTTGAGGATGTCTCGAGCGAAACGCTTGTTTTTCAGAATTTCTTGAGGATGTCTCGAGCGAAACGCTGGTTTTGCAGAGTTGGGGATGTCTCGAGCGAAACGCTTGTTTTCAGAATTTGCTGAGGATGTCTCGAGCGAAACGCTTGTTTTGCAGAGCCGACCGCGACGCGGAAAGCGCCCCGCGCGAAGGAATTTCGATGATGTCTCGACTAATTCCTTTGTTTTTGTACGATTTCCTGGAATTTTGGCAGGATGTCTCGAGCGAAATGCACGACCCCACCGCACGACCACGCCCCAGCACGACCACACCCCAGCACGAACACACCTCAGCACGACCACACCCCAGCACGACCCCACCCCAGCACGACCATACCCCAGCACGACCACACCCCAGCACGACCCGACCCCAGCACGACCCTACCCCAGCAAGACCACACCCCAGCACGACCACACCCCAGCACGACCTCACCACAGCACGACCACACTCCAGCACGACCACGCCCCAGCACGACCACGCCCCAGCACGACCACGCCCCAGCACGACCACCCCCCAGCACGACCACCCCCCCAACACGACCACCCCCCAGCACGACCACCCCCCAGCACGACCACACCCCAGCACGACCACTCCCTAGCACGACCACACCCCAGCACGACCACACCCCAGCACGACCACACCCCAGCACGACCACATCCCAGCACGACCACACCCCAGCACGACCCGATCGATAAATCACAGGGTGCGGAGCACCCCAGCACGAACCCACCCCAGCACGACCCCACCCCAGCACGACCCCACCCCAGCACGACCACGCCCCAGCACGACCACACCCCAGCACGACCACACCCCAGCACGACCACTCCCCAGCACGACCCCACCCCAGCACGACCCCACCCTAGCACGACCACACCCCAGCACGACCACACCCCAGCACGACCCCACCCCAGCATGACCACACCCCAGCACGACCCCACCCCAGCAAGACCACACCCCAGCACGACCACACCCCAGCACGACCTTACCACAGCACGACCACACCCCAGCACGACCACGCCCCAGCACGACCACGCCCCAGCACGACCACGCCCCAGCACGACCACGCCCCAGCACGACCACGCCCCAGCACGACCCCCCCCCGACCACCCCCCAGCACGCGACACACACCCCCAGCACGACCACACCCCAGCACGACCACCCCCCTCACGACCACACCCCAGCACGACCACACCCCAGCACGACCACCCCCCAGCACGACCACACCCCAGCACGACCACACCCCAACACGACCATACTCCAGCACGACCACACCCCAGCACGACCACACCCAGTCGCACCCCCGTGGAATGTTTCGTGGGGTGTCTGGTTGAGTGGTTGCCTGTTCGTGGGGTGTCTCGTGGAATGTTTCACGGGGTGTCTCGTGGAATGTTTCGTGAGGTGTCTCGTGGGTTGTTTCGTGAGGTGTCTCCTGGGATGTTTCGCGGGGTGTCTCGTGGGATGTTTCGTGAGGTGTCGCCCAGTTGGATATCGTGAAAACGTGACCATGCTGCACATGTCTATATCCCTTTCCGGGTTCGTGGGCCCATCATGTTGCACCCTGACCCTACGGATCTGTGTGAGAGGTGCCGCCGAATTTCAGAAAGAGGCAAATACCTTGTGTTTCTGGACCCTGCGCCGAATTTCAGAAATGTGGCAAATCCCCTGTCTTTTTGGACCCTGACCCCGCCGATCTGGGTGAGGGGTGTCAATTTTTACCCACCCCAGCAATTCAGACAATACGCTCAGGGCGTGGTAAAAATGCCCGTTTTGGGCCCCCCCCCCTCGCGCGGTCCATCAACAAGGAACAGTCAGCAGCAAGAAGTCAACAAGGAACAGTAAGCAGCAATAAGCAGAACTGTAACAGTGGAAACTGGAAGCTGCAACTGGTACAGGAAACTGCGAACCTTAGCCCTACAGCCTGGTGGCCCCACAAGGGGGCCGGCGGATTCCGATTGAAGTTCTGGTCGATCCAGCAGCATGATCGCATATATTGAGATGCACAGTTTGGGAGACTTCGAACGCCGTCTGTTTGCCTGTCTATCTGTCTGTCGGTCTGTCTATCTGTCTGCCTGCCTGCCTGACTGCCTGTCCCTCTCTCTCCATATGGATCTCTCACCTCTGGTTTCCTGGTATTGCTTTCACTGCGGGTGTTGCGGGAGGTCCATGGCAAGGTCAGGCTTAGTTGGCAAGAACACAATTAATTGTGTTTTGAGCTCTACAGGTCTTTGCTGTAGGCTACGTTCATGGTTCTTGATCTCCCTTCTCTCACATTCTGGCCCATTGTCTTTGCCCGTGCACGGCCTCGACTGATATGTTTATTCAAGAGGCTCACTCCACTCCGCTGACCCCTAGAAGAGCAGATGTGCGGCTTTCAATCTCGCGTGTTTTATTTGACACTGCTTCCCGTCGTGCTGCCCGCGTGTGGTAGGGGGCGACCTCTTGGAGCTTCTTCGCGGTTCCCAGGGACTTTTGGGGCCCTCTGGGGGCTTCCTGGGGGCCCCTCGTCTCGGGGGCATGTTGGGAGTCTTGGGGTCCCTCTTGTGTGTGTGGTGTGTGGGGTGTGTTGTGTGTGTGTGTGTGTGTGTGTGTGGTGTGTGTGTGTGTGTGTGGAGTGTGGTGTGTGGTGTGTGGTGTGTGGTGTGTGGTGTGTGTGTGTGTGTGTGTATGTGTGTGTGTGGTGTGTGTGTGTGTGTGTGTGTGTGTCTGTGTGTGTGTGTGTGTGTGTGTGTGTGTGTGTGTTTGTGTGTGTGTGGTGTGTGTGTGTGTGTGTGTGTGTGTGTGTGTGTGTGTGTGTGTGTGTGTGTGTGTGTGTGTGTGCGCTTGGTGTGTGTGTGTGTGTGTGTGTGCGTGTGTGTGTGCGTGCGTGTGCGCGTGTGTGTATGTGAGTATGTGTATGCGAGCGTGTGCATGTGTGTGTGTGTGTGTCTGTGTGTGTGTGTGCCTGTGGGTGTGTGGGTCCTGGGCTGTGGGTTCCAGGCCTCCCTTGGGGCCCCTCTTGGGGCCCTGTTGCGTTTTTTGTCTCTTGTGTCTGGGTGCTTGGGCCGTCTTGGGGCCCTCGGGCCGTCCGGCCTGGGGCCCGCCTGAGAGCCTCTCGCGCCGTTCTGGGCTCGCAGATGCCAGGCGAGAACGCAGCACTCATGCAGATGCCAGCAGGACATCAACGATGCTAGCCCGCGCGGATCCCACACAGGAACGTACTGCACCGTGGACGTGTAAGCAACGTGGTGTAGTGGTGTAAGTCACTCCGAGTTTCTGAATGAGCGTCGGCTGGGCGCCACCCCCGCCGGCAGCCCCACATCGACCCCCGTCGCGGGCAGCCACCGCGCGCCGAAGGCGCTCCGACCTCCGTCGCAGCGTGACGACGAGGCGAGGTTGACCCCCATCGGGGGGTTATCCACCCACGCTTATTACGAAACCCAGAGTATGTGGTGCCAGCTATGCAGTGCAGCTTATCCGGTGTAAGCTGGGTGATGAGAGCTATGTGGTGTAAGTCAGGTGGCGTGAGCTATGAAGACAGTTTATGAGTCACGCCAACCTATGAGTTGTCAACTCCACTGCTCGTGCAACCATCTCACCCTCTCACCCGCAATTTGGTTTGCAAAACCCATGAGGCGACTGCGATGATTGCTTGGCCATGGCTGACGCATCTACGCGGCTGCGCTGGCGCGCGCAAGCTCGCGCGCAGAGCGGCCACCTGGTTTGGCACAACCGAGGCGGCCGCGATGGCGCTTACTCATGGCAAAGTCCCAGCGCGTGTCAAAGGCCGCGCTGGCGCGCGGGCGCTTCAATGCGGGTCGGTGGCTCGGGCGGGCGCAGTATCATAATGACGTCGACAACGGCGGTAACGATGGTGAAAGTAGCGAAGGTGATTGCGATGATGAGGATGACGATGGTAAGACCACGGACGGTGCCGATGGTGGTAACGATGATTTCGATGATGATTTCCATGTGTCGATGACGAGTGTGCCTGAGTGAGGATGGCGGCATTTGCGGTGATTGTCGATGACGATGACGTGATGCGGCGGCGCTCATGAAGGTGCTGGGGAGGAAGTGTGCGCGCGCGCGGAAACCCAAGAACCCGGGCATACAGTTTGTTGAGATGCAGTTGTTTCCCCCATTCGTTTCTGAAGAGATCTGTTCCGAGTTGCTTCGAAAACCACTGGTCTGGAGCGGATTTCGACGCGCTCGCGTGGCGGCGCGCGCGTGTGGCTCGCACTGTATGATTGGATCTGGAATCGCACGCCGGGCGCATGCTGGATCCAACGCGGGTCCACTGCGTGGTGGGATGAGAGTGCGGGCTCCCAGCGAGATCGCAATCATGATATGGTTTCCAAATGATTTCAGCAAGTGCGCGCGTGCAGACAAGTTGCAAGATTGGTGATGGGCTGCCAACGTGTGCTTGATGTTTTAATGTTGGAGTACTTGCTGACCTGGTGTGTTCGGTTTGATTTCGACATGTGCGCGCGCTTGGACTTTGTGTCGTTCAATTGCAGGGGTTTTCTGACACAGCCTTCTTTGCAATAGACGAATGTGCGTGAGTAGTATTTTGGGCCAGTGGTGATGGGGGGGCAATGCCCGGGCCTGCC
The DNA here is from genome assembly GCA_963575745.1 of Prorocentrum cordatum. Classification (NCBI taxonomy): domain Eukaryota; class Dinophyceae; order Prorocentrales; family Prorocentraceae; genus Prorocentrum; species Prorocentrum cordatum. The sequence goes on from CAUYUJ010021247.1 coordinate 64,922, forward strand.
TGGGAGGTCCGAGTTGATGCGGAAAGTGAGCGATGGGGCGGGACCATCTGTAATTAGCAGTGCCCAAAAGGGGCGTCGGTACGTCCAGGGGGAGGGTGGTAGAGTCGGTTCCTCTTTTGGGCAGGGAATCTACGTGTGGTGTAAGCTATGTGGTGCAATCTCTGAGGTGTCAGCGATCTGCGGTGTCGGCAGCGCGGCGCCCACAGGTGGCAACGTGGCGAACCCTCGGCGGACCCCCAAGCGCGGTGGGCGGCAACGAGGCGCCCACAGGCGGTACGTGGCGAGACCTCGGCGTACCCCTCAAGCGCGGCGGGCGACGAGCAGGCCGGCGGCGGCAATTTAGCGAGACCTCGCCAGATCCACCCAGCGCGCAGGGCGGCCACGAGGCGGTCACGGGCGGCCACGTGGCGAAGCCTCGCCGGACCCACCCAGCGCACGAGGCGGCCACGAGGCGGTCACGGGAGGCAACGTGGCGAAGCCTCGCCGGACCCACCCAACGCACGAGGCGGTCACGAGGCGGTCACGAGGCGGTCACGGGTGGCAACATGGCGGAGCATCGCCAGACCCACCCAACGCACGAGGCAGCAATGAGGCGGGCATTTGCGGCAACGTCGCGAAACCTCGCCGAACCCACCCAGCGCACAAGGCGGCCACGAGGCGGGCACGGACGGCAACTTGGCAAGCCTCGCCGGACACACCCATCATACGAGGCGGCCACGAGGCGGCCACGAGGCGGCCACTGGCGGCAACGCGGAGAAACCTCGCCAGACTCACCCATCGCACAAGGCGGCCACGAGGCGGGCACGTGCGGCAACGTGGCGAAACCTCGCCAGACCCACCCAGCGCACAAGGCTGCCACGAGGCGGGCACTGGCGGCAACGTGGCAAAACCTCGCTGGACCAACCCAGCGCACGAGGCGGCCACGAGGCGGCCACTGACGGCAACGTGGCGAAACCTTGCCAGACACACCCAGCGCACGAGGCGGCCACGAGGCGGCTACGGGCGGCACTGTGGAAAAACCTTGCTGGACCCAACCAAGTCCGTAGTAAGAGAAGCAAGAACCCTTAAGTGCAGGCAGTGTTTGAGTAGTGTGTGCTCCTTGTGGTCATCTTGGGGCCCTCTTTCGGCGTCTCGGGCCGTCTTGAGATTGTCTTGAGCGTTCCTGAGGCCTTCTGGGCGCGCTGGAGGCCTCTGAGCCATCGTAGAAAGCAGCTTGGCCGCCACGGAGGGTTGAATTTGAGGCTCCGAGGGCCCCAGACGCGCGTTGACGAGATCGTAGCACCCACCGATCTAATGGGATTTTGGACTCCAGGGGAGGCGGAAAGGGGATGTGACAGTCAATCATTTCACACGCCTGTACACCCCCAGTAAGCTTCGGTCGGCGGATTCTGTACGCCCTCTTTACGCATACATCAAATATCGCCCTCACTTTATAACACCCCCGTCAGCCGCCTTCCTCGCGTTTCATGTGGTAGTCCAGGTACCCATCTTACTCAGAAATTCTAGCCAGCCTACGGCTACGAAGGGTACGCGGTCAGAGATGACACGGATGTCCATCCTAGAATTGCAGTTTTATGTGCTAGGCTTCACCAGATTGATATGCAATCTCTTCAAGAAAACAAGCACAGAGACAGTGACATGTGATAACTCATCCATGGGCTCTAGAGAACCCTGATGTGTGACGCGCTTGTCCGCAGACTCGATAGAACCGTAACGTGTGGTAGCGGCCTTCCTCAAAGGTCAGAGAGCCATACGACGTGGCATCACGCGTACCCAGATCCCACAGGTCCGTAACATGCTACAGCCCGCTTACCCAGGTCGAGATGAGATCGTAAGCTGCGACAGTGGATTTTTTCTTGGCCCGGATGGCGATAACAGGTGATGTCGGGAGCTTCTGGCCTCGCAGGAGCTTGCTGGATGGTTCCGTTGGGGTTTCTGTATGTTTCTGGGGCGCTCAAGGAGGGTGTGCGGGGCATCTTGGAGGATTTTGCGTGCGTCTATGCGATTCTTGAGGCAGTTCGATCCTGTGGCAGTGGATCAATTGTTCTGGGGCTGCCTTAGTTAATTTCTGGGTTTGACTTTCTCTTAGCTTACTTGGGTCGGCCTTAAGTCGTCTTGTGGCCGTCATTGCGCCGTCTCGCATTGGCCATCTTGAGGCTGATTGAAGACTCTTGGTGCTCTCAGACCGTCTTACGTTCTGTAGATGATCCAGATCATCGGGATTCTTCACCTGTTTTGGTCTTCCGGGCTACCTGATAGGCCTCCGGTAGGCATCTTTGCGCAACTTGGGGTTTACCGAAGACGCCTATGGCGAATCATCGCCGCCCCCTGCCTTTTCGGATACTTCTATGTGGCCAAACGTTTGGGCAAATATTGGCCACCCTATTGGACCATACGTTCCCCCAGCCGTTGTGGAAGCCCGTCAGGAGACGTGGGGGAGGAGGAGGAGGAGGAGGAGGAGGAGGAGGAGGGAGGAGGAGGAGGAGGAGGGAGGAGGAGGAGGAGGAGGAGGAGGAGAGGACAAAGGAGGATGAGTAGAAGGATTAGGAGATCTCTTGGGAGCCTCCAGGGTCATTCTGGGGGCCTCCTGGGAGCTTCCTGGGGGCCTCTTGGAGGTCTCTTAGGGGCATCTTGGAGGCCTCTTGGGGGCCTTTGGGGACTTCTTGGGGGCCTCTTAGTCCGTCTCAAGGCGTTCCTGGCCCGTCTGAAACCGTCTTAGGCCGTCTTGGGAGCCTCTCAGGGCCGTCTTGGGGCCCTCGGATCGAAGACTATTTTTGTCGTCTTGGAGGCCTCTTGGGCCGTCTTGGGGCCCTTAGGGGGCCATCCTGGGAGCCTCTTGTGCCGTCCTTGGGCCATCTTGGAGGCCTCTTGGGCGATCTTGGGGCAATTTTTTTGGGCGCCTTGGGCTGTCTTGGGCCGCCGGAAGGCCGCTTTGAAGCAGATGCCCAAGTCCTTCAAACACCGAGGGACAATCAATGATTTTGGCATCTTCGGGCCTTCCTGGATGACCTCTTGGAGGTCTCTTGGGTTGTCTTAGGGGCATCATGGGCGCTTCTTGGGCCGTCTTGGCTCATCTCGAAGCCATCTTAGGCCGTCGTGAGGTCATCTTGGGGCGTCTCGGAGATATCTTTCGGTTATCTGGGCTCTCTCGGGGCCTTCGGGGCCGTCTTGGAGGCGTCTTGGGATCATCTTGGAGGCTATCTTGGGCTATCTTGGCCGTCTTGGGGGTGGTTTGGGAAACGGCCTTGGATTTTCGGCGGCTTTCTGGGTGGCTGGGTGGCTGGGCCGAGACCCCACGGGGAGTTCTTTTGGAAAAGGAGCAAGAATTTGCCAGCTGTCTGGCACGCCGTGCATCCCTGTAGCAAGATCGCAGGTGGCGGTGGATCGAAGACGCCGACGGCGAATCACCGCCCTCCCTGCTTTTTTTGGAAGCGCCTATGTGGCCGAATGTTGGGCTAGAGCTATCGGACCATGTGTTCCCCCCGCTGTCGTTGAAACCTTTCGGGGAACACGTGAGGAAGAGGATGATGGGGAGAAGAAGGAAAAGGGAGGAGGAGGAGGAGGAGGAGGAGCAGGATGAGGAGGAGGACGAGGAGGGGAATGAGGAGGAGGAGGAGGAGGAGGAGGGGAAGGAGGAGGAGGAGGAGGAGGAGGAGGAGGAGGAGGAGGAGGAGGAGGAGGAGGAGGAGGAGGAGAGGAGGAGGAGGAGGAGTAGTAAGAGAAGGAGGAGGAGGATGAAGAGGAGGAGTACCAGTGTACACCCAAGAGTCATCAACGATGTTGGAATAAACCCTCCCTCCAAGCTCCTTCTTCGTAGGCCCCTACAACGGTTCATTTTTATTGAGGGAAGTGCCTCTTTGGAAGACAACCGTTTGGAAGCCCTGAAGCACGCCAACACATTGTTCTCGGGACTCGAATGCATCGGATCAACTTGACTGTTGTGTCTTGACAATCCTGAATCGTGCCAGAACTCCATTCTTTGGATTTCAACACAGCGAATTACATTAACTGTTGCGCCCACATAATCCTGAATCCTTTCAAAACACCATTTCTGGCACGTTGATGACCCGATCCCGTGAAACTCTTACACATGTTGTAACCCGCAATCTTACAGGCGAGAGCCACATTTTGAAAAGGAACCGCCCTCAATATGTGAAACTCTTGCGCAATCTTGAAACGAATGAGCGCCGCGCTAAGGCGAGAGTCACATTTTGAAGACGACCCGCCCTCAATCAGTGAAACTTTTGCGAACTGTTCACAACGAATGTGCGCGGCGCTAAGGCGAGAGCCACATTTTGAAAACGACCCGCCCTCAATCCGTGAAGCTCTTGCGAAATTTTAAAACGAATATGCGCCGCGTCAAGGCCAGAGCCACATTTTGAAAACGACCCGCCCTCAATCCGTGAAGATCTTGCAATTTGTTCAAACGAATGTGCGCCTTGCCACGGCGAGAGCCACATTTTGAAAATGACCCGCCCTCAATCGGTGAAGGTCTTTCCAATGTTTAAAACGAATGTGCGCTGCGCTAAGGCGAGAGCCACATTTTGAAGACGACCCCGCCCTGTATCGGTTAAACTGTTGCCTAGTTTTTAGCTTCAGAGTCATAAGTGGTGAGGAAGTCTTAGGCGACTCGCCCTGCCCGCCCTAAAAACTGGCCTCGGGGTGCGACAGGGATAATTTATTCATAAAGGGGATGGAGGAGGACGCCTCTGGGAAGCCTCTCGGGGCACTCTTGGGGTCTCCTCCTGGGAGCTTCCTGGGGGGTCTTTTGGAGGCCTCTTGGGGGCCTCTTAGAGGCCTCTTGGGGGCCTTTGGGGGCTTCTTGGGGGCCTCTTAGGTCGTCTTAAGGCGTTCCTGGACGTCTGACGCCGTCGGAAGCCGGCTTGCATGCCTCTCTGAGCCGACTTAGGGCCCTCTTGTGGCGCTTCAGGGCCGTCTTGGAGGCCATCTTGAGCGTCTTGGAGGCCTCTTGGGCCGTCTTGTGGCCCTCTTGGAGCCGTCTTCGAGGCCTCTGGGGCCGTCCTGGGACCATCTTGGAGGCCTTCGGGGCCACCTTTGGGTGATCTTGAGGGCCTCTTGGGCCATCTTGGGCCGTCTGAAGGCCGAAAAGAAGCAAGTGCCCAAATCTTTCAAAAACTTCTAGAAAGTCAATTATTTTGGCCTTTGTGGGCCCTCCTGGAGGACCTCTTGGAGCTTCTTGGGGACCACTGTGGCCGTCTTGGCCCGTCATGGAGGCTTCTTGGGCAAACTTGGAGGCATCTTGGACGCTGTGGGGCCGTCTTGGGGGTCATCTTGGACCATCTTAGGCGAACTTGAAGGTCATCGCGGCCATCTTGGAGGCCGTCTGGGATTTTGGAGCCATCTGGAGCCGGAATTTGGTTGCAACCGCAAGCCTTCCGGGTGGCCGGCGCGCGGGGCCGAAGCCCAAGGGGGAATTCTAAACCAAGATCCTCAGGACATCTAGCACGCCGGGCATCCTTGTGGCAAGCCAACAGGGGGGCGGCGGACCGACGACGCCTACGGCGAATCACCGCCGCCCCCTGCCTTCTAGAATCGCCCATGCGGCCGAGCGTTGTGGCAATAGCTCTGCCAAGCTATCGGACCATGTGTTCCCCCAACCGTTGTGGAACCCTTTGGGGAACATTTGGGGGAGGATGGCGGGAAGATCAGGAGGAGGCTGAGGAGGAGGAGATGGAGGTGGAGGTGGAGGAAGAGGAGGAGGAGGAGCTGGAGGAGGAGGAGGAGGAGGAGGAGGAGGAGGCGGAGGAGGAGGAGGAGGAGGAGGAGGGGCATCTTGGGAGCCTCTAGGGACACTCTTGTGGCCTCCTGGGAGCTTTCTGGGAGCCTCTTGGAGGCATCTTGGGGGCCTCCTTGGTCCTCTTGGGGGTCTTTGAGGGCTTCTCGGGGGCCTCTTAGGCCGTCTTGGGGTCCTGGCCCGTCTGACGCCGTCGGAAGCCGTCTTAAAGGCCTCTCAGGGCCGACTTGGGGCCCTCTTGGGGTGCCCCGGGGCCGTCTTGGAGGCCATCTTGGGCGTCTTGGAGGCCTCTTGGGCCGTCTTGGGGCCCTCTTGGAGCCGTTTTGGGGGCCTCTTAGGCCGTTCTGGGGCCATTTTGGAGGCCGCTTGGGGGATCTTGGGCCGATCTTTGGAAGCTCTTTGGCCGTCTCGGGCCGTCGTAAAGCCGAACAGATGCAAGGACAATCAATGATTTTGGCCTCTTCGGGCCTTCCTGGAGGCCCTCTTGGAGGCCTCCTGGACCGTCCTGGGCCATATAGAGCTATCTTGGGCCGTCTTGGTGGGCTCCTGGCCCGTCTGACGCCGTCGGAAGCCGTCTTGGGGGCCTCTCTTGGCCGACGACCCTCTTGGGGTGCTCCAGGGCCGTCTTGGAAGCTTCCTTGGGCGTCTTGGAGGCCTCTTGGGCTGTCTTGGGGCTCTCTTGGGGCTGGCGTGAGGCTTCTTGGGCCGTTCTGGAGTCATCTTGGAGGCCTCTGATACGATTTTGGGGACTCCTTGAGGCGTCTTGGGCGGTCGGAACACGTAAACGGAGGAAAAGCTAAAATCCTTCAAACACCTCAGACAAATCAATGATTTTGGCTTCTTCGGGCCTTCCTGGAACACCTCTTGGAGGCCTCGTGGGCCGACTTGGAAGCCTCTCGAAGGACTCTGGGGCCGTGTTGGGCCATCTTGGACCCTCTTGGGCCGTCTTGGAGGCCATCTTGGACCATCTTGGGCGAACTTGGAAGCCATCTTGGGCCATCTGGACCCTCTTGGGGGCCATCTTGACCCGTCTTGGAGGATTTGTTCTGGACGTTGAGGTCGTTTGCGCGTCTTCCGTGTGGCTGGCGCGCTGGGTCGAAGCCTCAGGGGGAATTTCTGAAAGAACCCAAATCGAAAGGATCCAGCACGCCAGGCACCCGTGTGGCAAGCCAACAAGGGGCGGCGGGTCGAAGACGCCTACGGCGAATCACCGCCGCCCCCTGCCTTTTTGGAAGCGCCGATGTGGCCGAACGTTGAGGCCAGACCTGCCAAGCCATCGGCCCATGTGTTCCCCGAATCGGTTTGGAAAGCCTTCGGGGAACACGTGGGCAGCTTGAAGGTCATCTTGGCCGTCTTGGAGGCCTCTTGGGCGATCTTTCGGCGATCTTTGGGGGCTCTTGGGCCGTCTCGGGCCGTCGGCAGGCCGAAAAGAAGGAAATGTCAACATCCGTCGAAAGCCTTACGAAAATCAGGGTTTTTGGCCTTTTCTGGCCTTCCTGGAGGCCCTCTTGGGGGCCTCTTGGGCCGTCTTGGGCCAGCTTCGAGCCAACTTCGGCCATCTTGGTGGGTTCCTGGCACGTCTGACGCCGTCGGGAGCCGTCTTGGGGGCCTTTCTGGGCCAACGGGGGACCCTCTTGGGGCGCTTCGGGGCCGTCTTGGAGGCCATCTTGGGCGTCTTGGAGGCCATCTTGGGCGTGTTGGAGGCCTCTTCGACCGTCTGGGGGCCCTCTTGGGGCCATCTTGGAGGCCACTTGGGCCGTCATGGGGCCCTTTTGGGGGCCTCTTGGGCGATCTTGGGGGCCTCTTGGGCCGTCTTGAGGCGTCGGAATGCCGAGAAGAAGCAAATTCCAAAATCCTTCAAAAACCTAAGGGAAATCAATGATTTTGGCCTCTTCGGGCCCTCCTGGAGGACCTCTTGGAGGCCTCTTGGGCCGTCTGGGAGGCCTTTGGGGGGCCTCGTGGGCCTTCTTGGGCCGTCTTGGACTCTCTTGGGCCGTCTTGGAGGCATCTGAAAGCCATCTTAGCTGTCTTGGAGGCCATCCTGGCCGTCTTGGAGGCATCTTGGAGGCCATCTTGGAGCCGTCTTGGGCAGGAAAGTAGGGAATTGAGGTCCTTGGCAATCCTCCCGGGACTCTGGCGGGACGCGCCGGAGCCCCAGGGGGAGTTCAGTTCTTTTGGAAAAGAATCAAAATCAAAACCCATATGGTCTGGCACGCCAGGCACCCCTGTGATGAATCAACAGGGGGCGGCGGATCGAAGACGCCTACGGCGAATCACCGCCGCCCCCTGCCTTTTTGGAAACGCCGATGTGGCCGAAAGTTGGACTAGAGCTTGGCCAAGCTATCGGACCATGAGTTCCCCGAGTCGGTTTGGAAAGCTTTCGGGGAACACATGGGAGAGAATGATTATGAACAGGAAGAGGAAGAGGAAGAAATAGAGTAGGAGGATGAGGGTTGTTAGGAGTCTCTTGGGGCACCCTTGGGGTCTGTTGGGGGCTTCTTGGGGGCCTCTTCGAGGCCTCTTGGAGGCATCTTGGGGGCCTCCTTGGGCCTCTTGGGGGCCTTTGGGGGCTTCCTGGGGGTCTCTTTGGCCGTCTTAGGGCGTTCCTGGTCCGTCTGACGCCGTCTGGAGCCGTCTTGGGGGCCTCTCTGGGCCGTCTTGGGGCCCTCTTGGGGCGCTTCAGGGCCGTCTTGGAGGCCATGTTGGGCGTCTTGGAGGCCTCTTGGGCCGTCTTGGGGCGCTCTTGGGGCCGTCTTGGGGGGCCCTTGGGCCGTCATAGGGCCTTCTTGGAGGCCTCTTGGGCGATCTTGGGGGCCTCTTGGGCCGTCGGAAGGCCGAAAAGAAGAAAACGCAAGAAACCTTCAAACACCTAAGGAAAACCAATGATTTTGGCCTCTTCGGGCTCTCCTGGAGAACGTCTTGGAGGCCTCTTGGGCCATCTTGGAGGCATCTTGGGGCCATCTTGGCCGTCTTGGAGGGCATCTTGGGCCGTCTTGGAGGCATCTTGGAGCCATCTTACCCGTCTTGGAGGCCATCTTGGCCGTCTGGGAGGCATCTTGGAGGCCATCTTGGGCCATCTTGGCCGTCTTGGAGGCCATCTTGGGCCAAGTTGGGGCAACAAAGGCATTGACAGACGGAGTGGCCGGCGGGACGGGCCGAAGCCCACTGGGGAGTTCTTTTAGAAAAAGAACCAAAACCAAAACCTGAATCGTCCAGCACGCCATGCACCCCTGCAAGCAGGGGGCGGCGGATTTAGTGGCCTTCGGCCCATCCCGCCACCGTGCCGGGGTCGTGGGTCAGAGTCTTCATGTATGCTTCTTGGGGTATCGTCGGAGAGCTCTCAGTGGCCTCTGGGTTGCAGTTTTGACGCCTCTTGGGAGCTTCTTGGGGCCTCTTCGGGGCTTCTTTGGGGCTTCCTGAGGGCCTCTTGGTGACCTCTTGGGGGCCTGTTGGGCCTCCTGGGGGCTTCTTGGGGCGGAGAGCTCGAAATGTCGATTCGTGTTCCCCCCACTGTGATCCCTCCTCTTGGGGTGTTCTTGGGGCCCTCTTGCGCCGTCTTGGAGGCCACTTGAACCGTCTTGGGGGCTTCTTGGGCCGTCTCGGCACCCTCTTGGGGGCCTCCTGGGTTGCCTTGGGGCGATCTTGGGGGCCTCTTGGACCGTCTTGGAGCGTCGGGCACCCGAAGAGGTGGAAACGCCCAAGTCCTTCAAGACTTGAGGAAATCCGCTGTGAGCCTCGGGGTACTCCACTTTGTGCCAGAGGCACGGTGGCGGATTTGGCGCCTCCTTGGAGCCTCTCGGGGAGTGCTGTGGCCTTCTTGTGCTCTTGGAGACGTCCTGGAGCCTCCTCGGGGCTGTGTTGCCAGTCTTTGTGGAGTCTCTGTTTGGTCCTGAAGCCACTGGGAACTCTGGGGGGGAGTCGGAGCACCTGGGCGCGGGAGCAGACCGAGAGGAGCTCTTCGGTAAATAACAGAAACCAGGCCAGGCAGTCCAGATGCAGGTCCAGAAGTGTGGGCGGCCAAGATTGGAGTGGGCCAGTTATCTGCATTTTTACGTTTTGGATTCAAGTCGCTGATCAAGGTCGTATATGGGGATCTCATTCAAGACGAGTGCACATGGACAGAACACGTGAAGTCTTGACGCTTTGCGTATCCCTAGTCCGTACGCAACGGCCCGCTCCCGGGAGGACATGGAAAAAGTCCGTGACAACAGGAAGCTAAGAGGGACAGGGAGCAAGCCAGACTGCCGTCAGGAGTCTATCCCTGAGCTCGCAGCGTCAGTGCGCGAGACCCGCCCGGCGCCCAGCCCCGGGCAGGACAGCAGCCCAGAGAGACGGCCTCGCCCACAGGCAGATCCACTCCCACCTCCACATCAAGACGACCCCCTGGGAGGGCTTCCCATGTACATGAGGTCCATCGACGAGGCCGACATCCAGAGGGACGAGCCAGCCCAAGACAAGGTCATCAGACTGCAGAAGACACTCGGAGGCGCATTCAACGGGGCGTGGACAGCTTGGGTCCGCAGGGAAGGCAGCCTGCAAGGTCTGCCTTGGGTCGGCATCCATTCGGGCCCCAAGAGGAACACACCGGAGCTTTGCGAAGAATTTCTGCGGGCGTGGGAGGCAGCGGGCTACGACGCCTACAAGATGGTAAGGGACCACCAGCTCCGGGTGGAATGGCAAAAGGTCACTGATAAGTACCGTAGCCTACTACAGCGCAGCGCAAGGACCAGCGCACCCAAGGGGCAAGATAGCGAGGGCCACCCATACCCTTGGGCCGACAGCAGCAGGACAGTACCCACCCCTCCGGTCCCACCCGACAGGACAAGCCACCGCGAGCAGACCCCGTCCTCCAGCACACACATCGGGGCTGTGCAGCAACACCCGTGGAGCAAGCCCAGAGCTGACACAGCCGCCCCGCCAGCGTACACCGACTACAGGGAGACCACCTGGTCGGGAGCATCCAGCTCTGGAGCCCCATGGCGCCCCAGGCCGCGCTGGGAAGGGTGGGACCGCCAGGAGAGTTCATGGAGAGGCGCTGCGTGGGGAAGCAGGGAAAAGAGGACCGCCCCGAAAAGTGACGAGCAATACGCTGACAAGCGACAGCGAGGAAGGGAGCTCGCACGCTGGTAGCCCGGCAACTGGCCTGACAGGGGCCCCCTGCCCAGGGCAGGGCCGACACAGCCCAGAGCCCCCAAGGCGCACGGCCTTGGGCTCCCGGGACAACGTGTGACCCCCTTCACGGAAGGCTAGCCGCGCCCGTATACCGTGGGCTTGTCCTCCCCCTGGGGCGTTCTCATTTCGGACTTTGTCCTGCGGCTCCGGCCGCTCTCCCCCGCCTTTTGTTTCGCTTTCCAGTCCTGCGGCTATCGGCTGCGTCTCCCCGTTCCTCGTCGCCACTTCCTATCCGTTGTCCAGCGGCTATCGGCTGCTTCCCCCCTTCCTCGTCGCCACTGCTTCTACACTCAAGACCAGCGGCTATCGGCTGCTAACCCCCCTTCCTCGTCGCCACAGCACAGAGCCCGAGGGGAGCGGCTATCGCAGGGCCCACCGCACACCGGCAAGACCAGTCGCGGCGGGCCCCATGGCCGCTGGGTTCCCACTAAGCGGCCACACCTGTCGGCGCAGTCAGCGGCAGGGCGTGTTTCACTGCAGCGGCGGGCCGCGGGGCTGTCTGGTGTTACCTCCTGGGCCTGAGGTACACCCCCCGCCACCGCGATAGACGCCCACGTACTCGTGGGCCTTTAGCCCGTACGGTCGGCTGAAATAATCCCGCCGTCGGTTTTGGCCGCGTTGACGGCCCGTGGAGCACCGGGTAGACTCGCTGAAGGCGTTTCCCCACCGCTTCTCGACACGCTTCACCCAGTCACTTTGCCCGCGCCGTGTGCGGGCCGGGACGCATCGGACGCTGGCCGCGGCCCCTCCAAGTGCCCCATCCCTTGGAGTCCAGCAGTGCGCAGTGGCTTCCACGTCGTCGCTCTCTGGAGCGATCGCCACTTTTGACCCCCATACACATGGGCGTGTAGCCCGTGCGGTCGGCCGATGTATGCTCACCCACGGTTTTGGCCGCTTTGCCGGCCCGCGACGGACAGGGTCGAACGGCTGAAGGCACCGCCTTGCCGTCTCAGCTAGCTGGTGGCTCTGGCCACAGTTTGTGCCTCCTGGGAGCAGAGGCACCACGCCGCTATGGCTCCCGCGGCCCCCGTGGGCGCCCTCGCCCGCGGTTGGCTAAAATAACCCCGCCCAGGCTTTGTTCGGGAGTGCGGGCCGTGATGCAGAGGCACTGGCTGAAGGCCCTTCCTCTTGCGTCACCTGCCAGTTCGTGAAGTGTGCTCGCTGGCCTGACCCCCCTCGGTGGCGTGTGTGTGGCCGGCGTTTACGCTGACGCTCGCGCACTGGGTGTCAAGTGAGTGGATCCGCCACGCTTCCCCTTAGGTTGAGCTCTCTTTCTCTTCTCGCGCCTCCCTGCCTCCCCCCTTTCAGGCTGCCGGTCGGTGCTCCACCTGCGGGTCCGGCCTGGTTCCGCCTGCTCAGTCGCGGTTGACCTCTTCTGCTGGCACACGCTCAGCGACTTTTGGGTCCGCGTGCTTTCGGCGGGGCTTCGGTTCGCCCCCGCCTGCGGGTTGACCCGTGGCCGCCTCTTTCTAAATTATCTGCGGGTGCACTCTGCGCGGTGTCGCGCCAATTATCTGTCGCTGCGCCCCGGCCTCGGTCATGCCGCCCTCTGGACTTCTCCTTGCGGGCCGCGAATCAACAAACAGTATCCCCAGTCCTTTGTATCTTCGGTTCGCTCCCCGTTCGATGCCCCGCTTCTTGACCTTTGCCAGGGAGCCGCCAACAAAAAAAAGTATCCCCAGTCCAGTCGCCCAGGTGGAACCCAGTGCGACTGGAACCGTGCAGGGAACCCTGGAAGGGCACCAGCGCCGACCGCCGGGCGTTCGGAGGCCTCCACGACCCTCTGGGTGGCGGTCCCATGTACAAGCGTTCCCTGGCCGTCGCGAACCTAGACAAAGTGGAAGACATTCAGGCCCAGATTGCGCGCTTGCAAAAGACGCTAGGGGGCGCCTTCAACGCTATGTGGCACGCGTGGCCCAAACGCGCGGCACTGGACCATGGCGCCAAGGGAGGCTACAAGAGCAACCCCCTACTCAACACACCCGGGACATGCTCGGACTTCATGGGCGCCTGGGGTCGAGCTGGCTACGACGCGTACCGGATGGATCACGAGCAGAGGCTCGGAGTAGACTGGGGCGCCATCCGCCGCAAGCTCATGAAGTTCTCCGAGCGTTTCGGTGCCCTTGCGCAGGCCCCCTGGGCATCGGACAGTCGAGACACGCCTGCCCCCTGGTCAGCAGGGACCCGCAGGGGCGGGCGAGCCGTGGCACAGGCCCCCTGGACAGCCAGCAGCCCCTCGGGTGCCTCCGAGCAATGGCATGGCTGGCAGGGCTGGTCCTCATGGGGCCAACGCGACACCCTATTGACAGACGCCGAATGGAAAGAGGGAGGCAAGCGATTCCCCCAGCGTGACGACCACCGCGACTCCGAAAAACGAGGCCGCTGGTGGGCATGAAGCGACACCGCAGCCTAAGGGTGAGGGTCAACCGCCATCGGACAACAGGCTGCGGCGGGAACAGTCATCTGCAAGACTACAGTCCAAAGACACCTCGCCACTTTAGGTGTTGGCTTCGGGTTCACCCCGCCACCACTCACAGTTCGCGCTGGCCCGCCAGGGCCCGTTTCACCTCGCTGCGCCCGGCCTGTCGGCCGTCATACTTCGGGGCGGCCCACCGCTGGGGCGGGGGCTGCCCCTCCCCCCGGCGCAGCATAGCTAGACGGCCTCAGCTGGTTAGAGGCGCGTGGGCGACGCGCGGACTCCGCAGCCCACCCGCTACCACTTTCGGGCACCTCGACGGGGCACTCCCTTCGGCGCCCGACACATCTCACCCCCCCTTTGCGCACTTGGCCCACGATTGTAGAGGCCTCGGCCACCCTGGAAGCAGCTGCCTTGAGATGGCAGACGACTCCCGCTGCACCCCTGGCTGCTGCTCAGGAGAGGAGCCGGCTCAGCCGCCCCTCCCCCCCGGAAGGAAGCAGGCGCGTGTAGGGCCCAGCGCTGGCCCCAGTTTTGTCGCGCCGCTGGCGCCTGGCGGGCACCAGTCTGACCCTGGCGGCAGGGCGGCCGCGTAGCAAGAGAAGGACAGCTCCGTGACGTTGCAGTCGTGCACTCTGGGATGGAGAGGCGTGACAGCCTTCGGGAGGCTACCCGCTCTCGCTGCAGCAGATGCGGCCCCCCTGGACTTTTATCATCACTGAGCAGCCGTTCGCTGCATCCCTGGTAACCTCGGCACGCTTGCAGGTGCTGCGATGCCTGCAATGCAGACAGGCCGACGACACCGGGAACAGCAGGTCAACAGTAGGCAGCGCCTCCCCGGGGGAAGCTCTGCCCACCCATCGCCCTTGCTGGACGGGCGCTCAGACTTTTACCGAACCCTGAGTCGTCGTTAGCTGCATCCCTGGATCTTGTGCTGGTGGGCCCCTCCGCGTGGATGGCTGGTGATGTCTGTCCCCGCCGCCCCCCCCGCGGAGGTCCCGCACGGGCTGGGCGGCCTGCCGGGATTTCGTGTCCCCGCAGCACAACGGTGGGGTTCGTCCCCTGGCGCGGCTGCCCCCTGGTGCCCTCTTCAGCCACGCTGGCGATGTTCATCCCCGCCAGTCTGGCTTCCTTCCACGCTCAGTGCGGCGCTCTACGACGCTATGACATGCGTGTGGCATGGGCCGGGCCCACAGGGCTCTCCACAGGGCCGGCTCGTTGTCCGTGCTCGGGACTGGTGGGCCCCTGGAGTCTCGCGGTCGCCTCGGAGTGGTTAAGCCTTCCGTCGCGTTCCATCCTGACTCCGTCCCAGCAGATCAGGCAGGTTAGCGCCGTCGTCACGGTTCTTGCTCAGCTTACCTGGCTGGTATACGCCGTCGGCACGGTCTTGGCCCTTGGCGCCCCGCTGGCGACTCGACCATCGTTTACTTCGCCTTCGTGGCCACCACGTGTGAGGGGGGTGCAGTGCAGGACGCTCACCTGCGTCCGCGCCTCCAACCGGGTGGTCTAACGCCGCAGGGCGTAATGCCGAATTCCCTGGCATTTTGCTCTGGGCTGCACGATGCTCGAGCTTCCCTGGGTGCCCATCAGCCAGCCAGCCCTCGCCTCGCTTCCCCAGCGGCTGCTTTGTGAGCTGGCCCGGCCGGCCTGAGTTGCGCCCTGCAGCTAATTAGGTTTGTTCGTAGGCCCGGACAACTTCTCTCGCCGCGTGCGCTCTTCGCTCGCGGCCGCGACCGAAAAAAGTATCCCCAGTCCATGCCGGTGATGGTGGACCGCTTCCGACCTCCTGGCCCTGGCGCCCCCAGCTGACCGCAGCGCAGCTTGGCGGCTTAGGCAGCTTAGGTTTGACCCCGCACTCTAGTTTGCTGCTCGCTGTAAATTAGTAAGGACCGCGCCCCGGACTTACCGACCCGCCGCCTGCGCTTTCGCCCGCGGCCGCGACCAAAAAACATATCCCCAGTCCATCCAGTAGCTATGCCCAGGCGAGTTGCATTGATCAGGGAAGTGTAGGAGCGCGCAGTGGAGCGAAGAGGGGGGGGGCAGCCGTCAAGCCCAAGATCGGGATGAGCTCGAGCAGGCCCAGGAGTCTACCAGCAATGCCTTCGCGGATATTCCAATATTGGGAGCCTCGTGGCATATTCCCCGGGTCGTTTTGGGGCTTTCCTGGGGCAGCTGAGGGGGCTTTTGGGGCTCTCTTGGGGCCTCCTTGGGGCCCTTTTGGGACCCTCTTGGGGCTCTCACGCCTCTTGGAACACCTCTTCAGCCGCGTTGGAGCTGTTTTGATGCCTCAGGAGCCCATCGGACGCGAACGGTGGATGCAACACGTGTTTTCCAAACGAGGATTTGGAAGGATGTTGACCTCCCCGAGGAGTCTTGTGGAGGCTCTGTGACCACTTGGAGCCATTTTGGGACGGTCTTGGCGCCTCTTGGAGGCATGTTGGAGGCTATATTGAGCAATTTTGGGCTACGTACATTGAACCATCTTGGAGGTCGTCTTGGGCTTTCAGGGGCTCTCTTGAGGCTATGTTGAGCCATCTTGGACACACTAACCCGTCTTCCCCTTCCCCCCCGTCGAGACCAGGGAGAGGGGGCAGGGCAAACCAGTTGCGCTCGCGCCATATCTGGCATCCTACTCCTCCCACCCATCCCTTCCCTTTGCATTGTTTTCCTCTATCAGCGGACGCGTGTCATAGCGGACCTGGAACTCCCAAACAGATCCCACCCTGTAATGGGCATTCGGAACAAAAACGGGTAGATGCGTACCCAGGATGAGAGGGGTGAGCATGAGGCAGGGTGCGGATGAGGAGGAGGATGAGCAGGAGGAAAAGGAGGAAGAGCAGGAGGCGGGTATTAGGGAGGAGAAGGACAAACAAAAAGGATGATGATGCTGATGATGATGATGATGATGATGATGATGATGATGATGATGATGATGATGATGATGATGATGATGATGATGATGATGATGATGATGATGATGATGATGATGATGATGATGATGATGATGATGATGATGATGATGATGATGCTGCTGATGATGATGATGATGATGATGATGATGAGGAGGAGGAGGAGGAGGAGGAGGAGGAGGAGACGGCGAAAGAGGAGGAAAAAGAGGAGGAGGAGGAGGTTGAGGAGGAGGACGAGGACGAATAGCAGCAGCTGGAACTGGATTGGACGGAGCGGGAGGGGAAGGAGGACCAGGGGCAGGCGGAGGAGGGGAAAGGATGGGGGGCGGCAAGAATGAGGAAGGACTCGGACCCAGAAAAGTGGCACGCGTTCGTGCGAGAGCGCCATTCTGAACGACGGGGGCACAGCGCCGATCCTAACACGAGGCCAACGCTGCAGCGGCCGCACCATTTGATGCCTAACACCTTCGACTGAAATAGCTAAGAAACACAAGCGCGTGACATCCTGTGTGTCAGTATATGCGGACGGGGCGGGCCTTTCCTCGCCCATCTTCGGGAGAAAGGAGAGGAGTATCCACATGGAGTGGCTGTGGAGAGGCGAACCTCTCCCCAGTGGGGGAGAAGGGGTTTGGAATAGCTGACTCCCTAAACCACCGACGCCCAGAGGACTGGTGGGATTCATTCATAGTGTAGCGCCTGCTGGCGCACCATTTGGGGTACGGCCGCTTGGCTTGGCTTTCGCCATAGAGGCCTGGCATACGCCACTCCATTACGTGCCAGGGAGCAGGCTTGCGGATAAGGGCCTTGCCAAAGGACTAGCAAATTGATCACGCTTCGTGAGGCCGCGGTGTCTGAAGCCTTCGCAGATATTGCATGCATGCGAGGGGTGACGTGTTCATAGAGTTGTGAACGAAGCGAGCGTGCTGACTCTGCCTCCCCATATCCCCAACGTCGTGATTTTCGCTGCGCAGATCCTCCAGAGCTCTCGGCCCCGCCCCGCGGACACTGTTTTCGTTCCAGACGTTCTCTTTTAACGGCGAACGACAATTGGGAGGGGGATGATGATGATGATGATGATGATGATGATGATGATGATGATGATGATGATGATGATGATGATGATGATGATGATGATGATGATGATGATGATGATGATGATGATGATGATGATGATGATGATCACGATGAGAGTGGGGAGGAGGCCCCTGAGGGCTCCATTTCCTTCTGCGCTCACCTCCTCCTTTCTGCCCGTCGCCTCACCTCGCGGCTTCGCGCGAACGGGGCAAGTCGTGTTCCGAAGAGGCCGACGGTCCACCTCGGCTCTCCTCCTGGCGCGCCGAGGTGAGAGGCAGAAATGGCCGCCGCTGTCGTCTCCGACCGATCGACGTCGTCGTCATCGTCGTCGTCGTCGTCGCCGTCGTCGTCGTCGTCGTCGTCGTCGTCGTCGTCGTCGTCGTCGTCGTCGTGTTCTCTGTCGGCACACCACGCGGCACGGTGGAACGGGCTGAGCTGGCCTCCACCGCCGCCTTCGATCTGCAAGAGGGCCATTATCGAGGCCACCTCTGCGAAGGACGCACTCTAGCAGCGTTGGGCTCTCGGGCGCGTCCGCGAAGCCCGCGCTCTTGGCGCTGGCAGGCCTCTCCGAGGCCTGGCCCCGCGGGAGCCGCTGTCTGGGGGGGGGGCCGTGGCCGCTGGGGGGGCGGGCGGGGTCTGGGCGCGCGGCGCTCGGCTTCTCGGTCGCCGACTCGACTCGAGGCCCGCTCCCGTACAGCGGCGGACGGGCGCACGGGGCACCGGGCGAGGAGGCAGAGGCGAAGGAGGAGAAACGCCAGGAGCACAGACTTCTGGCGCTCCGCGCGGATCTCTTGGATCCGCGCTGGGCCCCCCTGGCGGCGCGCCAAATCCGAGCGGAGGGCCAAGAAATCCGCGCGGAGCGCCAACTATTATGTTTGTGTGGTTTCTCTTCCTCTAGTAGGAGTGGACAGGGAAAAGACTGGGCGTAAGTGGGGGGCGGGTGGCCCTCATGGGCCCCCAATCCCGAGAGGCACATGGGCGCCCAGGATCGGATCCCGGACCAACAGGAAGGCCCGGGACAAATAGAGATGGATGCGTGCGAGCGGTAGCTCTACAGCTTCAGGGGCGCGAATATTCGTAATTGTGCTTTGCGCTTTGCGGCCTGGGATGGAGACGCGTACTTCTCCAGGGAAGCGGCGCGAGTACGCGAAGAGTTCCGCACAGCGCGAAGCTGTGTGGCCAAGAGAACCTCTGCGTCTTCCTCTCCCCTGCTTCATCCCACGCGTGAGGGCCCGTGACTGCTCCAATGTGTGCAGGTGCTCGTATTGCTGTCGTCATTATCACCTCCCTGAGGCAACAGGTGGTGAAGAAGGAGCTTGACGTCTTGACCAGGCTCCGTTTCGAGGAGGGGCTCGGTTGGAGTGCGCGAAGACATGCAGAATCGTGTGTTGCTGCCGTGCCAGAGGAGGAGGAGGAGGAGGAG
>CAUYUJ010021247.1:83770-93770 GCA_963575745.1 Prorocentrum cordatum
TTCAGAACGAGCCCAGGCATTCGGCGTCTCGGGAAATCGAGACGACTGGTGCCCCCAGTTTCAGGAGCTTTGGAGGCCGGGCTCGGGCCCCGAGGCCGTCGAGTGATGATCGGGGATGGAGGGCTGGCCCCGGGCAAGGGGTGGATGAGTCTGGGGGCCCATGCCTCGAAAGAGTCGAGCCGCGAGATGTCTCTTTGACGGGGGCTTCTCTCAAGTGCCAGGTGTAGGTCAGAGGCGCTATCGTCCTTGGCGGCTCAAGTTGAAACCCCCAGACAGGCTGCGGAACGAGAGACGGAGATTCTGGCGAGAGAATTCTCCATGACTCCGCAACTGCATGAAGGCCGGCGTGTATAGAACGGCGTGTATATCACAGATTTGATTTTGCACGAGTTCAAAAGACCTGGCGCCCCTGCCACGGTGGACTTTTCTTCTCCCTCCCGCGATTTGGCCACGCGCGGAGGGGGGTAATTAGGGGGCGGGGGGAAGCGCCCCTGCTTCTAAGAAGCCTTCCCACCTCCCCCTACCCCCCCGTCCGCGCGCCGCACAGTGATCTGGCAGAGGGAAACACTTCGTGGTCACTCCCTCTTCCCCCAAGCTCAAGGTTGGCACGCCCTGGCGCGACTGCGGTCGAAGTGCAGCTCATCAGACCCACCGGCAACTTTGAACAGTGGTCGGCCACGCGCAGGGGGGGGTAGGGGGAGGGGGGAAGGCTTCCTAGAAGCACCCGTGCTTCTTGGAAGGCGCGGGCCTTGTGTGTAGATGTGGGGCCGGCGCCTTCTAAGAAGCGGCCTCCTTCTAAGAAGCCTTCCCTCCTCCCCCTGGACCCCCCTCTGCGCGCCGCCAAATTGGGGGGAGAGGGAGGCGCTGACCGATGAGTGTGGCACGCGTGTTCGCCACAAATTTATCCGAGGCCTGCCACGCTCAGGGCACCCGCAGGTGCGCGGCAGTCGCCGCGCGCCGCGCGCCACGGCCCAGGCCGAAGCGCTGCCCCCGTGCCACGGGGGGAGAGGCGCGCGAGGGCGGCCGTGAGGACGGCGCGCCCGTGGCGCGCCGTGGACCGGAGGCCTCTCCCAGAGGCCTCTCGGGGGCCTCGCGGAGGCCTCCAGGGTGCGAGGACGAGCAGCGGCACGAGCATATAAGAGCTGGGAGGTGCGCGCGGATTTCTCGGGTCGGCGCGGAGCGCGCCAGGGGCGGCGCTGGAGTCTCCGCCGGGGGGCCCCCAGCGCCGATGCGAGAAGTCCGCGCGGACCTCCGGGTCCCGGGCGTCAATGTCCCGGGCCTTGCCCTTAAGTTGGGCATGTGCCTCTACAGGAGGGATACTCCAGCATGGTGAACACATAGTCAGGTGACGATTTGTCGATTTGTTTGAAGTTTTTTGATTATCTTTTCTGTTTCCTCCGAATCGGGTATAGCCCGGACCCTGGTTAAGGGGAGCCGGTTATTGATTGGGCCCCGAAGCCCAAAATATGGATTGGAATCACCAAACCAGGTCTGCCGCAGCTGATGCTTTTCGGGTGACGGTAATTCTGGTTAGTGGAATGGGACGGGGGGGGGCGTCCCTGGTACAGATCATTGAACCAGGTCCCACTGAACCCAGTCCTGCCATCGCCCGACCAAAATCCGCCTGTAGGAGGCCATGCCCGACCTAACATTTCCCAGCCTCGCCGAACCCGCGGAGCGTGGCGCGACGCGCTGTCCGCCCGCAGGGCACACGGCGTGTCGCTGGCGGCTGCCGCCGCGGCACGCCGAGGGGAAGCTCCCGACCGCAAGGGGGGGGCGCCGAGGAAGGTTGGCTACTAGCCGCATCGCCGACGCATCGGCGATGCAGCTCGATCCCCGACATGATCGCGTCGTAACAAAAATCAGGACGGCAAGTTTTTCATTATTTTCGGCCCCTGGGGGCCCTCGCCGGGCCCCGGGACCGTCAAAAACGATTCAGTATGAAGAACCGGCCCCGTGGAAAGGGTCTGGACTTCCGGGGACGCCGTGCTGAAGAAAAATCAGGACGTCGCATGTCTGGGTCGGCGATGCAGCTCCATGTGGAATCCGATCTCCTCCGCGACGACGTCGCCGATGCACCGCTGACGTCGCCGATGTATCGCCGATGCGGAGCGATCCTCCGACCACAGTTGCTCCGAGCCCATCTCGGAGGCCTCTGCACCGGTTCAGGAGCATCGATGGTGGATCGGGGCCACCTCAGGGGTAGGCGCCGGGGGATCGGCACGAACGAACTGGCACGGAAAGAATGGGTACGAAACCCAACAGCAGTTCCTGTTCATTTTGAACAGGGCTCGCTGTCCTCGCCGCCGCGGACGTTGTCCATTTGAGATAGAAGGCCGCCTGCCCAACAGCGGCCGCTGTCGGTTTTGGACAACATCTGTTATTGGGCATCGTGCCCAATTTTTTCCCGTACCCATTTCGAGCAGCATCCACGGGTCGACTACACGTAAGTCGGTATCGTTTAACCAATCTCCATCCCCAGTTGGGGATACACCCCTCGAAGCCCGAAGGGAACGGCCCATATCCCCATCTAGGGGGGCAAATCGGCCAGTGGGGTCCAGGCCACGCCGCAGGGGATGGGGATCGGTCAAACGATACTCAGTGAGGGCGACCCTGCGCCAGAGTGACCTTCTGGTGCGGGCCCACTTGGATCGGGGGAGCGTAAGACCCGGGTTTGCCGAGACTCGGGTTCGCCACCGTTTTTTGACGACCGCGCCTCGGATTTTGACGAGGAGGAGTTTCGTGGGATGTCTGCAGCGGGAGGCCTCGTCAAAATGCAGGCTCGGCCTCGTCATTTTTTTGACGGCCTCGTCGGGGATTTCCGAGTCCCCCGTAACCGGGTCTTACGTCTCCCCGATTGGACTCCTCGATCGCGGAAGGCGATGCGACAGCAGTGGCTTGGGCGCTCTGGTCTGGCCCCTTCGCGCCCGCCCCCCCCCAACGCCGCGCACCAGAGGTCACTCTTGCCTAGGGTTGAGTCGGGCCTGTCCCTTGACAGGAGGAATATTCAAACATTGTAAAAAAATGCATGGGGACGACTCGTTGTGTATTTTTGTGCTATATCTGAGTATTTTCGGAGGGTTTAAGATTTGTCGCCCGAAGTCTGCCTGTAGACGGACATGCCCGACCTAACCCTAACGCCGCGCACCAAAGGTCACTCTTGCCTAGGCACGTGTACGGTAGGCTCCTGCGGCAGTGGCACGCGGGCGACGCCGGCGAAGGCGTTCAAGGCTGATTTCTGCGACGCGGAACCACCGAGGGACACGGTAATGCCACTGGGCCCGACGGAATTCAGCTTTGAACGATCAGGGGCGCGATCGATCCAAGGCTGAACGATCGACGCCTTCGCGCGCGCCGACGCCGCGCGAATCGACCGTAGCCGAAAAGGGGATCGGCGTCACCCCGACATAGTAATTTTATACGTGCGTCGCCCCCCAAGGGGCGACGCGCGCACCGAGAAATCTTACCGTACATGCGTCGTTGCGGGCGCTTTCTGGCCACACCGCCCGGGAAACGATATACCACAAGATGGGCATACTGTAGGTTCGGGTCGGACGCGCGCCTCCAAGGAGAACATGTAGGGCGTTCCAAAAAGGGGCCTCGCCTTCGAGGTTAGAAAGAGTTGCTATCTTTTCCGCGGCGGAAGGCGGCGGAAGGGCGGCGGAAATAAAACGAGGCCGCCTCCGCCAGCGGAAGCGGGCAGAAGTCTGACGGAAGTGGAAACATGCGCCCCCAAGAGGTGACAACATTTTTGGGTTCAGGGTTTCTGGCCACACCGCTCGGGAAACGATATACAACAAGACGGGCATGCTATATTGTAGCATTTCCGCCTTATGGTAATACAACGCACGCCTCCAAGGAGAACGCATACAGTCAGTGGAGGCCAGTCCACAAGAAACCTTTCACAAGAAACCCAACCCTGAGACCCCAGGACGTCCATCGGTTTTTGGCTTGGGAATGTCACGCGTTCCACAGCAAAACCATCGAAACCCAAGAAACCCTGGAGGCACCCTGGAGGCAAGCAGGATGTTTCTTGGCATGGGCCTCTCCTGTAGCACTGGTACGTCTCTGCGCGTCCCATGGGGAGGTCGTGAGCACTCTCCTCCTCCTGCTCCCCCTGCTCCCTGCTCTTCCTCCCTCTCCTGCTCCTCCTCCTCCTCCTCCTCCTCCTCCTCCTCCTCCTCCTGCTCCTCCTCCTCCTTCCTCCCCCTGCTCCTGCTCTTCCTCCTCCTCCTGCTCCCCCTGCTCCCTGCTCTTCCTCCTTCTCCTGCTCCTCCTCCTCCTCCTCCTGCTCCAGAGCAGCTGCGGTCCTCCTCCTGCCCCTCCTGCTCCTCCCCTGTTCTCATGGGGAGGTCGTGAGCCCCACCCCGCTCCACGTCCTGGTGCACCTCGCCGCCGTCGGCGGCGCGGCGCACGGGCGGCTCGGCGCGGCGGAGGAGCAGCCCCAGGACTCCCCCCCGCGGGGCGGGGGGGGGGGGGGCGAACAGTCAGGAGGGACAAAAAACACACAGACACAATGAATCGTCGATTCCCCAGAAAAAGTGGGGAAGTATGGGAAGTGGGGGGGACGACAGAAATCCAGAACATATGGGAACATGTGGGGAATTTTTTTATTTGTGCGTATCTATTTGTGTGTGTGTGTGTCCCGGGGCCCCTTCAGAGCAAGGGGGAGGGGGGCCCGGGCCGCCTGCGCTCCCCGCCGCCGGAGGGCCGAGGCTGCCTGCTTCCAGGATGGGCAGGTCCCGTGGCGCTGCCGCGCGAGGAGCGAACCGTAGAAACCACCGAGCACTCACGACATAGAAAGCAGCACAGCGAGCAACCATGTCACAACAGCGACTGCACGAACAGAACGAGCCCTATGAGACACTGGGCAGCATTACAAGCACACTTGCCACATCAATCACAATAATCCAGAAAGCGCACATAAAGAAAACATCTAAAACAACGAACAATGATGACATGAACAATTGCGCTGCCGCGCGATTTCGCCACCGCGTTCGGGCGGGCCGAGGGGGGGGGGGCGCTTTGGGGGGGGGTGGGGCGGAAGGCGGGAGGGGCCACGGATCCTGCCATTCCCGAACTTTGTGTTCGGGGCCATTGTCTGCCTGGAAGGCCAAAGGCGCGGGGACGTGGCTACAAAAAATAAACGCATCTTGGGCTCGACGCGTCGGAGCCCTAGTCATTGTTTCGCAAGAGGCGAAGGGCCCGACGCACACCAACTGCTGCAAGCGCGGTAGCGGATTTCCGGGGCCTATGCCAAATTCTGTTTTCACTTTGTAGCCACAAGCGTCTACAGACACATTGGATGTGGTTACGTGTGCAGACACATTGGGGGTGGATGCGTCTGTCTAGTAGACAACGCGGCCGTTGCGTTCGGCGCAGTGCAAGGGCGGAGTAAGGGTAGATCCGTCTACGGTATGTTCCTGTTCTAGAGAGGGTCCCACGTGGTACTACACCCGCCGCTTTCTTTCGAAGGACAAAGCGGCATAATCATGATTCCTCGGAGCTCCGCCTGGATTTCTTGGATCGGCGTTGGGCCCCCCTGGCGGCGCCTCCAGCGCGCCGCCCCAGGTGGGTCCAGCTCCGATCCAAGAACTCCGCGCGGAGTTCCGAGAAACTATACGTATGCCGTTTTTGTTCATCTACTCTTCGTTCGTCTGTTCTTTGGGCTTCTCCGGCGTCGCGGGGCAGAAATTCACGGTGGCAGGTCTTCTTGCCGCTTTGGCTTCCGGGGGCCGCCTTGCTTTGGGCCCCAGGGCCGTCAGAAGACGGCCCACGACGGAAGACCGGTTTGGGGGAGGGGGTTGGGAGCTCTGGGGGCCCGAGCCGTGATACAGTAACGTTACTGTAGAGCGTCAAGTATAGGGCACCATCCCCGCGACGCCAACCAGAGAGCACCAACGATGTAGCACCGCAGGCCAGAACGCACCAACAGAACATCAGCCATAGGGCACCAGCCCTGGGCTGTCAGCCATACAGCACCAATCGTAGAACACCACAGGGCACCAATCATAGGATGCCAAACATTCGGCACCAACCATAGGGGCGCCAAGCAGAGGGCACCAGACAGAGAGCACCAGCGTGACAGCGGCAGACCGCGGCATCCAAGGTCAGTTCCTTACAACTCATGTAAGACAACCTAAGTGCAATCTTTGTTTGGGACATTTTATATTGAGCTACCGCGTCAGGGTACTTTCATGCGCACGCCAGTGCTATATTGTACATACATAAATATGTATGCATGTGTGCATGCATGTATGTGTGTATGTATGTATGTATGTATGCATGCATGCATGCATGTATGTATGTATGTATGTATGTATGTAGGTATGTATGTATGTAGGTATGTAGGTAGGTGTGTATGTAGGTATGTAGGCATGCATGTATGTATGGATGGGTGGATGGATGGATGGGTGTATGCATGCATGCATGTATGCATGCATCTATGTGTGTATGTATGTAGGCATGCATACATGCATACATTCATGAATGTATGGATGTACACGTGTACGTATGATTGTAAGTATGCATGCTTGTATATATGTACGTATATTGGCACGCATGCACGCATGTATGCATGCATGCATGTATGTGTGACTTCAGATATACGTATATGTATGTGTGTACGTGCATGCACGCATGCATGTATGTATGTATGTATGCAGGTACGTACGTATCTATGTATGGATGTATGCATGTATGCCTATATGCATGCATGCCTGTATGTGTGTATGTTTGTATGTACTTGTGCATGTATGCATGCATGCACGCTTCATGCATTTATGTATGCTATATGTACGCTTGTATGTATACACGTGTGTGTGTATATGTATTTATATGGACGTGCATGCGTGCATGCATGCATGTATGTAGGCATGCATGCATGTATGTACATCTGTATACATGCATGTATGTATGACTGCAGTGTAGTATAGCGTAATGTAGCGTAGCGTAATGTAATGTGCAGTTTGTAAATGTATTATAATGTAATGCGCGGTGAGGTGTGGTGGTGCAAATTAATGTAAGGTATGTATGTGTGTATGCATGTATGTATGTATGTATGTATGCATACATGCATGCATGCATGCATGCAGCCATGCATACATATGTATATATGTCAGTCTACCTGCATGTCTGTATGTCTGTATGCCTGCATGTCTGCATGCATGCACGCTTGTATGCATGTATGCATGCATGCATGTATGTATGTAGTATAGTGTATGTAGGTATGTATGTATGTATGTAGGTAGGTAGGTAGGTAGGTCGGTCGATATGTAGGTCGGTATGTATGTATGTATGCATGTATGTATATATGTATGTATGTATGTATGCATGCATGCATGTATGTATGTATGTATGTATGTATGCATGTATGTATGTATGTATGTATGTATGTATGTATGTAGATGGGTAGCTATGTAGGTGTATATGTGTAGGTATGCATGTATGCATGCATTTATGTATGTATGTATGTATGGTATGGTATGGTATGGTATGGTATGGTATGGTATGGTATGGTATGGTATGGTATGGTATGTATGTATGTATGTATGTAGGTAGGTAGGTAGGTAGGTATGAATGTATGTATGTATGTATGTATGTATGTATGTATGTATGTATTTATGTATGTATGTATGTATGTATGTATGTATGTATGTATGTATGTATGTATGTATGTATGTATGTATGTATGTATGTATGTATGTATGTATGTAGATACGTGTGTATGTGTGTCTGTTGTGCGTGCATATATAGATATGTGCCCACACGCCTTTAAGCACCTGAATTTAGCTCGAGGGATTTACTCGATAAGGCCACGCCTTCGATTCAATAGGCTTACGCCGTTCCGCCGACCCCCATGACAGTCAATTCGGCAAGAATCGTGCCACCGTGCCTGGCCTGTTGGTCAGGAGCCTCAGGGATGCATATGAGAGTCTCCTGGAATGCCTCTCAGGGGCCTCTTGGAGGGCTCTTGTCGGCAGCTGATTGGCTTTTGGGAGCCTCTCGGGGGCGTCTTTGGGGCCTCTTGGGAGCCTCTTGCAAGCCTCTCGGTGCCTTTTGGGGGCGCCTCGGGGGTAACCGGGGGGCTCTTGAGGCCATCACGGCGGGAAAGACTCGAGATGTCGTTCGTATTGCCCGTCTTGGGCCCCTCTTGATGCCCTCTTGGACCGTCTTAGGGGCCCCTTGGGGCCGCTTTGGGGCCCTCTTGGGCCCCTCTCGGGGCTCTGTTGAGCCGTCTTGAGGCCGCCTTGTGGACCTCATGGGCAATCTTGGGGCGATCTTGGGGGCTCCTTGGGCCTTTCTGGACGCTGTCAAGACGAAACAGGCGTGTATGTCGAAAATGCACGTTTCTCACGGGAATGGAGCGATTTTTGCCCTTTGAGGCCCTCTCGACGGCCCTCTGGGAGCACTCTTGGGCAGTCTTTGGGGCCTCGGAGGCCCTCTTGAAGCCATCTCGGACCGTCGCGGGGTTGTCCTGGGCCGTCTCGACGCTCTCTTGGATGGTCTCAGCGCATATTGGGCCGTCTTGGAGATCTTTGGAGGCTCTGGAGCACCCTGGGGTGCGTTGACGAGCTCGTAACCCACCTTCCGCCTGCCCCCCCCCCCTCTCATGCGACTTGTGGCATTGGGGAAAGGGGAAATGGTGAGAGGGACAGCCAATCATCTCATACGCCTTCTCTTCCCCTGCAAGCGTGGGTCGGCGGATTTCTTTGAATATCAGTTGCCAGTCGCGACCGCTATTTCCTCCCTACTCTCCCTACCATACCCTGTTCCTGCTTTGCGATACCATCCTGAGGCAACGGGTAGTCCCTCGCTTCGATCACAGTTTCAGTGGAGCACCGCTTCTGTGACGCATCAATTTCGTGACGTCTCAGCCGTCATGATGTTACCCACAGCCTTCAACACTTCCGCTACGCTTTCGTTGAGCCCGCGCTGATGCTGCCGTCTCCACCAACAGTTCGATATTTCAATGCCCATAGCATCGCCTACGGTTGTCCCTCTTCCCCGCCCTCACCCGCGTCACCACCAGTGCCACCACTTCTACTTCCGCCCACGTCTTTCTTGTAAATGTTGCTGTCTCTGACCCTCCCTCTGCGCCTTCGGCCACGCCCTCACGTCCAGCTCTACAGTTCCATGGCACCTGACCTGCGCCTGCGGCTACTCTGTCGATCGGCACGCACCTCACTCCAGGGTCACGCACGCCATCACGCCTGGTGGAGGTGCAGAACCGGCCTCCCAGACATTGGGTTTACCACTTCACGACGTCAGCAGCACCAGTCCACGTTCACGCGTACAATTGATTCACCACTGCCGATGGCCAACGTGCCCAGCCAATACCCGCAGACAGCCAGACACACGTGCCAGCCACTTTGGTCAGGCAGCTCACCGGTAGCGGGCCCGCGGTAGTTACGCCCAAGGTGCGACGAGAATGCTTGCCCACACCAGAAGCACCCTTTCTTTACCAAGTTGAGGCGGCTGCCTCATTCGCAGCGATCTTGTGTTTGCCCATGCGTGGAGTGAATTGACCGCCATTCTCTCCCAACTCGTCGGAATTTTCAGCTTTCGGAGCTCCGCGCGGATTTCATGGATCGGCGTTGGGCCCCTTGCGCGCTCCGCGAGCCAGGGAGGGGGGCCCAGCGCCGATCCAATAACTCCGCGCGGAGCTCCGAAAGTTCATGTTGACGCTGGACTTTGTTCCTCTATCCAGCTGCCTGCGGCAAGTCCCGCCACCGTGCCAGCCCGGCATTCTGGATG
This sequence comes from Prorocentrum cordatum, assembly GCA_963575745.1. NCBI lineage: Eukaryota > Dinophyceae > Prorocentrales > Prorocentraceae > Prorocentrum > Prorocentrum cordatum. Next base: position 93,527 of record CAUYUJ010021247.1, read on the forward strand.
GCGACTGTTGGAGGGGGCACGGGAGTCCGTCACGCGTGACACCTCGTGTTTCCAGGCAGAACCCCGTCCTCCTGAGCGGCTCACTTCTCCCGTCCCCTCTTTCGGCCGCGCCCTCCTCCCTCTCCTCCTCTTGCACGGTGGCACCATTCGCCATAACGGCATCCCCGTTTAGGCTTTTCCGCTAGCGCAGCCTTCCCTTGCCTCGCCGCCGACGCAAAAAGTGTCTCCAGGCAGACCTTGTCGT
>CAUYUJ010021247.1:98770-126270 GCA_963575745.1 Prorocentrum cordatum
CACGACCCCAAAAGGGGAAATGAAAGAGAGAACGTTCGGTGCCTCTGAACGACCAGGCATCGAGCGCCGTCGCAATCTCGCGAGCCGCCCTTTTTCCAGGGCGAGGGTTGGTGAAGACAGCGGGGATGGAGGGAGGAGTGAAGGGGGGAGGGATGGAATTTTGGGTTTGGATTTCGGATTTGCTTGGTCTAAGAAAGACGCCAGAGGCGAGAGCACTCAACTCGGCCGAACGTTGCAGGGTTTATTCAACTCACGGGCACAAGATGCCAAACAGGGCTGCTGGGTCTGACGAAGGTGTGGGCACGACATGGCAGCAAACAGTGCTGAGGCGAGCATTCAGGCAAAAGCACTGGTCAGCAGTCTGTCCAAAGAGGGCCTGAGTCTATCGCTGCTGGCTCTACCAGCGCATTGCTAATTTTCTGAGCCTACCTCTTCGACGGAGGGTCATACCACTCATTCCACACCTGGGAGGCCGCGATGCGCTCAGCTAAAAGTACATTTGGATCAGCTGTACTGCGTGTGGGTGGCGGAGGAGCGGGCAGAGGCCCCAGCCGTACCAACCACCTCGAGCGCCAAGCAAACATGTCATCGTTCACCACAGCGTCGATGCGAGCAGCCGACGTCACAGGCTCGCAGCGAACGTATCGCTGCGCACGGACCCAATTCCACCGCAAGCCTAGAATGCGAACAGCAGAACGGCTGGAGGGCAACGTAATCACGCGCTCACGGCTAACTATATTTCTTGGCTCACGAACGGAGACCAGCTCCCGTGGAGACAGATACGAAATCTTCGGTGTCGGCAGTGCTATGCAGATCCTTTTCCGCGGACCCGCGGTCAAAAGCGTCAGCAACTGCAGGCAGGCCACTTTCAGAAACTGCAGCGCCTTCGGTGGGGCTGGCATCTTCTGCGGCAGCCCATGCTTCCAGCTGCGGCACACTCATCGTCGGCATCAGGATAGGCGAGGAGGCTGCCGCAGGCGATGTAACAGCCACAGACGTGCTGGTTTCGTCCAGCCTGGTCGCCTTCGTGGGCGCAGCACCAGCTGGCAGCCGTGCAGCAGAGAGGTGGAGCGGGGTGCCTCGCAACCTCCCCCGAGCCCCGACAGGGGGCGCTGGGGGGTAGGGTAAAGTCGGGCATGTCCTTCTACAGGCTGAACATTCAAAAATAGTTTAAAAAAGTAGTCAGCGGACAATGTTTCGAGTCGGAGGTGAGGGGGTGAGATCGAAGTGGAACGGAGAGCCCCCTTACTGGGAAATCGGTTTCGGTTTCGTGTTCGTGCGTGCCGTACGTGCGGGCGAGGCGAAGCTGCGTGGGCGGGCGAGAAGAAAGTCTCCTCCGGCTGAGGCGCGGCCGGACCAAATGATTCCTCTCCAGGGGCCAGTGCCGCGCGGTGTCCCGCCGGTGTCCCGCCTACGGCTGAGGCGCGGCCGGACCAAATGTTTCCTTTCCGGGGGCCGGTGCCGCGCGGTGTCCCGCCGGTGTCCCGTCGGTGTCCCGTCGGTGTCCCAATGATGATGATGATGATGATGATGATGATGATGATGATGATGATGATGATGATGATGATGATGATGGTGGTGGTGATGATGATGATGATGGTGATGATGATGGTGATGTCGATGATGATGATGTTGATGATGATGGCGATGGTGGTGATGATGATGGTGTCCCGATGATGATGATGATGATGATGATGATGATGATGATGATGTTGTTGACGATGATGATGATGATGTTGATGATGATGATGATGGTGATGGTGGTGATGATGATGGTGTCCCAATGATGATGATGCTGATGATGATGATGTTGTCCCGATGGTGATGATGATGATGGTGTCCCGATGATGATGAAGTCGATGATGATGAGATGATGATGATGATGATGATGATGATGATGATGATGATGATGATGATGATGGTGTTCCGATGATGATGATGTTGATGATAATGCTGTTGAAGATGATGGTGATGATGATGGTGTCCCGATGGTGGTGATGATGATGCTGATGTTGATGATGATGGTGTCCCGATGATGATGTTGATGATGATGATGGTGTTCCGATGATGATGATTTTGATCATGGTGGCCCGATGATGATGATGATGGTGTTCCGATGATGATGATATTGACGATGATGATGGTGTCCCGATGATGATGATGTTGATGATGATGATGATGTTGATGATGATGGTGTCCCGATGATGATGATGATGATGTTGATGATGTTGTTCATGATGCTGGAATGATGATGCTGGTGGTGTTCCGATGATGATGACGCTGCTGATGATGATGGTGTCCCGATGATGATGAAGTCGATGATGATGGTGACGATGATGGTGTCCCGATGATGATGATGGTCATGATGATGTTGATGATGACGGTGATGAGGTGATGATGATGGTGTCCCGATGATGATGATGATGATGATGATGATGATGATGATGATGATGATGATGATGGTGATGACGAGGATGATGATGATGACGAGGATGATGATGATGATGATGATGATGATGATGATGATGATGATGATGATGATGATGATGATGATGATGATGGTGACGTTGATTGTGAGATCGAGCGTGATATCGATAGCGAGATCGATCGTGAGACCGAATGTGAGATCGATTGTGAGGTCGATAGTGATCTCGATCGTGAGATCGATTGTGAGATCGATATTTAGTCAGATCGATTGTGAGATCGATCGGATGAAATAGATCGAGTGAGATCGATTGTGAGATCGATCGAGTGAGATCGATCGAGCGAGACCGATAGTGAGATCGATAGTGAAATCGATAGTGAGACCGATCGAGTGAGACGTTGGTTCCTCCCCCCCCCCGAACCTCCTTATCACCCGAAGGGTGGTCGTATAGGATTTTTTTTGTGCATCTTTGGATTTTTTGTCTACTTTTGATGTTCCGTTCAAAAATCCGCCTGTAGGAGGACATGCCCGACCGAAGGGTAAAGGTTCGCCCACCTCCGAAGTAGCAGCAGGCAGGGCACGCTCCCGGGCGCCAGCGGCAGCAGCCACAAGCTCTGGAGCTTCGGCCTGGCCACGAGGAGCAGGAGCAGCACCGGGAGCACCCCAGTCCATCACCACCCACCAAACCACCCCAACCCAACCCGAAGGCTCAGATTTACCCTCGATTTCCAGTGGGGGGGGGGGGTCGGGAAACATCGAACAAAACACGTGTGGAACCCTTACCCCCCCCCAACCTGAAATTCGGGTCTTCGGGTTGGGTTGGGGTGGTCTGGTAGGTAGTCAGTCCAGAGCCGCGTCCACGGCAGCAGCAGCGCCAGCAGCGGCGGCCGTCTCGTCTGGCCTGCCTTCACTGCCTGGCCCGGCCCTCTCCCTCTCGTGGGCACTTCCCAGGGCCGGGCTCGGCCCGCAATGGTTCCGAGGTGGGCATTTACACATTGACCACCATTTGGAGGATCAATTTTGGGGGACCTCGGCAGGCGGTGGATATGGATGTATTCGCGCCCCCGGGGGCGAAAACATATCCATATCCACCGCCCGCTGGGGCACCAGGACGTCAGTTCCCAGGCGGTGGACATGGATGAATCCCCGCCTCGCAATGGTGCCGCCATCTGGTCGACCTGCCCAGATGGCGGCACCATGATGGCGGCAGATGGCCCAGGTCATTGGGTCGGGCGGCAGCGGCAGCAGGAGCGGCTCTGGGAGCAGTGGCCGCTTCCGCCTCCACCGGCGCCGGGAGCAGCGGCCGTCTCTCTCGGAGCAGACGCCTCCACGGAGGCCGCTTTTCAGGCGCAGCACCAGCTGGCCGCGTAGCAGGGCGGGCACGAGGGAGAGCACGATCTCAATCCGCGACCGCCGCAGCAGCACGCTCAGGATCAGGCCGCTCGTGGTGGGGACCATCATGGGTGGGTGGCGTCGGCAGCACACGTAGCGGCTGGAAGCACGCGACGAGAAAGGCGGCGGAGCGCAGGGCAGGTATGAGGTGCAGTCTGGCTCGGGCCGCAGCACCAGCGGGCGCAGCAGCCAGCTCTGGAGCTCCAGCGCGTACACAAAGAGCACGGTCAGCACCAGGAGCGCCATGATCCAGCGTCACGGCGACGGCAGCAGCAGAGTGATTACGGTATGGCCGCCGCGTCCGCCACACCCACTGGAAAAGAAGGAGACGCAGTCGGCGGCAGCGGCATGCTTCTCGCATGGAATGTCGGTGGAGAGCGAGTGCTTGCGGCGGTCCACCCCGCCTCGGAGCAGCATCGTAAGCAGGCCGTCGGCACCAACCTGCGAGGCCTGCAGCGCGATCACGAGGCGCACGAGGACGGGCGTCTGGTTTGGGAAGCGTGCCTCGTCAGGGCTGGCCGCCGCAAGCCCACCTAGTGCGGCTACATCGCCCAGGCGAGGACGGCGGCCGACTCGGGCTGCATAGCCGAGCCCCCGCGCAGCGGCGCGAAGCTCTGCCCTCGGCCGGCCGCTGCGACGGCGCCGGCCGCGAACATCTCGCAGGGCAAGGCCTCTCCCAGTAGCGCTCGGGGCGGCGCGCATGGGACCCGAACCCCGTGGGATGTGCCTTCCATGAGGGCGTTCTGTGTAGCGTCCTTGTTCACTTGTTGCGGCACATTGCCGGGCAACGCAGTTCCTGAGCTCGTGGCCCCTGGATTTGAGTGCTGCTCACAACCTCGGAGTGTTCCGCGTCCTCCTCCTGTGCACGCGCTCCGGCGCACACGTAGTTACAAGGACTCCACACTCTGAGCGTGCTTCCCCCTTTTTCCGCGCGTTCCTGCTCCTCCCGCCGCCCGCTGTGCCCCATTCGGCCACGCGCGTCCCAAGTCTGCCTTCGAACGCGGTGGGGACTCTCGCCGCTGTGACAGAAGACGCTTCCCATGTGGGCTCCGAGACTGGGAGGGGAGCGGGGGAGGGGTTGGAGGAGGGAGTTCCTTCCTGTCTGCGCCGAGCCTCTGCGAGAGCATGGCCGCCCAGCCGAGTGGCACGCCAATTGGGCGAGCGCGACCTCGCACTTGCTGGCGGATGCGGTGCTCGGCTGGCGAGGGAGGGAGGTCGATATAGGAGGGGAGAGAGAGAGAGAGAGAGAGAGGGAGAGAGAGAGAGAGAGAGAGAAAGAGAGAGAGAGAGAGATATCCGACATATGACAACTTGTATAAACATAAACTTTGGAGCTCCGCGCGGCTTTCTTGGGTCGGCGTTGGGGCTCCCCTGCCGGCGCCTCTGGCGCCGCTGGCGCGTTCCGCGCGCCAGAGGGGGGGGTCCCAGCGCAGACCCAAGAAATTCGCGCGGACCTCCGAAAGTTCGCCTAGAGATGTGGCAGTCGAGTCTCGGCTCCATCTCAATGGGGTGCATCCTGCCAGGAGATGGGCGTAGAACCCCTGCTTGGGGCACGCCGCTGTCCGGTGGTTGCAGCATCCAGGACGTCAACACCAACACTTTCGAGGGAGTGCCATGCAGCGTCTCGTGAGGGTTGGAGACGATGCGTTCTCAAGGTTGGGCAGCTGCTGGGCGTGACCTCGGGAGCCTCTTGCTCCTTGGGGCGTCTTGAGGCCCTCTTGGCAACACCAACACTTTCGAGGGAGTGCCATGCAGCGTCTCGTGAGGGTTGGAGACGATGCGTTCTCAAGGTTGGGCAGCTGCTGGGCGTGACCTCGGGAGCCTCTTGCTCCTTGGGGCGTCTTGAGGCCCTCTTGGGCCGTCTCTGGGGGCTCTTGGGCCGTCTCGGGGCCCTTTTGGACCCTCTGGGGGCCTCCTTGATACCCTCTGAGTCCATCTCGTGGCTCCCTCCCTCGGGAAGAGTCGCGCGACAATCCCAAGAGTCCTGCGACAAGGCCGCGGGCATCCCGCAACCGGGGCCCTGGATCCCCTGCGGAGTGTTCAAGATGCTCATAGAGAGAGCTCGAAGCAACCCGAGGACGCTCCACTCCTTGCCTAGCGTCACGGGGACGGATGGCCCTGAAGCTTGGAACTCCAACTGATATCAGGTTGGAGGGCGGGCCGGGTTTCCACATGTGGGTTTTGCACTGGTGTGGCGCGGGTGGAGGGCGGGTCGTTTTCAAAGTGTAGCTCTCGCGTTAGTGGCGCGCATAACTGTATCCCAAGCTTCCTGCACAGAAAATCATGCACATCGGGCCGTTTTCGAGATGCGGGTCTCGCCGTAGCGCCGCGCGCCTTCCTTTGTCTTAACAGCCCACATCAAGTACGAGGATGGAGGGCGATTCGTTTTCAAGATGGGGCTCTCTTTGTAAGCATGTGCCACAGCGACAATGATGGAGGGCGGCCCCTGTTCGACCTGGAGCTTTCACTCTAGATTTCCCAGTCATGTTGCCGGACGTGTACGTTGGTGCGATGCCACGGGTACTCCGAGTTTCTTAGTAAGCGTCGGAGGGGTCGTCACCCCCGCCGACCGACCCACATCGACCCCCGTCGCGGGCAGCCACCGCGCGCCGAAGGCGCTCCGACCCCCGTCGCGGTGCGACGACGAGGCGAGGTTAACCCCCGTCTGGGGGGTACCCCCCACGCCCCGCGCTTACCCAGAAACCCAGAGTCGGGGGCGGCCCCCTTTACAACATGGGAACATCGTTTGACTTTTCCTTGAACCTTATGATTCTACCCTCGCGTTCCTATAGCAAGGAGGCTCTTATTTCTGTCAAAACGGGACTTTCGCCTGAATGGCAGGCCCACGCGGCGCTCGTCCGTGAAGGGGGCACCTCGTGTAGTGAAGTTGAATACGTTTGGGGACCTGCGAGGAAGGGGGTTCGGAACGGGAGGGTGTATTGCAGAATCGTTGGTGCATCCAGGGTTTACTCTGGCCCTCCTGCTACTCCTCTTCCCCCCCCGTGCGCGCACAGTGGGGAGGGGAGAGGAGGAGGAGGAGGAGGAGGGAGAGGAGGAGGAGGAGGAGGAGGAGGAGGAGGGAGGAGGAGGAGGAGGAGGAGGAGGAGGAGGAGGAGGAGGAGGAGGAGGAGGAGGAGGAGGAGGAGGAGAGGAGGAGGAGGAGGAGGAGGAGGAGGAGGAGGAGGAGGAGGAGGAGGAGGAGGAGGAGGAGGAGGAGGAGGAGGGAGGAGGAGGAGGAGGAGGAGGAGGAGGAGGAGGAGGAGGAGGGGAGGAGGAGGAGGAGGAGGAGGAGGAGGAGGAGGAGGAGGAGGAGGAGGAGGAGGAGGAGGAGGAGGAGGAGGAGGAGGAGGAGGAGGGCAAAGGTGATACCCAGACGGCAGCAACATAGGTTCAAGTTTGAATCCTCGGACCTCCTCGATCCTGCTCGATCCTCGCTCCACCTACGATCGGCAACGGCGAAGACAGATACCTCGACGACGACGACGTCGGCCTCCTGCTGAAGTGGCGGGGCGGCGGGGCCCCAGGCCTGGCACACGCCCTCCCACCTCGCGTCCGCGGCGCTGCTGCTTGGCAACGAGATCTGCGGGCCAGGGGGCGGGGCGTCGTTGTCGTCGCCGCCGTCGTCGTCGTCTCGGTCGCCGTCGCCGTCGCCGTCGTCGTCGCCGTCGCCGCCGCCGTCTCCGCCGCCGTCTCACCGCCGCCGCCGCCGCCGCTGTCGTCGTCGTGGTCGTCGTCGTCGTCGTCGTCGTCGTCGTCGTCGTCGTCGTCGTCGTGGCCGTCTGCGGTGTCGTCGCCGTCGCCGTCGTCGTCGTCGTCGCCGTCGCCGCCTTCATCGTTGCCGTCGTCGTGTCTTTGGAGGAGGGATGAGGAGCATGGTGATGATGATGATGATGATGATGATGATGATGATGATGATGATGATGATGCTGATGATGATGATGATGATGATGATGACGATGATGCTGATGATGATTATGATGATGATGCTGATGATGATGATGATGCTGCTGATGCTGATGATGATGATGATGACGATGATGCTGATGATGATTATGATGATGATGCTGATGATGATGATGCTGCTGCTGATGATGATGATGGTGAGGAGGAGGAGGAGGAGGAGGAGGAGGAGGGGGAGGTGGAGGAGGATAGAAGAAGAGGAGTATGAGGAGGACGAGGAGGATGAGGAGGAAGTGGTCTCCCTTTGGGGAACATCCTTCAAAGTTTGAACGAAGCAGGGGCGACAAACATGGCCCCTGCTCAAGACTGGCACGCACAAGTCGAGAAGTGTGTACATGTTCAGTCGGCCACGCGGCAGGAGGATGAGGATGAGGATGATGATGATAATGATGATGATGAGGAGGAGGAGGAGGAGGAGGAGGAGGAGGAGGAAGAGGGCCCCGTAGCCATCTTAACTCAAGTGGGCCATCTCTCCAGGCAGCTGGCCAAGCCAAGCTCCCTAACGCCACTCGCATGGGCCAGCCCGTACTTGCTACGAGCTCGTGCGAGTCGGCGTTCACGCAGTTCAGCGATCCCCGGAGCTACGGGTGCATGTCCTGATGCGCCGACAGCCTACCGCGCCGCGCGTCGTCGTTGTCGTCGTCGTCGTTTTCTTCTTCTTCTTCTTCTTCTCCTTCTCCTTCTTCGTTCTTGTCGCCGTCTTTCCTTCCCCCTTCTGTGACACAGCTGCAGCTGCGGCGTTCCAAGGGGCAAGGGCGCCGCGAGGGTTCCGCGGCCTTGCCGAGCTCGGTCTGGTGGTGCTCGCCGTGTGGCAGCGCGTGGCGCCCGTCGGGACCGCAGCAAGCCGCGCAGGGACCCCGGCCGCCACACGTCGGCCCCGCCGCCGCCGAGGTGACCGTCGGAGGCAGTCCCGGGCGAGGGGCGGAAGCCGAGGCTCGCCCACCTCCTCCTCCTCCTCCTCCTCCTCCTCCTCCTCTTCCTCTTCCTCCTCCTCCCTCTCTTCCTCCTCCTCCTCCTCCTCCTCCTCCTCCTCCTCCTCCTCCTCCTCCCGCCTCCTCCCTCCTCGTCCTCCTCCTCCTCCTCCTCCCTCTCTCCTCCTCCTCCTCCTCCTCCTCCTCCTCCCGCCTCCTCCTCCTCCTCCTCCTCTTCTCCGCCTCCGCCTCCGCCTCGGCCAGGGCCGATCACAGCCAGACGGGGTCGGACCGTCGCTCGGCGGTGCGCAGGCCTCGGGCAGAGCCGCGGGGGGCCCGCCTACTTCGGCAGCGCAGCAGGCGGCCTAGAGACCAGAGGTATCGAAGGCGCCCGCGGCGACTCACCGCCGCCCCCCCCGTGTGTTTGTTGGGGGCGCCTACGTGGCCGAACGTTGTGGCCATGGCTCGGCCAAGTCATCGGACCATGTGTTCCCCCAGCCGTTATGGAAACCCTTCGGGGAGCACGTGGGGGTAATGATGATCATACCTAGCTGAAAAAGCATCAGGCGAATCATACGAACCAGCATACTGGTAGTACTAACGTTACGAATGCGAGCCATAACATTAATGGTCATACCAATCATTTGAAGACGAACATGAAGCACAATAACACTACTAATACGAACATACATACGGAGATAATCTTTCTAATACCGATCCCACACATTACTACTGTAACACTACATCCTAATTGCAGGCACAATCGTAAGACTAAGCAGAAGAATAGGAGAGGGAGGACGAACGGGATGCTTCTCGGGAGCCTAGTCGGGGCACTCTTGGGGTCTCCCGCGAGCCTCCTGAGGTGCCTCTTGGAGGCCTCTTGGAGGCCTCGGGCCTCTTGGGGGCATCTGGGAGCTTCTCGGGGGCCTCTTTGACCGCCGTAGGGCGTTCCTGGCACATCTGACGCAGTCGGGAGCCGTGCTGGGGGCCTCTCTGGGCCGTCTTTGGGCCTTCTCAGGGCGCTCCAGAGCCGTCTTGGAGGCCATCTTGGGCTTCTTGGAGGCCTGTTGGGCCTTCTTGGGGCCCTCTTGGGGCCGTCTTGGAGGGCCACTTGGGCTGTTACGGGGCAATCTTGGAGGCCCCTTGGGCGCTCTGGGAGCGATTTTTGGGGCCGTCTTGGGCCGTCGGAAGGCAGTTTCGACGCACATGCTCAAATCCTTCGAAAGCCAATGGAACATGAATGATTTTGGCTTCTTCGGGCTCTCCTGGAAGACCCCTTGGAGGCCTTTTGAGCCGTCTTCAAGGTCTCTTGAGGGCCTCTTGGGCAGTCTGGGAGGCTTCTTGGGCGGACTTCGAGGCATCTTTGACCCTCTTGGGCCGTCTAGGAGGCCATTTTGGACCATCTTGAGCGAACTTGAGAGTCACCTTGGCCGTCTTGGAGGCAAACTTGAGCCATCTTGGAGCCATCAAGACCAGGACAAACCCTTGCAGCCACCTCGAACGCACGACTCTGGCGTTCGTTCGTTCGTTCGTTCGTTCGAACGAAGCCTTCCAGGTGGCCAGCGGCATCGGCCGAATCCCCCAGGGGAGTTCCAAAAGAACCAGCAACCTCCAAACATCCAGCACGCTGGGCACCCTTTTGGCAAGACCACAGGGGCGGCGGATCGAAGACGCCTACGGCGAATCACCACCTCCCCCTGCCTTTTAGGATGCGCCTATGTGGCGAAACGTTTGGGCCAAGTTTGGGCACGCTACTTGACATTGCGTTCCCACAGCCGTTGTGAAAACCCTTCGGGGAACACCTAGGGGAAGAAAAAGGAGGATGAGGAGAGGGAGGGAAAAGGAGGAGGAGGAGGAAGTGGAGGAGGAGGAGGAAGAGGAGGAGGAGGAGGAGAAGGAGGAGGAGGAGGAGGCCTCTTGGGAGCCGCTTGGGACACTCTTATGGCCTTCTGTGGAGCTTCCTGGGGGCCTCTGGGATGCCTACTGGGGGCCTTCTTGGGCCTCTTGGCGGCCTTCAAGGGGCTTCTTGGGAGCCTCTTTAGCCGTCTTAGGGCGTTCCTGGACCCCAAGACGCCGTCGGAAGGCGTCTTTGGGGGTATACTGGGGCCCTTTTGGGGTGTATCAGGATCGTCTTGGAGGCCATCTTGGGCGTCTTGGTGGCCTCTGGGGCTGTCTGTCTAGGGGCTCTCTAGGGGATCGCATCGCCAATCTCCAGGCCCACATCATTCAGCAGAAGTATCGTGTGGCCCAGCTCGACGAGCGCATCTGCAAGCTTCCTTCAGAGAAGGAGGATACCGAAGAGGCTCAGCGGGTCATGGGGCAGCATGTGGCAGGTACAGACGGCAACAGTGGCCTCGAAGCGTTGCATAAACGCTGCGCACGTCGCATCGCGCTGAGTCATCGTCGTCGACGCGTTGAGTTTTGTGCGTCATGGGTCCTGGGTGAGAGGGACACCGCCCAACAGGAGGTGCTGGGACAGGTGGCTGCAGTGGCGTTGGCCGCGGCAGCGGCTCCCACGGCGCCGCTGGCCAGCCCGCCAATCCAGTGCCCGAGGCCACCGCGGCCGCCTGCCGCGGCAGTTGCCCGCCACGCTGCCACCAGCGATGCTTCCATGGCGGCGGTCATCCACGCCGACGCGCCCACCTGGGCGCAGATGGAGAATGGCAATGCGCAGCAGATGCGCGCTGTGCACCAGGTCATGACGTACCAGATGATGCCTCTGACAAAGGGCAGGAGGGGGGGTTCGGTGGCGAGGCCCCCCACTGCGCGTGGCCTCCGGCTCGCTTGTCAGCTGGGGCGGACGCAGCCATGCCGCCAGCGACGAGGGCCCCCGAACGAACCAGCGAAGGCGAGGGTCTGCTCGAGAAGTGTGTATCGGAATGCTGCACTGCCCATTCCAGCAAGCAATCCATCGGTTTTTCTCGCCGGGTGTGTAGCAGCATTATTTATGCGCTGGGGCCAACAGTTCACATTGAGTTACACAAGTCGCACTTTTGAACCCAAGGCTTGGACATCTTGATAGGCCTGCCTGTAGTCGGGATCTCATGGACTTCCGGACGGGTGCTGAACTGGAAGACTCTGGACTGTCGTGGCTGAGCGATCCTTGCGAGTAGCGCATGGTGATCCACCTCGTGTGCTCGTCTTCTTCCTGCTCCATCCTGCCTTGATGGGTGGCCCTCCTCGGCCCGCACTCGATACCGAGGTCCGCGACAACTCCCGTCTCCTGCACCACAATGCCCCTGCCGAGCCAGCTCCATGGCAGCCTCGCCGCCGGCGCCCCCGTGCTCTCCACGACGGCCGCCTCCGAGAGCGCCAGAGGTCCGTCGTCCTCAACGCCACGCGCGAAAGCCTCCCTCCGCGGCATCCGTTCATGGGGCGGAGCGGAGCGGACAGCCTGAGCGGGGACGAGTCGTAACCGCGGGGCTCTGAAGGGGTGCGATCACAAAGGCACGCGAGAGCATACTGCATAAAGCTACGTGTGCAGACAGCGCCCATCCTCATTTTTTCGCCAACCCGCACGGCTTGGTAGAGGCCGCGTGCGGGCAGACACGACAGGTTCCTTCCCCCGCCAAGAAAGGCTGAAACATATGATCAAAAGCTTTGCCAGTATACGGGTGACGCCCTTGACTCGCGTGCTTGATCTTGGAAGCCTGAGAACTTCTGGAGGGGGAGGAGGGGAGGAGGCTGGCGAGGAGGGGGAGGAGTGGAGGCTGGCACGCCGTAGAGGCCTCGGCTGCCTCCGCCGGGAGGGCCGCGCCTGACCGCCCCAAAGCGTCGAAGAGAAGAGAATGGAGGCGGGCTAGGGGGGGAGGCAGGGGGAGTGCAGGGCGAGGAGGGCGAGGAGGACGAGGACGATGGGGAGAAGGATGATGACGGTGGTGATGGTGATGGTGATGGTGATGGTGATGGTGATGGTGATGATGATGGTCATGGTGATGGTGATGATGGTGATGGTAGGTGGGAGGAGGAGGAACAGGAGGAGGAGAAGGAGGAGGAGGAGGAGGGCAAGCGAGCAGGAGATCAAGGCGAGTCCCCCCCCACAAACTCGTAGAACCGCCTCACGAACCCTGGAACGCTCGGAAGCAATCGCAAGTCTCCTCAAACCTTTCCTCCTCCTTGTCCGCCGCATCCTCCTCCTGCTCTTCCTACCTCTCTCCTCCTGCTCTTTCTCCCCCACTCCTTTTCCTTATGAATAACTTGTCCCTGTCGCGCCACGAGGCGTGTCGGTAGAGCAGGCCGGGCGTTTCGCCTGAGACTTCTTCGCCATGTGTGACCCCGAGGCTTGACATCTGCAACGGCTTCACGCATGGAGGGCGGGTGGTTTTCAAATTGCCGATCTTGCCCCAGCGCCGCGCACGTTCGTTATCAAAGTTTGCAGCAGCTTCGCGGATGGAGGGCGCGTGGTTTTCAACACCTGGCTCTCGCTTTAGCCCCGGGCACCTTCGTCTTACAAGTTCGCAGCAGCTGATCGGATGGAGGGCGGGTGGTTTTCAGAACGGGGCTCTCGCGGTAGCGCCGCGCACATTCGTTTCCAATGCTCGCTTGTGGTCCACGGTTAGAGGGCGGTTGGCTTCCAGATGTGGCTCTCGCCTCTGCGTCGCGCACATGCGTTCTGAAAGGTTGCAGCAGGTTCACGGATGGAGGGCGGGTGCTATTCAAAATGTGATTCTCGCCAAAGCGTCCCGCATATTCGTTTTAAATGTTTACAGCCGTTTTGAGGATTCGCATGGTCGAAGTTCAGGAGCAGCGTACTGCCACGATTTCGGATCATCAGGGCGCAGCAGTCATTTTGATTCGCGGTGTGGACATCCCAGGAATGGTGTTCTGGCACGACTTAGGATTGTCAGGACGCAACGGTCACGTTGATCCGCGGCGTTGATTCCCAGGAACTGTATTCTGGCACGGTTGAGGATTCTCATACGACTGGCTTCTGATGGTCCATGTCAGTTATGAACATAATCTTGAGGAGGGAACTTGGAGGGAGGATTGATTGCAACATCGTTGATGGTCCTCCTCCTCCTCCTTCCCCCTCGTCCTCCTGCTCCCCCCTCCCCCCACTTCCTGATGCTCCTCGTGCTCCTGCACCTCTACCTCTCTCTTCCTCCTCCTCCTCCTCCTCCTCCTCCTCCTCCTCCTCCTCCTCCTCCTGGGGAAGGGGACCGGAGCCGCGCCCTCTGCTGGAGGATGCCGCCCTGGCCGGAGAGCCTCGCGCGCCTGACCGGCCACTCCAGGGAGCCGCGGCAGGGGTTTTGCAAGCGGCGGGCTTGTGCGCCTACCGGTCAAGTGGGGCTGGGCCCACCCACCGGCCACCCCGTGTGGGTCTGGCGATAGCGGGCGTGACCAGGGGGGAATGGGGGGAGGAGGCCGGTCACGTCACGATTCTCGCAAGCGCCGTCCCAGACGGCGCCGGCGCGAATCGTGACGTGACTGTGGGGGAGGGGGGAAGGCGGGGCCGGTCATGAGCGTTATCGCAAATAGTTGCGAAGTGTTTTACAAAATGGGTCGTGGGTGCGGATTGCCTGGAGCATCGTAGTTTCACACGTGTCGATAGCTCTGGGGGCCCACGTCACGTCACGAAACAGTCATGACTTCGGAGGTATTCTCCCCTTCTAGCCCAGTCTCTTACGCTCTTTCCTTGTTGTGCTCAAGCGACTGTTCCCTCGGATGTTCATTCGTTCATGCTTCTCCTCTTCTAGGGCCTCGGGGGGAACCCTCGTCGCCACGGCTGGGCGCAGCTCGGAAAGCAATTCAGGCTGGACCCTCAGCGGGTGCCAACGATCCTGATAACGGCGATTCTGATTATGATTTCGATTCTGATTATGATTATGATTGTGATAATGATGATGATGCTGGTGCTGGTGATAGTGCTGATGCTGATGCTTCTGATGCTGATGCTGATGCTGCTGATGCTGATGCTGATGCTGATGCTGATGCTGATGCTGATGCTGATACTGATGCTGATGATGGTGATGGTGATGGTGATTATCATTATTAAGATGAAAAAGATGCTGCTGCTGCTGCTGCTAATGATGAGCATGATTATGATGATGACACTGATGCTGATGGTGATGATTATGATGATGATGCTGATGAGGATGATGATGCTGATGCTGATGCTGATGATGATGACGATGATGCTGATGATGATGACGATGATGCTGATGCGGATGATGATGCCGATGTTGATGGTTATGATGATGACGATGCTGATGCTGGTGATGATTATGCGGATGCTGATGACGCTGCTGATGATGATGACGATGCTGATGCTGATGCTGATGCTGATGCTGATGCTGATGATGGTGATGATGATGCTGCCGCTGCTGATGATGATAATGATGATGCTGATGCTGATGCTGGTGATGAAGATGCTGCTGCTGATGATGATGAAGATAAGTAATCATAATAATAAATGATAATAGTAATAGTAATAGTAATAGTACTACTACTACTACTACTACTACTACTACTACTACTACTACTACTACTACTACTACTACTACTACTACTACTACTACTACTACTACTACTACTACTACTACTACTACTACTACTACTACTACTACTACTACTACTACTACTACTACTACTACTACTACTACTACTACTACTACTACTACTACTACTACTACTACTACTACTACTACTACTACTACTACTACTACTACTACTACTACTACTACTACTACTACTACTACTACTACTACTACTACTAATAATAATTGTGCGTGCAGGCGTTGACCTACTTATGCAGGGTGCTCCCCGACGGTGACGTGCCGACATTTCCCGAGCCTTCCAGGAGCCCAGCGGGACGGCACCCCACGGTCGCCCGAACGGAGCCTCCCACCCCGGGTGCTGCTCCGCCTGGAGGAACCGCCACTGGCCAGGCCCCTGCAACCAGCGAACGGCGCCGTGTGGGCGGGCACGTGAACGGGGCCTCCCCATCGCCTGGCGCTGCCAGGCGTAAGAGTGTCGCCCAGAGGGTCCATCGGATCGGTATCGTTTAACCGATTCCCATCCCCTTCCCATCCCCTTCGAGACCCCACCAAATTACCACCCCAGTTGGGGATACACCCTTGGAGACCCGAATGGAACGACCTTTATCCACTTCTAGGGGGCTAAATCGGCCAGTGGGGCCCAGGCCACGCCGCTGGGGATGGGGATCGGTTAAACGATACTCATCGGAGCAGCGCCGCACGGGCATCCAAAGTATACCTCACATTTTTAAGTGTCGCCCACCGTAGAATGTCGACGCTTCGTCAAGTTTGGACTGGCTGCGTCCCGTCCCCATGGGCCGCGTTCTGCCAGACGCGGGGGGCTCTGTACGACGCGATCGATGCACGTGTAAAGGCATGCGTTCGTGGAGCGGCCATGGCACATATCCTACTTTGACTTTCGCGTTGGAGCACGCGGACGATGTCTTGAGGCTGGGGGTATTCAGCATCGCGGCGCCGTGTGGGCACCGGCCTCCCCCTGGGTGGATTAGAATTTCAATGTTTTGGAGAGGCAACCCAAACTATGGAGGACACTTGCGAACCATGCGTCGCTCGCGCCCAATTTGCAGGTACTGCGATGGGCCTCTAGCTGTGATTTCGAACGTGTGCGCCGTTCAGTATCAGCGCATGTCGATCGAAACGAGCTCATTCAGGCTGCGAGGGAGTGATGGAAAGAGATGTGGAGGACAATGGCCAGACGATGAGGGCCGGGACACCACAGATGAGCAGGAATAGCGGGAGTTGCGAGGAGCACGAGGAGCAAATAAGCAGGGCGTTGCAAGACGACGAGCAGCAGAGGAGGAGGAGGAGGAGGAGGAGGAGGAGGAGGAGGAGGAGGAGGAGCAGGAGCAAGAGGAGGAGCAGCAGTGGCAGCAGCGGCTCACGTATGGAGGAGATGTTGGAGCCGTTGGCAGACGAGCTGCACACCGTCATGGTGACAAGAGAGGAGGCTGCACATCGGCCTTAGGTTCCTTAGTGCGGCTCGCACTCCCGGTCTTGCTTGAGCTCCTCGTTTCGGTCACGCGCAGAGGGGGATGGGTGGAGGGGGAGGGCCTGCTTCTTAGAAGGCGCGGGCCTTCTCTATAGATGTAAGGCCAGCGCCTTCTAAGAAGCAGCCTCCTTCTGACAAGCCCTCCCCCCTCCCTCCACCCCCTTGTGCGCGCCGCCAATCGTTGTTGCCGCCGCTGAAGTCACAGGGCGGTCTGGGGTTCGTGGCGGCGGGGGCTTGTATTTCGGTTCTTGAGGGCTCCGAATCGAGGTGTTGCACGCAGGAGCAACAAGTGCTCGTGGCCACAGCTGTGATGGTTCTGGCACAGCGATGTCCCCTCATAGTGATCAATGGTAGCAGCCACTCTGCATTCACAACTTGTCAGTAGTGCTGCGACACAAGTTTGAGCATCACCTATGCGCGGTGCATTCATGCGTGATCGTGTCTGAAGCTTGTCTCCGTTTTCTGTTTGACGAACGTGCGCATGTGCACCCGTGCGCGTGTGCACACGTGTGCATGCACGCATGAGCGTATGCATTCATGGATGCGTGTGTGTGTGTGTGTGTGTGTGTGTGTGTGAGTGTGTGTGTGTGTGTGTGTGTGTGTGTGTGTGTGTGTGTGCGTGTGTGTGTGTGTGTTTGTGTGTGTGTGTATGTGTGTTTATGTGTTGTCCGAACGTGTGCACGCATGCTTGCGCACGTGTGAATGCGACCGCAAGCACGCTATACATTGAGCATTCGTATGTAGGGATGAGGGTGCATGCGTGCATGAGCGCACACGTACAAGTCTTGCACGCGTGCAAGCGCATGCACGCGTCCGCATGCTGGTGGTGAGATGCGATCTTCGCCGCCGTCGAAGTTTTTCGTTGGCACCGTTCTCGGCGCGATAGACACCGTCTTGACAGCCGCTGCCCTTCTCATCTTGGGCAGGGGGAGCAATGCAGAGAGAAAGTCATCAGAAGCTGCAGTGTATCCGTCCTGCCAGATCCATGCTGCGTCGCTGCTCTCCATCCTCACCCCAGTCGGGCCAGAAGCTCGTAGGGCGCACGCGCTATACAAGCGCGTGCCAGGCAACGCCAATGCTCGCATTCCCAAGGGCTCCACGGAAGGTGGCTCTGTGGCGGCCGTTTTGCCGACGCCGAGACGTCGTTGAGGTGCTATAAAGTAGTTTAGGTCTGCAAGGTTGCAAGGGCATGGGGGCAGACATATTAGAACCGCCTTCCCTTATCACCCTGCCTCTTCCTCTCTCTTCTCCGCCCACCTCCTTCACCGCCTCCTCTCCGTCCTCCCCATCATACCAATTTTCTTTATCTTCATACCTCATTCTCTTCTCTTCCGCTTCCTCCGCCGCCTCCTCCTGCTCTGCTCCCTCTGTCTCCTTCCCCGCGCGCAGGAGGCAGATGATGATGAGGAGGAGGGGGAGGAAACTAACGGGAATCATATATCCACAGCGCTTCGCGGCACCACACCTGGACGTGCGAAAAGGCGGGGCCCCTGTCGGACATTGTTGTACTATGTTGTCTCCCGGTAAGCACAGCAGGAACTACACTCTATTGGTCCAGCCCTCTCCGCGCTAGTCGGGCTTCCGCATGTTGGCGTCATTTTCATCTTGCGGCTTCATTGGGTCAGGAATGGGGCGCCGCGCGCAAAGTACGGCGCACATGCGCGTGAACAACGAGCACGGAGACATTACCAAAAGCGCCCTGGGATGCTGGGCGCCCAAGGCGTTCTCCACGGCCTGAATCAGCGAAAGCGTTGCCAGTAGCTGTCTGGTCGGCGACGTAAGGGAAGAGTGATTGACGTGATGAATTGAAGTTAAACACCTTATCCACAGCCGAGTCCTACTCTTCCTGCCTCCTCGCTCCTCCTCCTCCTGTCCATCTCCTTCCCCCTCCTTCTGGCAGATGGGAGATTTCTTGGAGGCTGAATATGGGCTTGGCGGAGGCCTCTTGGAGGCCTCTCGGGCTTCCTTTGGGGGCCATTTGATGGGCTGTTTTTTTTTTTCTGTGGCGTCGCGGGGGCTTCAGAGACCTTTTGAAGGCCGTTTCGGGCTTACGGAAGCCAAAAGAGGCGGCTTGCAAATTTGTTGAAACAGTATATGCAAATTGAAAGGGTTGGCTGTTTAGAGGTCCTCCTGGACGTCCTCGTGGAGTTCTCTTGAAGGCCTCTTGGGCCATGGGGAGGCCATCTTGGGCCGTCTTGGGGCCTTCAGTTTGAAAGAACGTTCCGAAGGGGGAGCGAACGCATAGCTTGCTTTACGCGCCGCCACCTTGGCCCAAGGCGGCGCAGCCCCATGTGCCTGTGTCGCATGCGCGACGCATGATTTGCGGTGATCGACAGTAAAGGCATTTTCATTGTCCTTTCGCCACCATCGCAATAGTACCCTGTAGCCTAATTCACTCCCCATACTTTTAGTATGATCTGGCGAACCCCGTTTCGACTCCTTCTTGATCCGTCTCGGGGGTCATTGGCGGCCACGCGGGGGGTATTGAGGGCCATGTTGGAGCCATCCCAAATCATAGTGATCTTTCCGGGTTCCGTCGTGGGGAGGAGGCGCAAGACGAGGCCCTGGGGGAGGTCCATGGGGAATGCTGAATTATTATTACGTGTTGCAGTACGGCCGCTGGCAGCGCGCACCCGTTTATCGAACGTGCGTCGCAGTCCGGGCGTGAATCATAACAGGCTTCGCTCTCTGCCGCGTGCCCCCTTCTGTGTCACCCTCGGCTAGGTCAGAGCCCCATTGCGATGTCTGGGCGCCGTGCCGAAGCAATATTGGAACATCACGCGAGGGCAGCGGGCGATTATCATATCACATTGAGGTTTTGAAATCTGTTATGCGTTTGAGGCCTCCTTGGGCCGCTGGGGGGGGGGGGGGTCGAGGTCATTTTGGGCAATGCCGCGCGGTTGGGAGTGTCGTGGGGCTCCTTGCATGTTCGCTATGTTCGAGGATTTGTCGGTCGGGGTCTAGATCCGGATTTTGTGGGAACGGCGGGGGGGCGGGGGAGGGGGAGGGGGTCAACCCCCCCCCCTCCCCCCTCCGAACACATATCCCAATCTCAGAACGTGTATTTTTGGTTTTTGAAGAAAGGGTGGTGCGGTTTTTGGCAGCCTTCTTCGAGCGGCTTCGTGGCTCTGGCCGGGAGCGCGAAATCCGGTTGAATTTGCCTCCCAGGGGCGCGAATTTTCCCCTGTATCGTGCATCTGTGAGGGTCTCATTTCCCAAACAGCGCTTGCCTTTAAAAGGGTTTTCGTTTCTCTTTTGGGAACTGTGCCTGACGGTCGGTTTGGTCAGGCGGATGCGCGGCCGCCGTCGCCGCTCCGTCGCCGCGTCGCCGCCGCCCGTCGTCTCGGCCTGACGGTCGGTCTCGGGGCTATGTGGCCACCGTCGCCGCCCCGTCGCCACCTCGTCGCCGCTTGTCGTCTGGGCCTGTCAGTCGGTTTGGTGGCTTTTTGGTCGCCGTGGCCGCCCCGCCGTCGCTTCGGTTGTACAGCGTGGATTGCGCCGCATAGTTTGCGCAACATTGGCTGCGCCACGTGGGTTAGTTGCACCGCGTGAGTTGTGCCACGTAGGTTCCGCCTGCTAAAAGGGTATCAGGATCTCCCCCGCCCCCCGCGGAATCAACAGTTCCCCGCTTCGCGTTGCAATGGATACCTGATTTTGCCCCGTCGTCCATTCTAGATATGAAGTCATACCATCCCAGGAAACCCAGCATCGCCCCCCATAAGATCCCGGAAGAAAATCTGCGCGCGCACTCGTTCATCAAAAACCATCAGTTGTCGAGAATCCCTTACACCAGACTGGGCGAAGTGGGCACGCGCGCGTCGTCGCGCGCGCATGCCGGCATCCATTAAAACCTTCGCCTTCGCAGGGATTTCAACATCGAGTGTCCCGAAAGCATATGATACCACGTGGCTTCGCAACGCGGATTTCCAAAAAAGCTTGCGCTCGGCCCCTTGCGAATTTTTTAGGAACATGGTTTTGCATGATGTTCATAAGCTTCCACCAAACGGGCTTATCGCGCGCGCGTGTCTAAATTGCTCGGGCGCCCTTGCGCGCGTGCTGTCGCAGTAATCCCTCGCAAACAATGGGACGAAGTGTGCGCGTGCGCGTCGTCGCGCATGCACGCGGAATTCCTTTTTAAAAACCTTCGCTTCCGTAGGGATTTCGAAATCGAGTGTCCCGAATATATGAAACATACGGTTTTGCAACACCAGTTTTCAAACATGCCTGTGCTCGCGCTCCTGCGAATTCTTAAGGGAATCATGGGTCTTTCAACATTTTCATTGCATTCAGCCAAACGGGCCTTTCGCGCCACATGTCGAAAGGATTCGAAGGCCCTGGCGCGCGTGCTGGGGGCACGATCCGTGTCAAATAATACCATGCGGGCCGCTGTCGCTCGTCGGCCGCGCGCGCATGTCGAACTCCTATCAAAGCATTCATCGCCGACGCGGGGACGCCGTCATCGTTGTCGGCGTGATCAGCATCGGGGCCGCTACTGGCCTTGCCGTCGTCGTTGCCATCATCGACACCAGCATCGCTACCACCATTACAGTGTCTACCTGTTTTTTTGACGTTGCCATGATTCCGCTCCCGCCCAAATCGCCGACTCGCAGTGCACTGCCCGCTGGGAAGTGCCAAGCGGCCAGCGCCACCGCGGCCGCGTCGGTCGCGCCAAACTAGCTGGTCGTTTTGCGCGCGAGCATGCGCGGGTTAACGCGGCCGCAAAGATACACCAGCCAACGCCAAACATTCATCGCAATGGCTGCCGCATGGATTTTGCATCAACTTCAAGTTCGGCAGGGTGAATTGCACAACGTAGATTGAACCACATCTGATTATGCCCCCTTGTTCCCCTGTTCATTTCCCATATGAGTTCATACCATCCCATCTAGTCCGGGTATCGCCCCCCCCCCCCCCCCGCATCCCTGTCAAAGAATACCATGCGGTGCACGTGCGTTGATCTAAGGTGGGCTGAGTGCGCGAATCCTTATGCAATACACCCATGCGGGCCACATGCGCGCGCGCAAAACGAAATCCATCCAAACCCTTTTATTTCCGTTGCGATTTCAGCGGAGAAGCATTGTCTTCCAACGAAGAGTTTTCAACATTTCATCCCGCGCGTTCTCGCGGATGCCTGGGGCGCCCATTTTCATATAACGAACTTTCCTGTCCAAGGGGGCCATCGCGCGCGCATGCCGAACTTATTCCAGTGCCCTCGCGCGCTTGCCCGAGGCAGGATCCCTTTCAGATAATACCATGGGGGGCGCCGTCATCGTCATCATTGAAGTCGGGAGCGTCGCGATCATTCTCATCGTCGTTTGTCGACGCCGTCGTCCGCTCTGTCTCCCGTAAGATGGACTTTGCCCGCGCGACGAGCGTCCGCGCGCCAATGGACGTGATGAAATTATCGGAGGAGCTCCACGTTGTAACTATACTCGCGACTTTATGAGTTCTGCCAACCGCCTCATCGTCGTTGGTCGGCGCTGTCGTCCGCGCTGTCCTCCGCAAGATGGACTTTGCCTGCGCCGCGAGGGCCCGCGTGCCAGCGAGCTCGATGAAATTAGCGGACGAGCTCCATGCTGCAATTGCAGTCGCGACTTTCTGAGTTTTGCCGGCCAAAATGCGGGTGGGAGGGCGGGGCGTTTGCGCGAGCGTGGGATGTGGTCACGCGCGGCGCAGCGTGGTCAATTCTCTTTTCTCAGAAGAGAATAGATTCTATCCCCCCCCCGGCGTTATCGCTACCCTTTTTCGGGTATGTAAATCATATATGATTCTGACCACATGTCCATCTTAAATCTGAAATCGCAATGTCCCAGGCCAGCCGGGCTCCCCTCCCTGAGGTTCCCTTGTAAAAAACATTATGCGGTGACATGTTTTGTTCTAACATACCACTTTTTCGCGAATCCCTCGCAGCAAATGGGACGAAGTGCACGCGCGCGTCGCCGCGCGCGCATGCCGAAATCCTTAAAAAACCATCGGTGCCGGAAGGGTTTCGCAATCGAGTTTCCAAACAACATACAAAAGCACAAGGTTTCGCAACACTGATTTGCTAAAAAAACTTACGCGCGAACTCTTGCGAAATCTAAAGGAAACCATAGGTTTTTCAATATTTCCACAAAATGCTACGAAACGGGCTTCGCGCGCGCATGTCGAAATCTGTCGAACGCCCTTGCGCGTGTCCCGTCGCGAGAATCCTCTGCAACAAATGGGACGAAGTGCAGACGCGCGCGTCGTCGCGCGCGTATGCCAAAATCCTTCAAAACCCATCAGTTTCAGAAGGATTTCAAAATCGCGTCCCCAAATAACCTACAAAAACATTAGGTTTCGCAACACGGATTTTCAACAAAAGCGTGCGCGCGCGCTCTTGCGTCATCGTCGTCGTCGTCGTCGTCGTCGTCGCCGTCCTCCCTCCTCCCGCGTCGTCGTCGTCATCGTCGTCGCCTACGTCGTCTTCTGTCTTTCCTCGTGTTCGTCGTCGTCCTCTTTGGTGTCGTGGTCGTTTCCGTCGTCGTTGTCGCCGTGGTCGTCCTTCCTCCTCCTCTCCCTCGTCGTCGTCGTCGTCCGTCGTCGGCGTCTCGTCGTCGTCCCTTTATCTCGCCGTCGTTGTCGTCGTCCTCGTCGTTGTCGTCGTCGTCGTCTTCCTTCCGCCCTCGTCGTTGTCGTCGTCGGCGTCGCCGTCCTTCCTCCTTCTTCGTCGTTCGCGTCGTCGCCGTCCTCCCTCCCCCCTCGTCGTTGTCATCGTTGTCGTCGTTGTCGCCGTCGTCGTCCTCCCTCCTCCCTCGTCGTCGTCTTTGTTGGCGACGTTGTCGTCGTCTTCGTCGTCGTCGTCGGCGTCGGCGTCGTCGTCGTCCTCGTCGTCGTCGACGTCGGCGTCGTCGTCGTCGCCGCCGTCGTCGTCGTCGTCGTCGTCGTCGGCGTCGTTGACGTCGTCGTCGTCGTCGTCGGTGTCGTCGCTGTCGTCGTCGTCGGCGTCGTCATCGTCGTCGTCGTGGGTTTTGCAAACCAAGTTGCGGGTGGGTGGGTGGGATGTTTGCAAGAGCGCGGGATGTGTCAACTCGTTTGTTAAAATCAATTGCACCGCATGGAGGGCACCACAGAAGGATTGTTCCACAACGATCGCACAACACCGATTGCACAACATATGTTGCACAACTTGTGTCGCACAACGTAGATGGTGCCACGCAGATTGCGCTGCGTACTTTGCGCCGCGCAGATAGCTCCACATCGAGTGAGCCACATAGACTGCGCCACGTCGGTTGCACCACGCATATTGTGCACCGCGCATATTGCACCATGTGGATTTTCCAATTATAAGAAGAAACTAAGTTCTACCACCCTCCCCCCCGCGGAGTTATCGGTGCCCCGGGAACATATGCAAAACGCGTATGATTCTGACCCATTGTCCATCCAACCTGTGAGTTCATACTATCCCAGCCAGGCCGGTATCGGTCCCCCTTCGGTTCCTCTGCAAACATGTTCTGCGCGCGCACTCGTGTATCGAAATCCCTGGCTAAAAAATTGACGAAATGCACACGCGGCGCGCATGCCGAAATTCTTGAAAAACTTCTTCTGGCTTCGGGAGGATTTCAAAATCGAGTGTCCAAAACATATTGAAAGAACGCAAGGTTTCCCAACACGCATGTTCAACAAAAGCGTGCGCGCGCTCTTGCGAATTCTTAAGAATACCATGCGTTTTTTTTTGTTTTTGTTTTTTCTCTCCAATTGCCATTTCATAACATGCTACCAAACGGGCTTCGCGCTCGCATGTCGAAATCGTTCGAGCGCCTCTGCGCGCGTGCTGGGGTGGCACGATCCGTATCAAATAATTCCATTCGAGCCACTCTCGCGCGTCTGCCGCGCGCGCATGTCGAATCTGTTCCAAAACTTTCATCACCGACGCGAAGACGCCGCCATCGTCGTCGGCGTGATCAGCATCGGCGCCGTGACTGGCTGCCCCGTCGTCGCTGTCAGCATCGTCGCCAGCTTCGCTACTATCATCATCGTGTCTACCAGTGTCGAGGTTGCCATGATACCGCGCCCGTCCAAGTCGCCGGCTCGCACTGAGGTCTCCGCTGGGATGTGCCGAGCGGTCATCGCCACCAAGTTCGCGTCGGTCGCGCCAAACTAGCTGGCCGCTGCGCGCGCGAGCATGGGCGGGCTAGCGCGGCCGCAGAGATGCACCAACCAACGCCCAGCACTCATCGCAATCGCTCCCGCATGGATCTTGCAAACCCAGTTGCGGGCGGGTGGGTGGGATGATTGCGCGAGCAGTGGGGTTGACAATTTCAAGTTTGGCAAGAAAATTGCACAACATAGATTGCACCACAGATGCTGCACAACATAAACCGCACCACCTATATTGTACCACACAGACGGCGCCACATCTTTTGCCCGACGTGTACAACTTCTCATACGCAGCGCATTCCACATAACAGATATGACACCACGTAGACCACTCCACACATATGGTTCCGCGTATATTGGGTTTTATATCCACATATGTCCAGAAACGCGCCGTTTGGAGTTTTCGCTGGCTAGCATCTTGCTTTCAGGAAGGCGAGTAGGGGGCGACCTGGAACTGGACTCGGCGGGGCGCCATTGTCTCGTGTTGTCTCCCGTTGTCCCTCGTTGTCTCTTGTTTTCCCCCGTTGTCTTCCGTTGTGTCCACGAATTTTCCGTGATCGCCCGTAGTCTCCCGTTGTCGCCCGTTGTTTT
Organism: Prorocentrum cordatum; assembly: GCA_963575745.1. Taxonomy (NCBI): domain Eukaryota; class Dinophyceae; order Prorocentrales; family Prorocentraceae; genus Prorocentrum; species Prorocentrum cordatum. The sequence goes on from CAUYUJ010021247.1 coordinate 124,157, forward strand.
CCGCTGTCTCTGGTCTTATCCCTTCCCGTATTCCTCCGGCGAACATCGTCGGACGTCTTTTCGTTGCAGGGAGGGCACTTGCAGTGTTTGGCCTCCATCGAGCCCTCAGCTTCCTCGACCGCTGGAAGTGGTGCGAAAGGTGATTCATGAGGGGGTCCGCGGGTGGTCGCGAGGCACTCGCCAAGCCTGTGAGCGCGGGAAAACCTTTTTCCGTATCCTTAGCCGTGTACCTTCATCTTTTCACACCCGTAATATGTATTAAGACAAACAGCTTCCAGGTCGGAGTTTGTATAATCTGATTATGTACAAGAAGATTTCGATTCCAGGGCAGGCCGTGCAGGTGTTCTTGGATTTGTAGTTTCGTCTCTTCCTCCTTCTTTCCGGTTAGTTGTGTTGTTCAACAGCTTGTTCCTGCTGGCGCTGTTTTTTTTTTTTGGTTGTCCGACGATTTCCCAGATCTGGACCTAAAGCGCAAGTTAAGAAGAGGAGCTTTGCAAATTTTGTTGTTTGAGGCTACAGCTACTTAGTCCTGCTTTCTGGTGTGATCCCTCTCCTCGCTCCCTATCTCCACGCCGATCCCTATACTTCATCCCTGTGCCCCTTATCCCCTCATTCCCCGAGCCCTGTGTCCCTACCTCGGATGTCTCGCGCTGTCTCCCGTGGACTCCCGTCGTTTTCCCCGGTGTCTCTCGTTGTCTCCCGTTGCCTTCCTGCGTCGCCCCAGGAGTCACCGTCGATGCCCCCCCCCGTCGGCCACGGTGTGAAAGTCGTTTGCCGCAGGGGCGTCATATCAGAATTTACGCAGGATTGTAGCCTCGGGTGCGCGCGTGCCTGGTAATTTACGAGGGACTGTGGCTTGGAGAGCGCGTCGAAAAATACGAGCGCGAGCGCGACGGTGGTTTCGGGAGCTCGAGAGCGACGAAATCCACTGAGGACCGTGATCTCGGGAACGCGAAACTTTTATGGTTTCGGAGGGATCGTCGGGAGCTCGAGAGCGCTGCAAGGTACAACGCGTTGTGGCTTGGGAGCACGAGCGGATCGTAATTCGCGAGGGTCTGTGGCTTCGGAGGCGTGCACGCGCGCGACGCAATCTACGAGGACCCGTGGCCCCAGGGCAGCGCGAGGGTCTTGCAATTTACGATCGCATCTGGCTTCGGGGGCGCGAGTTTGTCGTGATTTACTGGGGGCTGCAGCTTGGGATGTTTGGTTGTTCTCGCTGCGGTCGTCGTCGTCGTCGTAGTAGTCGTCGTCGTCGTCGTCGTCGTCGTCGTCGTCGTCGTCGTCGTCGTCGTCGTCGTCGTCGTCGTCGTCGTCGTCCTTTCTTGCCCTGGCGCACGTTTCGGCCTCCACGCCGCGTGCCACGGCGGCCCCCCCCGCCGCGAGCGTTACATCATTTACGGGGGGCAGGCTTCAGGAGCCCGAGCGCGTCACGATTCTAGACGCTTCGCGTAACCCCACCAGTTGGCCGCCTCCTTCTAATTATCTGCAGGTGCACTCTGCGCGGTGTCGCGCCAATTCTCAGTCGCTGTGCCCCAGCCTCGGTCACACCGCCGGGTGATCGACCTCTGCGTGTTCATGGTCGTGCCGCCTCGCCATTCTGGCTGCGCCTACTTGATGGTCGCCACCGGGATTTCCACGCCACCGGGTTGGGGATGCCGCTCCCGGTGCTCCTTCTGAGTGGCTGCCCGCGCGTTCGCTTCGCTTGTGCCATTCTTTTCCTGCTGCCTAGTCGCGGCCCGGCTAGTGATCGGACGGCTTTCGACTTGCTTCGCGAGCCCGCAGACCAAAAAGTAACCCCACCAGCTCATCCAGAAACGATGCCCGGCAGCACACAGAGGAAGGGTCCCCCAGTGGAGGCCTCTTGGAGCGTCTTGGGGGCCTCTTGGCTGTCCCGGACGCCCCTTAGAGCGTCTTGAGTGCCTCGGAGAGCTTCTTGGGGCCTTTTGGGGGTCTCTGAGGAGCCTCTTGGAGGCCTCTTGGGCGCCTGTTGGGCCTCCTGGGGCCTCCTGGGCGCCTCTTGGGGCCCACTTGAAGCGCTCTCGGGAACCTTGGGAGCGCTCTTGGGGCCAACTTGAAGGACATCGATCAAACAAGAGGGGGGGCGTACATTAGCG
>CAUYUJ010021247.1:131270-142317 GCA_963575745.1 Prorocentrum cordatum
TCTGTCCAAGGTCGGGGCGTCAGCGCTGCAAGCTCCTTTAGAAGGCGCCTGTGTTGGCGCCGACGGTGCGTCTCGCATCGATTGCGCGTTGGTCTCTAGAGCGGTCGCTTCTTGCGTCTCGGGGCTCCAGGCTATCCAGGGCATTCTTTGGAAACCACGCCGTGGCTTAGTTTTGCAGTCGGGGGAGGGGGGGTCGCGGGGGTAACTTATGATTGGGTCGCTCATCTTGCATCGGCGATTTGCGCGGGTCTCTCGCCCTCGGCAAGGGGGCCACCGGTCTCCAAATCTCCCAGGGAACGTCGTGCACGAGCGGTGCGCCAGGCTCTCGAAGGACAAGGGCGAGTAGAGCGAGCTGCCAATTAGCTTGGAGGCATCAAGGAAAGGCCGCGACAGCAAGGCTCACCCGCCGGAAGTCGGGGCGAGCTCCGGGTCCCAGCCGGCAAACCTCCAGACCGAAATTAGCGAAACTTCTGGGCTCCAAACGAGCTGCTCGGCATTCAGAAATTGTTCGAATATGTCCAAACAGCGTCTGGGCGGCTGTCTCGTCGCCAGAGAGGTCGCGGAATGGAAATTGCCGCCGTCAGGGCCGATCGGGCGGAGTGCTTGGTGGTGTCTGATTGACGTCGGCGCGACGCCTGAGGAAGTCCGCGACGGCCTGGGAGCGCGCCTGGCCGCGAGGGTGGAGGCGCGCAAGGCGGCTGCCACGTCGCAGGTGGCCAAAATCTTCGCGACCAGCGCGTCCTGCTGCCGCGCGATCCGCCGCGTGCGGCGCGTTCTTTTTGTTCCCGAGCAGGCGAGGGGCAGAGTGGAAGCAGCGGTGTGGCAATTCGTTTTGGCCGTTCCCGCGTTGGAGCTCGTGGCGCTATCGCGCGTCGACAGCTGTCTGGCGCGCGCGCGCAGATCTCCGCGATTTCCGGCTGCGGAGCATTGGGGGCTCGATCGACTCTGCGGCCAAATGGGAGATTTTCGGCGTCGGGCAGAGGGGGTCCGGAGGCGCTGGACATCCCGCGCGCGCGGGGCCACCTGCGGGCGAGCTTCTCGATTCTTCTGCGGCGCCGCCAGCGCCGCGGCGCATGCCGCGCAGCGGCGCAGTCCGGGGCCTGCAATGGCGCGGCCACCAAGGCGCTGTGCCGGCGCTTGATGGCGCGGAGACCGACGCAGTGGAGGGGCGCGTTCGCCGCCGGATGCAGGGCCCGGCCATCCGCCCGCATCGCGCCTTTGACAATTTGAGGCGCCCTGCCGACCCGCAGCGCCATGGGCGCGCGCTTTCATTGGCTCTTCAGCGCGCTGGCCACCGCGAGACGCACGCGGCTTCCGAGGTCAGTCCCGTGCCTCCTGTGAGGGGGCGGTCAGGAGAGCATAGGGCGCGCGCGCGAGGGCCCCGTGGCCCGGTGTGCGAACAACATCATCTGCCAAAGTACTGGCGTGATGGACGACTTGCATGAGTCATGTGCGTCTCTGAGCTCGCAGTTGCACGGTGCCCAGTTGCAGTCCATCTCTGCATTGCTTCCCGCTGCGGGCCGGACCCGCTGGGCGGCGCAGAGAGGGGGTGCCCTCGACGACGGGCGAGACCTCGTGCCGCATCTTCTATGCTTGGCGAAGCACCATTTGATCGGTAGCTCGGAGAGCGCTCGAAGCAGACGTGAACGCCGGGCGCGACGAGCGAGAGGGCCGCCCCCAGAGGAGCAAACGGCCACCTACAGGTCAGACGAGGCGTCCCGGGGTCAGGGCCAAGCTGGCGACGGTCTTGTCAGAAGCAGTTCCGGCGCCGTCCGTCTTCGGGGCGGGGCGGTGCAGGGGCGCGTCGGCCGACCATTGTCGTCGTGCAGCAACAACGTGGCAGAGTACGGGGGCGTGCTTAGCTGCTCCCAGGGTGCCTTGTGCTGGCCAGACGCCGCGGTCACGTTCCAGGTGGGCAGGCGAACTACAGACTTGTTAGCCAGGCTCCGCGATGTGGGTGCGACGCGCAGCATCCGTCACATCTACCCTGAGTTCAACGCCCTCGCCGCCAACATTGCCAACCAAATCCTCAACGACGGCCAGGACATCGCGGATGATTGGCTGACGTAGTGGTGGACGCGTGGAATCTCTCGTGTTGGGTGGGGTCGTGGGACCATTGCAACTACAGCAACAAGCTACGGGCGAGAGTGCTCAACGCTTCATATATGTCAACGGTCATTGCGGCGGCTGGCGCCGACAGGACATCATCATTCAGGAATGAGCTGGGCGGGGCAGAACTTAGCATAATTGAAAGAGGAACTGTGTTGTAGTTTGGGACCTGGTGGCCCAGTCTGAGGCCCAATAGATTCGATTGTCTGGGAGTTTTTGGTTTCCAAATGGGATCAAGTGAGGGGTCAGTTTCTCTCGGGGCGTGTCCAGACCCTCGACGCAATCAATTTCTAAAGTTGTTGACGCACCCCTGCGATGTCGCCCCCTCTCGCCCCATCAACGCCCTCCCCTTTAATGTCGAAGCAATCCGAAACGCGGTCAGGGGTGGCGAGATTCCGAAGTTCTCCGATGACCGACACTGGAGTGGGGGCGCTAACAAGTTTTTCGCACGCAATGTCACCCATTTCCTGAGCATCACCTACACGAATGACTTGTGCGCGCATTTTAGAGGTTCATTTCGCCGAGGGTAGTAGAGCGCTCTCGGATCGTTCTCGAGCGGTTTCGAGTGACCGCAGCGCCCGTCGCATCCTCCAGACCCGCCTTGTCGGATATTCCCGGTTTATCATCGCCCGATCTTGTTTTTACCCCGTCTTCGTTTTGAACTTTCTACTGTGCGCTCATACCCCCGATCCATCGCGGAGCGGCGTGCTCGTTTTTGTCCTCGTCTCCTCGCCCCGCTGTCCTGAGCTTCGTTTTGGTCCTACCTTCGCAAAACATAGCGCCCTCGACAATCATATATCCAGACAGCGCTCTTCCAATTCTGGTGACCATAATTCGCCTCGCCCGCGGGGGTGCCCGAATCCAGCCAAACTTCTTGCCAGCATTGTAGCATGCCGCTTGTGGCAAGTGGCCGCACAGCTCGATGATGACGAATCTGCACCACCTGTGCAGTTCACTTCGTCGGGGCTTGCCGGCCAGATCTCGACCCCCATCCCCCTCCACTCCTTGGGCCCTGGACCTCTCCAGGTGGGGTGCGTTCCGACCGGGATCTCGAGGATCATCCGGCCATGGCGACGGGAGGCTTCCGGGAGGCCCAGGAGGGGCCGAAAACGCCCACGATTTTCAAATTTGGATCTTCCCCCCCCCGCTCCGCCCCGTGCCTCGCGCCTCGCCCTCGAACCTCCCCCCCCTGCAGACCTGGAGCCCCGAGCCTCGAGCCCCGGCCCTCGAAGCCCCCCCCCCCCCCGAGCCTCGAGCCCCGAGCCCCCGAGCCCCCGAGCTCCGCGCCCCGAGCCCCGCACCTCCCGCCGGGGCGCCCAAGGCAAACGCGCGATCGCATGCAGAATTCGTGCCTCCGCGCCCGCGGCGTGCGGCACGCCGCGCCCGCGGCGCGCCGAGGGCGCGGCGGCGGCGCCGAGCGCCGAGGCGATCCGCGCGCGCGCGCGCTCGGCGCGCCCGCCGTGGCGGCGGCGTCCCCCTCGGAGTCGAGGCGGGCGTCCGTCGGGAGGCGTCGGGTCGGCGCCCCCCCGTGGGCTGCGGCAGGCGAGCTCCGCCCTCGCCGATCAACGAGTCAGGCAACGCGTTGGAGGATGAGAAGGGAATTCTTCACGCTTCGCGTATCCCCACCAGCCCATCTCAAAACAGCAACTCTTGCGAAACATGAGGCCTCGTGGGGGGAAAAAGGGGGGTTGAAGACAGAGCGGGCTCTCTAAACCACTCACGCCCAAAGGGCTGGTGGGATTGCCCATGCCGCTACCATTCCCTCGTTTTCCCCTGTCTGGGGCTCCAGGGAGGCCATCGTCGCCACCGTTGGATTCGTCCCGGAATCTCTTCGTCAGAACCCACCGCGGCAGAGGTCTTTCGGCCACACGCAGAGGGGGGTGTGCGGGCAGGTGGCCCGCACACTCGTCTCGGGCCCGCCCGCGGCCATCCCGAAGCCGCGCACCACAGGCCACTCTGGCCCGGAGTATCTCTTACAGTGGAAACCCATGCCAAAAAACACCCTGCTTGCCTCAGGGGCAGGTTTCTGGGGTTTCGATGGCTTTGCGATGGAAAGCGTGACGTTCCCACACCAAGAAACAATGGACGTCCTGGGGTCTCAGGGTTGGGCTTCCCAGACAACCCCAATCCAACCCGAAGGCCCCATTTTGCCCTCCACTCCCAGCGGGGGGGGGGCGTCGGGGAACACTGGAGCAGCACGTGTGGAACCCGTCCCCCCCCCAACCCGAAATCTGGGTCGTCGAGTTGGGTTGGGGTGGCCTGGTAGGTACGGTAGGTTCGCGTGGTGTTGACCGGCGGCGACCCCGCCGCGGGCGTTCAAGGTTGAACGCCACCAGTGGCCCGGAACTCTATGGAACGATCGGGAGATCGAAGAGCCGCCGATCGTTCAAGGTTGCACGATCCACGCGGTGTCAGAAACCAACGCCGGGGTCGTCACGACACGAACCTTCCGTAGCCCACCGACGATTGCGTCGTCGCCGTCGCCGTCGCCGTCGCCACGTCCGTCGCCGTCGTCGTCGACCGAGGATCGAGGGCCGAGAATCCAGGATCGAGGATCGAGATTTGATCCCGTCATTTTCCTCGCCATGCAGCTTGTTGCCGTGGAGGGGAAGTGGGAGGGAGGATGAGAGGCGGGACGCAAGAAGGGCAGCATTCGACCCCGCTGCCAAGCTTCGCATTTGGTCTTCCCCATCCTACACACGCGTTGTTGTCATTATCTCTGCCCTCTCGTAACCCCCTGCAAGTGGAACTGCGAGTCGCGAGCCCGCTGCCTTGGTCGGCTGTACTCTTCCCAACGTTCCGACCAGCGTTTGCCTGTCAGGGGATGAGATCGTATTGTTTTTGTGCACATCCCTACCCAGTACCGACGACCACTCTCCAATGCAGCGCTTCCGGCAGGGACTCGCGCCACCGAGGCCCGACGCGGGTGGGTCACGGCTCGTTGGCGCGCGAGCCGGGGCTGCAGGCGGAAGAGATGAGGAAGCCGGCTCAAGAATCTGGGAGGCATTGGTCATGGCGCCAACAACGCACAGCGGATTTCGTTCGGAAAGCGGTAGGAGGCGCCCGGAGTGTCCTGGAGAATTTCGTTCTGGATTTCGAGGTGAATTTCGTGCGAATTTCTCCTGCCCAGGAATACAGACTAACCAACTAATCCACGCGAAATTCACTTCGTTTTTCACTCGCCGTTTCTGGGTTTTGCATCGACAGAAATCCATGCACAAATCCGCTGCAGCACGTCTGCAAGGTCGGTGCAATGACAAATCTGGGAGGCACTGGAAGGAGAGGCGGTTTGCCGAGCCCTGCTGGAAGTCGAGAACGGCCCTTCGCCAGAGGTGCCGCGCTATTTTTTTGCCCAGGGTCGCCCTTGCTTGCAGTGATGGGCCTGTTTTCCACCACCACCACCACCACAAGTTGGAGGGGGGAAGGAGGTGGATGAGGTGGAGGAGGAGGAGGAGGAGGAGGAGGAGGAGGAGGAGAGGAGGAGGAGGAGGAGGAGGAGGAGGAGGGGGGGGGGAGGGGGAGGGGGAGGGGGAGGGGGAGGGGAGGGGAGGGGGAGGGAGGAGGAGGAGGAGGAGGAGGAGGAGGAGGAGGAGGGAGGAGGAGGGAGGAGGAGGGAGGAGGAGGAGGAGAAGCAGGAGGAGGTGAGGAGGAGGAGGGAGGAGGAGCAGGAGGAGGAGCAGGAGGAGCAGGAGGAGAAGCAGGAGGAGGAGGAGGAGGAGGAGGAGGAGGAGGAGGAGGAGGAGGAGGAGGAGGAGGAGGAGGAGGAGGACCCCCTCCCCCCTCATACTTCTGGTGGTGGCAGTGGAGAGCAAGCCCACCATGCAGCTGACGCCGACGTGGTAGGCCTTGGGAGGCAGCTCCTGGGAAGTCCCCGTGGGCGCGGTGGAGTTTCTCTCGGCCCGGCGAGGGGCCGGATTGGGCTGGACTGGGACTCCGAGTCGAGGCGGGCGGCGTCGGTCGAAGAAGAAGAAACTTTGGCGCTCCGCGCGGGTTTCTTGGATCCGCGTTGGGGCTCACTCTGGCGGCGCCTCTGGCGCCGCCCCTGGCGCGCTCCGCGCGTCAGGGAGGGGGGTCCAGTGCAGATCCAAGAAATCCGCGCGGAGCGCCAAACGTTTATGTTCATGCCGTTTTTTCTTCTTCTAGTCGGGGGGGATTGGGGATACGAAGCGCATCACCACTGCGGGGGATGCGGGGTGAGCTGATATGCAGTCTGCAGGCGTGCACGCTGCACTGCGGGAGCGCCCGAACATGCACACTGGTGCCAACATCCCCTGACCCCCCTGTCGCCTTGACCCAAGGGGGCGCGGGGAGCTCGCATCATGCAGTCTGGACCGTCAGGAAGGCTCCCGCCTGGCTATGCGGCCTGGCCGGAAGAGGAAGCGGCAACCTGGTTTTGTTATCGGTCGCCGCGCCTGTTTGTAGAGGGCTAGCGGTGAATTCCCGAAGAAGAAGAATAATAAGAATAATAAGAAGAACAGGAGGAGGATGATGATGATGATGATGAGGAGGAGGAGGAGGAGGACGGGGGGAGCAGGATGAGGAGGACCTCGAGGAGGAGGAGGAGGAGGAGGACGAGGGGGAGGAGGAAATGGGAGGGTTCAGGCGCAAGGGTTTGGCGCTCGGGTTTGGCGATGCGGAGTTTGGGTTTCAGGTATCACAATTTGAGTGGGAGGGGTGCGGGCTCAGGCACCCGAGTTTCGTAAGTTTGTTCCTTGCACGAGTTTTTATCCGACATGCTTGCTGTATGCCAATCCGCCGACCCCAGTAGGGGGAGATCGTGTCGCTTCGTAATTGAACGGCAAACCAACAAGTTTGCAGATAGCTGGGGGCCTTCCCATGTCAATCGTGGGAGCACGAGCGGGGAGGAGGAGGGAGGAGGGGAAGGAGGGGGAGAGGAGGAGGAGGAGGAGGAGGAGGAGGAGGAGGAGGAGGAGGAGGAGGAGGGCGGAAAAGGATGAGGAGGAGGACGACGACAGGCCAGATGTTGCGGAGAAGGAGACTGTATATGGAAAGTGCAGTCGAAGAGTACGAAGACGAGGAGGAGGAGGAGGAGGAGGAGGAGGAAAAGGAGGAGGAGGAGGAGAAGCAGTAGGAGGATGAGGAGGAGGAGGAAGGAGAATGAGGAAGACGAGGACAAGGGAAATACGGAGGAGGAGGAGGAGGAGGAGGAGGAGGAGGAGGAGGAGGAGGAGGAGGAAAGAAGCATCACCACGCCCACGTCTCCTTGTCATGGCGCCTCTTGGGCTGGGGGCGCAGGCGTCGACGCGCGGATGCTCGAACTCTTCGGCGGTATGTATGGGTCCCTCCTTGGCTTCCTTTTTGTGTGGGCTCGCAGCTATTTTGGGCCTCTCTTGGGCCACCCTTGGGCTCTCCTCTGGGTTGTGCTCTTTGGATTGTTTGAGGGCTTTTCGGATGCCTCTAATCTAAGGGCCTTCTCGGAATTCTCTTGATGCTCTCTCTGGGCGCTCTCTCCAGACCACTTGTGGCTCTGCTGGGCTCCCATGGGCTCCTCTTGAGGCCCTGTTGTGTCACCTCGGGGCCGTCTTCAGCTTTCTGGGGCATTTATGATAGCGGCCAAAGCGAGAAGACCCCACTCATTTGAATACATTGCTTGAATAACGCTCATCAGCCTTTCGGGGCTTCCTTTGGAGGCACCAGTGCTAGCTTGGACCCATCTGCGGGCCAACTAGATGCATCTATGATCACCCGTAAGAGGCTTTCATGCGCTATCTTGGCAACCTGAGGTGGTCTTGGAGGTCAGCTTGGGCTACATTGGAAGCTTACTATGCCATGTTCTGGGACTCCGGGGCACAGAGGTGTGATAACGAGCTCCTCGCCCGCCTTCGGACCTCCAGGCAGGCGGACACGAGCGGGGGTGAGCTAGATGTCTTACGCGCTTTGTTACCCATAGGAGCGCGGTGCTGGCGGGTTTGACTAGTTTTTTGTTTGCTCGGGCTGCCTGGCATCGGCTGCTCGTGCACCAGATGCGAGCTGCTACCGGGGCTGGTCCTCAATGATCTGCAAGCCGTGCTGTTTGAGGCACACGACACCGGTCTCTGTCTGCTCTGGAGTGCTTCCTGCAGAGAAGATGATCAGGGCAGCCGCAAAACAGCGTCCTAATTCTGCAAGTTCACCGCTGTCACAGTCCACTTCGGATGGGTTTTGGTGGGCGGATCGACAAGCTTCGGTATCGAACCGACTCGGCGTCTGTGGATTTGAGCTCGGCCCAGTCTCTTTCGTAAAGCCTCTTCCAGGCATTTGTTGCAATCGGTTACGCCTGGCTATGAGATCCAGGGGGCCCCCTTGCGGTACTCTCGATTGGCATAATCTTCTCCGTGACTCACGGTGAGCGCACGTGCGATCGGCTTGACGAGGCACCACATTCGAGAGTCCATTGGGCTCGGTGCTGTCGCTGGGCGCTGTCTTTGATTCGCCCTGCCTGTCGCCTCCGCCCGTCTCCGCTGTCCCTCTACCAGGAGGAGGAGGAGGAGGAGGAGGAGGAGGAGGAGGAGGAGGAGGAGGAGGAGAAGGCCGTGACAGCAACGGCCCCCGCGCGACAGCAATGGTCCCCGCGCGTCTCGAGGGGTTGACGACGGCGACGATGATGACGATGACGACAGCCTCGGACCCATCCTGCGACGCGATCTGGCCAGAGTCGTGGGGCAGATCTGGCAGTGGCTACGAGACCCCCCCCCGCCCACCATGGGGGCCCAGTGGGGCCAAGAGCGCCGACGGAAAACTCTGACCCTCCAAGAGCGACGACGACGGCGAAGACGACGACGACGACGACGACGGAGGACGACGACGACGACGACGACGACGCAGGACGACGGCCGACGACGGCCGACGACGGCCGACGACGACGACGACGGGCGACGACGATGCATTGCGGATGCACCCTGCTATCTTTCAGAAGCGCGTTTGCTGGCCAGCGTACTGCTCGTCGGCTCGGTGATGCTGGCCTTGCTGCGTGCTTCTTTCGCGGGTGCGGCCACAGTCGTTCAATGGAGCGCAGCATGGGGCCGGGGAGACCTGGAGGCGCTCGAGCGATGCTGCCACCGACCGAGAGGGGCAGACCCTGGCCGGGACTTGCTCTTGCCGACCATGGAGCGATCGGCACCTCGAAATCGCGCTCCTGGGGGAGGAGGGGGAAGGGGGATTGAGGAAGAGGAGGGGGAGGGGAGGAGGAGGAGGAGGAGGAGGATAGGAGGAGGAGGAGAGGAGGAGGAGGAGGAGGAGGAGGAGGAGGAGGAGGAGGAGGGGGAGGAGGAGGAGGAGGAGGAGGAGGAGGAGGAGGAGGAGGAGGAGGAGGAGGAGGAGGAGGAGGAGGAGGAGGAGGGAGGAGGAGGAGGAGGAAGAGGAGGAGGAGGAGGAGAAGGACGAGGAGAGGAGGAGGAGGAGGAGGAGGAGGAGGAGGAGGAGGAGGAGGAGGAGCTACAGCTCGCCCTCCACCATGCCGTGCACCGCCTGCGCGGCAGCGGCGTCCAGGAGCCCCGGCCGTCCCTGCCGAGGCCGTGCACCGACCCTTCCTCTCCCAGGGCCAGCCACGGGGGTGCGGAGCCGGTCGCGCCTCTCGCGGACGGGGCGACCTCCGGGCGACGCGCGAGGCCCTCGTCCTGCTTCGGGGGGAGGGCGCGGGGCGGGGGGGGGGCCGCGCGAAGGCCATCGCGCTCCGCGCTTCCGCGGAGTGCGAAGAGCGCGGAGACAGCCGCCCTGGCTGCTTGGAGTCGCGCCGTGCTTCTGCGCCGTGCCTCGCAGGCAGATCCTGCGCCCCGTCGGGCAATGCCTGGCGCCACACCCGCGCGCCCCGCCCCGCTTGCCCGAGCGCCGCACGGGGCGAAGGCGTCCCGCAGGTTGCCCACCGCCCCCGGGCGCTCGCCGACGCCACCCGCCGCTGCCGGCAGGCGCTCGGTTGGTCGGCCCGGGGCCCCTGCCGCAACGCCGCGCGGTGGACCGCGCAAGGACTTGTTCCGCGCCCCCCCCCCCGCTCGTTGATCCCCGCCGAACGCCCCTCAGATGCCCCCCCCCTGGACTCCCCCCCCCCGTTCGCCGCAGCGCGCCCCCCCTCCCGCCTCACAGCCCCTCCCCCCGTGGGGTGGGGGGGCCGTTCGAGCATGACTCTTCCGGGGTTCTTGTGAGCGGGGGTGGCCGGGGGGGGAAAGGGTGGAGGGCAGGCAGGCACAGGCAGCAGCGGCAGCACGAGCGGCTGGAGTCTCGCCGCCGTTGTTTGCCCCACGGGCTGGAGTCCCGAAACAGCGGGGCTTTTTTGCCAGGAACTTTTTGGCTCAGCGTGTCGCGGCGGCGGCCCCAGCGACATGCTGTGCCCTGCGAGCGGATATGGCATGTCGCTCCTCTCCGCGGGGCGGGGGGCTGGAGAGAGGCTCTCGGGACGTTGACGCCCGGGGACCTTGGGAGGTGGATGGCGTGTCGCGCCGAAGCGCGGCGGGCCAGAAAAGGCGGCGGACCGACACGCGGGGCCGCCAAAGGTTCCTGACCGTACCCCCCCCCCCCCCCCCCCTCTTGACGAGACAGCACAAACCCACATGGGGCTATGGGTGCGTGTTGTCGGATGGGGGTCCCCGCTCGAGCGGGAGCCCCCCCCGCGGTCCGGCAACCCGCACACATACCCATAGACAGTCCTCCTCCCCCCGATCCCCCTGCGGGTACGGGTGTGTTCCTAGAGTTCCCACCCGCAGTTCCCAGAGTTTCCGATTTCCCGACCGCAGAAGGGTGCCCGGCCAGAGCCTCGACCCCCGAAAGGGCCATGCCTCAGGGGTGGCCGGTCGGACGGGGCCGCGTCCGCCGCGCTCGCGGCCCGAGGACGCGAGGCCGGGGGCGGCGGGGATGTGCTGCACGCACGGCGCGCATGGCGCGCCGCCATGCGGTACGATCGGAGTGGGCACGGGGAGAACGGGTACAATCTGTCGGAGAAGAAACC
>CAUYUJ010021248.1:0-17500 GCA_963575745.1 Prorocentrum cordatum
GCCCGCTGATGGCCGACCGTCCACTCGGAGTTGTCCACCGCCTTCGGCCCGAGGAGCTTCGCCAATGGCGCCCAATTGAGCGGGGTCGCCCACGTGCCGGCCCCTCTCAGCCTGGCCAGCGCCGCCACGTCGGACATCTGGCACGCGTGTCGGCGAACGATCTCCTTGGCAGCCCCCGGAGAGAAGTCCCGCAACCGAATGACCTCACCTCCTGGGATCTCGAGGGCATCGAACCGCGGCATGTCCAGCCCTGCCCTGCGCAGCCCAAGGCGGCAGGCCTCCGCTGGGCAGCGGCGCAGATTCCAGGGCCTCTCACGCATCAGGATGCCGCTCGCGGCCTCCCAGCACGTCTTCATCACCTCCTCCGTGACGAGCCCCCGCGCCAGTGTCGAGGTCCAGGCGCGCGCAAGCTCGGCGGCGTGCAAGACCCAGGGGTCCCGCGAGGCCGCGCGTGGGTGCGCTTTCAGCCTGAGGCCGACGCTGCGCCCCGCTGGGAGCCTGCCAGCAGCCTTCGCCGCCAGGATTCTGAGTTGGTGCAGCTTGCCGTCGGCTATGCCTGTGACCGCCGATCCCCAGAGTGCAGTCGCCGTAGGGCTCCCCCTCTGGAGCCCTGCTGCCTGAGCTCCTGCCCTGCGGAGGGCCTGCACTCGGAGGGAAACGCGCGCAGCTCGTTGCATTCGCACGTCTTGCCCGTGGACCCTCCGCCACCTGCCATCCGTGGCGTCGCAGCCCAAGTTGCGTGCCCCGGAGCTCCGTTGGCCGCCCTGGGACCCAGCTGCAGCCGCCTCTGCCCCCAGCGCCGCGTCCATGGCAGCAGCCACGTCCGCAGTGTTGGCGAAGTACTTGGTCTTCTTCCAGGAGACGGGCAGGCCCTTCTCGACCAGCCCGCGCACGAGGTCGAGCGTCGCGTTCGGCAGCTGCTCCTTCACCTGCTTTCCTCCGCCCACCGCCTGCACGAAGACGTCGGCGACGATGTTCTGGCAGCGCACCACCGGGTACAACTTCTGCACCCGCTTCGTGAGCACGTGGAGCAGCAGCTTGGCCACTCCTGTGGCGCACGAGCACCCCGCGGTCAGGGTCCCGTTCGCCCGGATGCCATCCGAAATCGCTCCATCCCAGGTGGCTCTGCGGCTGAACCTGTAGCTCAGGCACAGGAGCTTGAGGAGCCTCTGGGGGAACCCCGTTTCGCCCGCCGCCTTCGCGAGCTCGGCGTGGCTGACGTGCTCGTAAAACTTTGCCAGGTCCACCACGCCTGCCCCAGCAGCCATCCTTTTGAGCCGCGCGAAGCTCGCCAGCAGGTTGGAGACGAGGCCAGCGGCGTCGCAGGACTTGTCCTCCGAGCCCCAGAAGGCGGGGTTCTTCAGGTCGTCCTCCCACTGTTTCACGAGCGGCTGGCGCAGCCTGGACCATAAGCGGATCCACAGGCAGCTGAGGTGGATCGGCCGCATGCCCCCGTCCTCCTTGGCCAGGAACACCGTGATCAGCTCCCAGAGCCTCGCGTCGCACGGGCGGGCCTCCCACGCCTCCAGGATCCTCAGGAACCGCTCACGGTAGGCCTGCGGCAGGTGAGCGAGCTTCTTCGGATGGAGCCTATCCCGCCCGAGTCCGCATCCCGCCTTGTACCTGTCCAGCGCCGCGTCCAAGTCTACTAACGATAGCGCGGGAAGCGGGTCCCCGTCGGGCCACAAGGCGGGGCGCTGCTCATCGTCCCGGCTGGCCTTGCACCAAAAGGGCATCCAGTCGTCGAGCAGCACCTGGAGGGCCTCCGAGCCTGCAACCGGAAGGCCTGGTCCCTCCTCCTCGTCCTGCACCTTGCCAGCTGCGGCCCCCTCCTGCCCGAGCCCGGAGCCACTGCACGTTTTCTGCTGCATGACCGTGGAGTCCAAGTCCCGCTGCTTGATGTACTTGAAGGCCCTGGAGCCTCCTAGCTCGGCAGCGGCCGCCTGGGCCCAGGCCTTCCACTCTTTGCCCTGCCGCTCCCGGTCCTCGTCGTCCACGCGGTCACTGGGCCGCCCGCAGGAGCACCCCGTAGGCCCCAGCGCTCCCGAAGCAGACCACGTCGGTGAGCTTCTTCATATCCAGGCCTGCCAGGGCCCCCTCTGCGGGCCACGGTTCACCCGGGCCCTGCAACGACCTCGTCAGCCGCTTCTGCCGCTCCAACTCTGGCCAGCCCTTGCCGCTGGAGCGAGTTTGCGTGACGAGCGCCGCAAGCCTCCGAAGGGCACCCGCTCGGCTGTGCCATCGCCGCGCCTCCTGGCTGTACCGCAGCCGCACGCTATGAGCCCAGTGCGCCTCCAACGGGACCCAATGCACCTGAAGGCCGTCGGCCCTGCTGTGGGCAATCCTGGCCGGGACCCCTTCGCCGTGCAGGGCCCCCAGGTACTGCTCCACCTTCGCGTACCACTCCGCGCACGCCTCGTCGATGCTGAAATCCCTCGCGTCCATCTCCCACTCGGTCTCCTCCTGCGGCGCTGGCCGCACTGGCGGAGGCATGTCCAGCGGAAACTTGGCGGGGTACTTCGCCACCTGCACCTTCGCCCTCTTGTGCACGCCCTTCAGCCTCAAGATGACCGGAGAATGCGGGTGCAGCGGGGCGCCCTCCATCCGCTGCACGTCGTCGACCATCCCCGACAGCGTCCCGCTGACCACCGCGTAGTCGAGCTCGTTCGCGCCGCACGTTGGCCTGCCGGTCGAAGCCACCGTACCTCCGGCTTTCCGCGCCCAGTCATGGACCATGCATGGGTCGAGGTTCCAGTCCCCCGAAACCACCCAGGGGAACCTCCAGCTCAGGACCTCGCGCAAGAGGCTCTCCAGCAAATCGACATTGGGGCCCGTGAGGCCCACCGAGTCCACGAGGTACAGCGAAGCCACCAAGATCGGCAGCTGCAACCCCACATTGAGCTGCGCCACCTGCAATCTGTGGCTGGGGCAGCGGGTCGCTGGGTAGCCCGCTGCCGCAACTGCCGCCGTCGACAAAATCCCCGTGCCTCCCGACGACTGCACGGGGCCATCTCCCGTCGCGATCGCCAGGCCCAGGGTGGCCCGGTATCCTCGCGCGCGTGCCGCGCGCCTCGCCGAGGCACACTTGCCCTCGAGCTTCAGCCGGTGCTCCTGGAAGCACACGACGTCGGGCGGCCGGCCTCCACCGTCAACGACCCACCAGTCGAGCAACCGCATGATTGAGCTCCACGCTGTTGTGTTCGCTGTCCACAGCTCCAGGTCCTCCGCCTCCAGGTCCCTAGGAACGCTCCGTGCGCATCTTCTTATACGCAGCGCTGGTGGCCTCCCAGGCCCGCTTGCGCCGGGCCAGCAGGTCAGCACGCCCTTCTGGGCCCGCAGCGGCGGCCGCAGCACCCAGGCCGATGCTGTCCCAGAACTCCTGCTCGTCGTCGTTGGGGTCGGGCCCGACGGGCTCCTCAGCAGGTGCCATGGGCTCATCAGCAGCGCCAGCAGCAGCAGCAGGCGCGCCAGCGCCTGCATGCGCTTCGGCCGCGGCCGGTGCCGGGGACGGCTGAGGCGGGGGCTGGGCCGCCACCCGCTCCATGAGCCCAGCCAGCACCTCGGCGGCCGCCTCCACCTCGGCCTTGAGACCGGGCTCCGTGTGCTCGTTGAGCCCGCCGGCAGTGACGGTCTTCGCGATCCCGCCTCGGATCGCGCGCCCACGGGCCTCCCCTGCTGGGATCGCCTGGAGCCGCGCGCTCGCCTCGCGCAGCTGCGCCTGGTCCCGAGCCTCCTCCAGCTCCTTCTTCTTGTCGCGGTGACCCTTGAGGATGGCCTCCTCCTCCTCCAGGCGTTTCTGCACCTCGGCCGCCTCGAGCTTGATGGCGTCGATGCGGCCCTGCGCACGCTCGAGCTTCCGCTCAGTGTCGGAGAGGCGCATGAGGATCTGGCGCACGCCCAAGTTCCCGTCCGTGCTCTTGGCCGCCTCCGCCTGGTCGACGATTGCCGCGCACTCCAGGAGCTGCGGCTGGTCCTGCGGCCAAGCGGTCCGGTCCGCCCCGTACTTGTGCTTCTGGAGCTCCAGGACATACTTGGCGAACTCCAGCTGCTTGTCGTCGACCCCCTTCTTCGCCTCCGCCTGGTCGCCGCTGCGGGGAGGGGCCTGGCCGCCGCTGCGGGGAGGGGCCTGGCTGCCGCTGCGAGGAGGGGGCCCCTTGGCCCACTTCCCCGATGGCAGTTTCCACGGCGCCTCCACAGGCTGCGACAACTTCTCCAGAACTCCTTTGGGCGCACGGCTGCCGCACATGCGGCACTCCGCGCGGTACACGAAGTTCGCATAGGCGGTGCCGGTCTTCTTGGCGCACTGCCCGCACATCCACATGGGGTGCGCGCCGCGCCCTGCATACATGGCTCGCACTCGTGTGCCGCTTCGAAGAAACGCGAGTGCACGCTCGGGCGCTTGCCCACAATTTCGCCAGCCCGAGCCGAAACGGCTAGGAGGAGGAGGAGGAGGAGGAGGAGGAGGAGGAGGAGGAGGAGGAGGAGGAGGAGGGAGCAGGACCCAGGAGGAGGAGGAGGAGGAGGAGGAGGAGGAGGAGGAGCAGGACCCGCCTCCCCCTGGCGAGGAGGAGGAGGAGGAGGACCCCTTCCCTTCGGCTTCGCGGCGAAGACTGTCGGAGCTCTGGAATCGAATCGGATCGAGCCGGCCGGATCCGTTGTATCGCACAGAATGGACCATGGCGGGCGGCAGGCCCCAAAACCCTCATCATCACCACCATTCACTTCATCATCACCGTCATTGCCATCGCCATCGACATCGTCATCGTCATCAGCATCATCACCAACACCACCACCATTATCATCATCATCGTCATCAGCAGCATCGTCATCATCGTCATCATCAGCATCGTCATCATCAGCATCATCATCCCAACAATCATCAACAACATCCTCATCCCCCATATCAACATCATCCTGATCATCATTACCATCCAGCACTCATCATCATCAGCAACAGCTTCATCATCATCACCATCATCAACAGCATCAGCATCATCACCAGCATCAGCATCCGCATGATCATCATCAGAAGCAGCATCATCAGCATCTTCATCACCCTCCTCGCCATCATCCATGATTACCATCATCGTCAGCACCATCATCAGCATCATCATCATCAGTCTCGTCAGCATCATCATCATCATCATCAGCATCATCAACATGATCGTCGTCATCGTCATCGTCATGATCCTCCTCCTCCTCCTCCTCCTCCTCCTCCTGATCCTCCTCCTCCCCATCAGCATCATCGTAATCATCATCATCAGTATCATTATCAGTATCATTATCATGGCGACTTTCCCATCCTGGCCCATCCTCAATCAGTCGCCACCCAGAATGCTAGGCTGGCACGGAGGCGGCATTTGCAGTAAACAACTGGATACATACACGTGTTGAAATCTCCGTGTCTCCCGCTCCGTCTCCCTCTCTCTGTGGCTCTCTCTCTCTCTCTCTCTCGCTCTCTCTCTCTCTCACTCTCTCTCTCACTCTCGAAGAAAACGGCGTATCCAGGGACGCGCGTTCTGACAAGAATGTCGAGTCCAATCTCGCCTTGACGACGAGACGCCCCCCAAGGGCCCAACAAAGGTCGAACGGCTCCCAGAATCCTCGAGCCTCCTCCTCCTCCTCCTCCTCCTCGTCCTCTCCCTCCTCCTTCTCGTCCTCTCCCTCCTCCTCCTCCTCTTCCTCCTCCTCCTCCTCCTCCTCCTCCCTCCTCCTCCTCCTCCTCCTCCTCCTCCCTCCTCCTCTTCCCTCCTCCCTCCTCCTCCTCCTCCGGCTGGTCGGGGGCTCTCTTCTGTCTGAGGCTTCTTCTTATTATTATTATTAATTTTTATTATTATTATCTTACTTATTATTCTTCCTCGTCCTCGCCTCCTCCTCCTCCTCCTCACGCCTCCTCCTCCCTCCTCCTCCTCCTCCTTCCTCCCCTCACCCCCTCCCCCTCTCTTCTCCTCCCCTCCGCCCTCCCTCCTCCTTCCCCTCCTCCCCTTCCTCCTCCTCCCCTGCTCACTCCTCCTTCTCCTCCTCTTCCCTACTTCCCCTCCTCCTCCTCCCCTCCTCCTCCTCCTCCCTCCTCCTCCTCCCTACCTCCTTCTCCACCTCCTCCTCCGCCTCCTCCTGCTCCTCCTCCTCCTCCTCTTCCTCCTCCTCCTCCTGCTCCTCCTCATCCTCCTCTCTCCTCCTCCTCCTCCTCCTCCTCCTCCTCTCCTCCGCCTCCTCCCCCCTCCTCCCCTCATCTCCCTCCTCTCCACCTCCTCCGCCTCCTCCTCCTCTCACCTGCTCCTCCTCCTCCTCCTCCTCCTCCTCCTCCTCCTCTCTCCTCCTCCTCCTCCTCCTCCTCCCCCTCCGCCTCCTCCTCACTCCCTCCCCCCCCATCCTCGACCGTTCCCCCTCCCTCCCCTCCCTCCGCCCACTCCCTCCCCCCCCATCCCCCTGGAGCAGCACCACCGCCGCTCGCGGGGGGCTCAGGCGCCGGACCGCGGGCGCCAGCCCGAGGGGCATACCCCGAGGCCGCCGTCGGCGAACCCGGCTAACACCTCTCGGGGAGCACGGGCCCCCCGACCCCGGGCGCACGCACGCAAAAAGCGCGCGGCTCCAGGCCGATCCCCCCTGGCTCGCGGGTCCTCCTCCCGTCCTCCCTCCAGCCTCCCCTCCTCATCCTCCGCCGCCTCCTCCTCCTCCCTCCCTTCCCTCCTCCCCTCCTCTCCCTCCTTTCCCCCTCCTCCCTCCCTCCTCCTTACCTCCTCCTCCTCCTCCTCCTCCTCCTCCTCCTCCTCCACTCCTCCTCCTCCTCCTCCACCTCCTCCTCCTCCTCCTCCCTCCTACCTCCTCCTTCTCCTCCTCCTCCGCCTCTCTCCTCCTCCCCTCCTCCTCCTCCTCATCCTCCTCCTCCCTCCTCCTCCGCCTCCTCCTCCTCCTCCTCCTCCTCTCCTCCTCCTCCTCCTCCCCTCCTCCTCTCCTCCTTCCTCCTCCTCCTCCGTCCCTCCTCCTCCTCCTCCTCCTCCTCCTCCTCCTCCTCCTCCTCCCCCTCTTCGATCCCCCGAGTGTGCGGCCGACGACGACGACGACGACGACGACGGCGGCGACGGCGACGGCGGGGGAGGAGTGTGGCAAGCAAGACGAGGACGTTGCCGACGAGAGCGAGGAGAGCGGGGAGGAGTGGGTCGGGGGTCCCGAGGACGTGTGGTGACGGACCGCGTGGCGGCCTTCGAATCCCAAGCGAGCTCACCGCACGGTCCGCCAACGCACGATCTTGGGACCTCGGAAGCCCCAGGTCGTCCGGAGGAGGAGGAGGAGGAAGAGGAGGAAGAGGACCTTGGAGAACGGCCCGAGTTCCAAACCGTGTTGTGACCCCGAAATCCCACAGACTCACGACGCTGTGGTCAGCACACCCTTTGGGGGCCCCCGGCTGACGTCCTCACGTCGAATCTGGCAGGATCAGTCGGCATCATAACTATAAGAAACTAGAGCGCCATAAACATAAACTTTTGGCGCTCCGCGCGGATGTCTTGGACCTGCGCTGGAGCGCGCCAGGGGTGGCGACGGAGGCGCCGCCGGGGGGGGGGCGCCAGCGCGGATACAAGAGATTCGCGCGGAGCGCCAAAAGATTGCGTGTGGCGTTTATCATTCTCTGGACATCGGGAGACCAGATCGGATCGTAACGTTAGGTCGGCCATGTCTTCCTACAGGGGGATGTTGGACAACAAATGGAACATACTCAACACAAGCCCCCAAACAATCCAAAATAATAGAGAAGTCGTCCCCTGAGTGTGAGTTTACGAAGTCTAAGCTGAAGCTCTGCTTCAGCATGAGCTTTAGCCCTGCTTGGGAGGGGGGGAGGGGAGGAGGGGGGATGTAATTAACTGACGAATTCAGTGCTCGGCACCTCCCCCCCCTGCCAGCCCCCAGGAGAGAGGGGGGGGACAGGAGAGAGGGGGGGGGAGGGAAGGGGGGGGTGCAGGAGAGAGGGGAGGGGGGGGGGGAAAGGAGAGAGGGAGGGGGGGGTGGAGGGAAGGAATGAGGGGGGAGGGGGGGAAAGGCAAGCTAGGGGCGCTCAGCGTCATCTCTGACGTCCTACCCCACCCTCCCCATATTACCCTTAACCACATGGCGCTGATTCCCATTGCGCTAATATCCGCGGACGCGTGTCGAAGCGGACCTGTGGGCTCCGCGCGCGTGCGTAAGTGGGTGGTGGTGCACGTGCGTGCGTGCGGGCAGTTGGTGTGGTGGTTGTCGTGGGTGGTGGTGGGTGGTGTAGTGTGGTGGTGGTTTTTGGTGGTGGATGGTGGTGGTGGTGGGTGCTTGGTGGGGTGGTGGGTTGCTGCTGGTGGAGGTGGTGTTGTACTGGGTCCTGGTGCTGGTGGTGGTTTGGGTGGTGGGTGGGTGGTGGTGGTGGTGGGTGGTGGTGGTGGTGGTGGCGGGCGGCGCGGGAGTGTGGCGGGCGGAATGGCACGCGAGAATAGGCCCGCGCCTGGGGCGAGAACGCCCCAAAATTTTTCCCTGAACGACGGAGGCCAAACACCGATCCGAAAATGAGGCCCACGCTGCAGCGGGAGCACGATTCGGAACGATTCGGGAGCAGAAATGAGGCCGGCGCCTCAACGAGAGCAGCATTTTGGGAAAAAATGACGCCGGCGCCTCAGCGCGAGTCGTTTCCCGGGATTTCCCGGGGATCCTGTGTGTAAAAAACAGTACGCGGAGGGTGCGCGGCCATCACCTGGACGCCATCAGGGGAAGAGGGAGAGTATTTTCATATTGAGTAATTGTAGAGGGGGGTGGAGGAGGAGGAGAAGGAGGAGGAGGAGGAGAACTCTGTATGCAACTGTGGAGAAGAGATAGCGGGAAATGTTCGAGGCGGGAAGAGGGAGGGGACCGGAGAGAAGGAGGGGGGAAACCGAGAAGGGTGTGAAGGGGAAAAGGAGCAGAGGGGGGGCGGACAAACAGGAGAGAGGGTCGTGGGGACAGAAAAGAGGGGGGGGACAGGGGGGCGCGGACAGGAGAGAGTTTGGGGGGGAGACAGGAGAGAGGAGGGGCGAGGGAAAGGAGAGAGGGGGGGGGGCAGGAGAGAGGGGGGGGGGACAGGAGGGAGGAGGAAGGGTGGTGGGGGGGGACCGGGATCATCACCACCTCACCACCTCCATCACCATCACCATCACCATCGTCACATCACCATCACCATCATCATCATCAGCATCACCACCACCACCATCACCACCATCATCATCATCATCATCATCATCATCATCATCATCATCGTCACTATCACCATCACCATCACCATCACCATCATCATCACCATCACCATGACCACCACCACCATCACCACCACAACCACCATCATCATCATCATCAGCATCATCAGCATCATCATCCTCATCCTCCTCCTACTCCTCATCCTCATCAGCATCATCATCCTCATGATCCTCATCATCATCATCATCACCATCACCGTCACCATTATCATCATCATCACCACCACCATCACCACCACCACCACCACCATCATCATCATCAGCATCATCATCCTCATCCTCATCATCATCATCCTCATCCTCATCCTCATCCACCTCCTCCTCCTCCTCATCATCGTCCTCCTCCTCCTCCTCATCCTCATCATCCTCATCATCACCATCCTCATCATCATCATCACCACCATCATCATCACCATCACCATCACCATCACAATCACCATCATCATCATAATCATCACAACCACCACCACCATCATCGTCATCATCATCACCACCACCACCATCATCATCATCATCATCACCATCACCATCACCATCACCATGACCATGACCATGACCATGACCATGACCATGACCATGACCATGACCACGACCATCATCATCATCATCATCATCATCATCATCAGCATCAGCATCAGCATCAGCATCAGCATCAGCATCAGCATCAGCATCAGCATCATCATCATCATCATCACCATCATCATCATCATCATCATCATCATCATCATCATCATCATCATCATCATCATCCGGAGCGCCCCGGATCGGCGGCACTGGCCGGAGGCCACTACAATACACAAGAAATGCCCCCACATAGTCCAAGATAGTAGAGAAGTCGTCCCCTGTTTTGTTTTTACTATTTTTGAATATCCCCCCCCTGTATAAGGACACGCCCGACTCAAAGGCTGCATCAGCCTGGAGCCGGGGCGTCGGATCGAGTCGGCCGCGCCTGGGCACGCGGCCGCGCGGTGCCGGCACCGGGCCGCCTCTGGATCGGCGGGGAGCGGCAGGCAGTTCGGCTCGAGCTCTGGGTCGGGCATGTCCCCCTACAGGCGGAGTTTGGACGAAAGATCAAAAATACTCAGCAAATACCCCAAAGTAGCCAAAACATATGCAAAACATCGTCCCCGTATTTATAGTTTTTCGATATTCCTTCTGTAGAGGGACATGTCCGACTTGACTCGAGCTGGGCGGACTCGGCACGGAGTCCAGAAGAAGAAAAGACGGCCTAGACATAAACTTTTGGCGCTCCGCGCCGATTTCATGGATCCGCGCGGGACCCCTCTCCCTGGCGCGCGGAGCGCACCAGGGGCGGCGCCAGAGGCGCCGCCCGGGGGGGGTCCTCAGCGCGGATCCAAGAAATCCGTGCGGAGCGCCAGAATCTTTATGTTTATGGCGTTCTTTCTTCCTCGAGAGTGGGATCGATCTCGAGCCGACATTGCCCCTGCAGGCCAACCCTGGCACCCTCCCGTCGACCCTGGAGGCTTTCGAAGTTTTTGGGATGGCCTGGAGGTATTACATACACCAAGGCGTCTGTTCGGCCAGGAAGCTCGGCGCATAGGCCAAGACGTCTGTTCTGCCTCTCTCCAGCCTGTGTGATGCTGAAGCGTCTCTGCACCAAACTCCTTCGACGAATTCACTAGCTCCTTGCCCTACCAGACGAAATGGTGTATAAACTGAGCCACTCCGATGTTTCGGAAATGCTCGCCGACTCCGCGCGAATCACCTCGCTCCCTCGAGGGCTCCTCCTCCTCCTCCTCCTCCTCCTCCTCAGGATGCAATTTCTTCGTAAGATTGGTTGAATGCTAGGGGCCATTGAGCTGGATTGGCCCAGATGAAACTCGGGATGAAGCAGGATCAGGCCAGGTCGAGCCAGCTATCGACCACGCACATGCCAGCACCGACACTGACCTCATTCTCCGCCTCGCCGATGCGTCCCCAGGAACTCCCAAGGAACTGCACGCTGACCTCATCCTTTTGGGCGCGAAGTAATGGAGGAACGACAAATCTGGGGGGGGAGAGAGAAAGGTGCCTCGGGCCCTAGAGGTCCCCTTTGGGGCCCTTCATACACGAAGAAAACAACGCCATATACATAAACTCTTAGCGCTCCGCGCGGATTTCTTGGACCCGCGCCAGACCCCCCTCCCTGGCGCGCGGAGCGCGCCAGGGGCGGCGCGGCGGCGCCAAAGGCGCCGCCAGGGGGCCCCGCGCGGGTCCAAGAGATCCGCGCGGAGCGCCATAAGTTTATGTCTGCGGCGCTTTTTCTCTTCTTCGACAACAGGGCCCCTCCTCTGCAGCCATCTCTGGCCCTACCCCCTTTGTCGCCCACCCGTTTCTCGCCGCCCGACTCCTCTGAGGTCGGGCATGTCCCCCTGCAGGCGGATTTTGGGCGACAGACAAAAAAAAGTAAAACAAACAACACAAAAAAAACTCCCCAATGGTCAAATATAGCTGAAGCCAAAAAATCGTCCCCTGGCTAGTTTTATACGATGTTTGGGAATGTTCCTCCTGCAGATCGGGTCGGGCGAAAGTGGGGGATAGTCAAGGGGGGGGTTTGAGAATCAGCTCACGTAGCTGATTCTCCCGGCGCCTCCCGCCGCCGGAGGCGGCCATGTATCGAGGAATGGGCCCCTCGGCGAGGCCGGAACCAGCCGCATGCAGCCAATCTCGTGACCCCCCCTTTTTCCCAATCCCCCCCTTCCGTCCGGCCCGAGCAGAGGGACGCGCCCGACTTGCAAGACTCCTCCGACTCGCCGAACGAGGCGCCCGAGGGGGGGCGGGCGCAGCGCCTTCGTCTCGCCGTCCGGGAGGCCGCCGCCGACGTCCACGCAGCGCACCCCGCCCCCCTCGGCCCGGACGCCGGCGGTGCAGAGGTGCCGGAACTCGGGCAGGGCCTCGGCGGCGCAGGGGCGCAGGAGGGGAGCGGGAGGAGGAGGAGGAGGAGGAGGAGGAGGAGGAGAAGCAGGGATGCCGAAGAGGAGGAGGAGAGGGGAGCGGGCGCGGGGGAAGAGCAAAAAGGGAAGGGGGACACACATAGGTCGTGAGGGAGGGAGGAGGACACACACGTGGAGGAAGAGCAAGAAGGGAGGCAAAAAGGACGTGAAGAAAAAACGGAAAGGGAGAGAGTAGGAGGACGAGGCGGTTCGTGTCGTCAGCAGTAGGCGGAGACAGGCCCTCACACGCGCACCCCCCCCCTCCCCCGTCGCGTAGCCTTCGGCACAGAGGGCGGACCACATTGCGCAATCGACGTGGGTCGCTGCTCGCAGAGCTCGGGGATCTTCTGACCCGGGTCAATCCAGACCCGGGTCAGACAAGCCTTACTGAATCCTGCAAGGTCCTGCAGGATCCTGCACCCAAGCCCGGGTCAGTGGGAAGGATCCTGCAAGATCCTGCAGGATCCTCCCTGAAGGGATCCTCCCTCCTCCCTCCTCCCTGCGCAGGGTCGAAGGATCCTGCAAGATCCTCCCTCCTCCCTCCTCCCTCCTACCTCCTCCTTCCTCCTCCTCCCTCCTCCCTCCCCCGTCCCCCTCCCCCTCCCCCATCTCTTCCCCCTCCCCTCCCCCTCCGACTCCCCCTACCGCTGCCTCATCCCCCCTCCAACTCCTACACTCCTTCCTCCTCCGCTCCTCCTGCTTACCTCCTCCTCCTCCTCTGCCTCCCTCCTCGTTGCTCCTCCTCATCCTCCTCTCCTCCCTGTCCTCTCTCTCGTCTTCCTTCTTTCCCCTCCTCCCTCTCCCGCCTCCCCATCCCTCCTCATCCTTCCGTCCCTCCCTCCCCTCCCTCCTCCCTCCTCCCTCCTTCATCCATCTTCTCATCCCTATACTCTTCCTCCCTTCATCCTTCCTTTCTTCCTCCTCCATCCTCCCTACTCCCTCCTCCCTCCTCCCTCTCCTCCTCCCTCTCCCTCCTCCTCCCTCCTCCCTCCTCCCCCTCCCTCTCCCCTTTACTCCTCCTCCTCCTCCTCACCTCCTCCTCTCCTCCTCCCTCCTCCTCCTCCTCCTCCTCTCCTCCTCCTCCTCTCCTCCTCCTAACTCCTCCTTCCCTCCGATCCTCTCTCCAATCCTTTCCTCTCCTTCCTCTCCTCTCCTTCCTACTCTCCTCTCCTCTTCTCTCCCTCCTCCCGACCTCCCTCCTCCTCTCTTCCTCTCGGTCCCCCCTCCTCCCTCCTCCCTCCTCCCTCCCTCCCTCCTCTTCCCTCCCCTACCTCCTCCTCCCTCTCCTCCTCCTTTCACTCATCCTCCCCTCCTTCCTCCCTCACTCCCTCCCCTTCCCTCCCTCCTCTTTCCTCCCTCCTCCCTCCCTCCTTCCTCCCTCCTCCTTCCTCCCTCCTCCCTCCTCACTCCCTCCTCCCTCCTCCCATCCCTCCCTCCTCCCCTCCTGCTCGCCCCCCTTCCTCGCGCCCAGCCTCGCGGCCGCCGCCGTCCGCCTCCGCGCTGCCCTCGCTCGCCGCGGGCCTCTCCCAGATGGCCAGCATGCCCTGGCAGGGCCCGGGGGTGCAAGGAGGACCGGAGGGGAAGAGGAACAACAGGAAGCAACTCCTGGGAGGTCTCTTCGCTGGAACGATGAAGCCCCACTGGAGGCCACTTCACCGGATCAAGTCAGATTGAGCCCGGGACTAAGCCAAATAAATCCAGATTGAACGGGATGAAGCCAGACTGAGCCGGATAAACCCAGATTCAGCCAATTATCGACCGCGAGCATACCAGCACCGAGACAGAATTCACCTTCCCAGGGATCAGGAACAGGCTATACCACGTAGTGGTCCAGGAGGGTTAGACCTGCTGGCCCAAAAGTGCCTGCTCAGCTCTGTTGACCTGCGTCGGCTAGAGCCGCAATTCAGGTCTAGACAAACAGGTCACTCGAAGGGGAGCCAGCTGCTCAGAACATGGCATCGAAAACTCACGGATAGAAGCAAGAGCATCGACACCGCAACACCGAGAAAACCAGCCATGATCGGAGGTTGGGGGGTGAGATCGCAGTGGAACGGGGACCCCCAACCAGGAAATCGTTTCGTTTCGTTCGTGTCGTGCGTGCGGGCGAGGCGAAGCTGCCTGGGCGCGCGAGAGGAATGAATCCGCCGTTGCTAGGGCGAAGTCAAGACAAATGATTTTCCCCCTCCCTCCCGCCCGTCCGGCGGTGGCTCGCGGTGTCCCGCGGTGTCCCGTGGTGTCCGCCGTTGTTAGGTCGAAATCAAGGCAAATGATTAACTCTCCCACTCCCGCCCATCCGGCGGTGGCTCGCGGGATCCCGCGGTGTCCCGTGGTGTCCGCCGTTGCTAGGGCGAAGTCAAGACAAATGATTCACCCCCGCCCGCCCATCCGGCGGTGGCTCGCTGTGTCCCGCGGTGTCCCGTGGTGTCCCGTGGTGTCCGCCGTTGCTAGGGCGAAGTCAAGACAAATGATTCTCCCCCGCCGGTTCATCCGGCGGTGGCTCGCGGGATCCCGCGGTGTCCCGCGGTGTCCCGTGGTGTCCGCCGTTGCTAAGGCGAAATCAAAACAAATGATTCTCCCCCTCCCGCCCGTCGAGCGGTGGCTCGCGGTGTCCCGTGGTGTCCCATGGATCGATAATGAGATCGATAGTGAGATCGATGTGGTGCCCCGTGGTGTCCCAAAAAGTGAGATCGATAGTGAGATCGATAGTGAGATCGACAGGTGTCCCGTGGTGTCCCGTTGAGTGAGATCGATAGTGAGATCGATGTGGTGCCCCGAGGTGTCCCGTGGTGTCCCAACAAAAAGAGATCGATAGTGAGATCGATATTGAGATCGACGGATGTCCCGTGGTGTCCCGTTGAGTGAGATCGATAGTGAGATCGATACGAGATCGACAAGTGTCCCGTGGTGTCCCGTGGTGTCCCGTTGAATGAGATCGATAGTGAGATCGACAAGTGTCCCGTGGTGTTCCGTGGTGTCCCGTTGAGTGAGATCGATAGTGAGATCGATTGAGTCTGATGTTGGTTCCCCCCCCTCTCCCCCCCCCACAACCTCCTTATCACCGGAAGGGTGGTCGTATAGGTAATTATGGGCCCTCTGGAGCCTCACTGCGTGCGTCTCATGTGCCCACCCCGTTGCGATGTGGAGCCGCCCACGGGGGAGGCAGGAGAGAAAGAGAACAGGAACAGGCCATAAGACGTGTCGATCAAGTGAAAAGTGACCATCTCTCCCTCGACCACCACGGAGGCCGCGAGCGAGATGTGCCCGATCGCGACGAAGATGCCACTTCCCAGACATCCTGCCGCTTCAATGTGTTCGATGCGTAGACCCTTGAGGTCTGGACCACTTCCCCAGGGCCAGTTTTTCACCCTGAATAGCTTTCTGACGGCCCCCAGGCCCAGCGAGGGCTCGCGGAAGCAGAAAACGGCCAGAAACCCGCCGCTCCATTTTTTGGAGAGCGTCGCATCTCTGGGTTTGTCGCTTGAATAAGAGCAGGACGAAGTCCACCAATGCAGTCGGACGTAGGACATAAAAACATCCTTCAAGAACATGAGACCTCCGCCAACCAAAACACAAAGAACATCCGCGGGTACCCTCCCCGGGATGCGCGAGAACGTCCACCAAACACGAAGGACATCAGAATACCCTCCCCCAACCGGCCTCGATCTAGCGCACAGCGCCAACGGCCTCTGAAAGGAGGCTCAGGATCCCAAGCCCTGGGGGAAGAGGAGGAGGAGGAGGAGGAGGAGGAGGAGGAGGAGAAGAAGAAGAAGAGGGAGGAGGGGGGGAGAGGGAGGGGAGAAGGAGGGGGAGGGGGAGGGTGATGGGGGGGAGGAGGAGGAGTAGAAGGAGGAGTGGGGAGGGCGGGATGGAGGAGGAGGAGGAGGGAGGAGGAGGAGGAGGAGGAGGCCTCGCCCCGGCCCTCCGAGCCCACCCCGCCGAGCGACCACGGCGGGGATCGGCGCGCGCGGGCGCAGCAGGTGCGCGCAGAGCAGCCAGGCGAGCACCAGGCGGGAGCACGCGAACGAGCTAACTCGAGGCTCGAGCGAAGCCAGGCGGAGGCAGAGGCACGTCCGGCCAGCGGCTCGAAGAGCCGCGGGCCCCACCGATGAGGGCGGAAGCGAAGACTGCGAAACAAGAGGGAGCGACGACCTTTGCACGACAGAGTCTGCTGACGGAGTTCCCCACATAAAGATGATGAGGGCTTTGTGGGGCCAATGAGGCAAAATAACAGCAATATGATTGGAAAGGCCATCGCAAAGGTACGTGCAAAAGAAACGGCAGACGAAGGCAAGGATGGGGAGCAGCAGGGAGGAAGACGACGGCTGTTCAGGAAGCACGTTCGTCCCCGGAGGAGTGGGAGGGGCACGGAGCCTGATAAATAACATGGTTTGCGAATACCCTCCTCGCACATGGTTTGCGAATACCCTCCTCGCTCAGGCGGGGTCTCCCTGGAGGAGCAGGAGGGACACGAAACCCGATCAATAACATGGTTTGCGAATACCCTCCTCGCTAAGAAGGGGCATCCCTGGAGGAGTGGGAGGCGCGTATCCCGATACTGCCCTCGCTCCAGCGTGGCTTCCCTGGAGTGGTAGGTATGGCATGGTAGCTTTGGTACTGTAGGTGTGGGATGGTATATTAGGTGGTGTGATATAGTTGGCATGGTATGGTAGGTATTGTATGTGGTAGGTATGGTACGGTAGATATGAAAGTGGTATGGTATTGTTGAGTATGGTATGAGATGGTATGGTACGTATGGCATGGTATGGTAGGGAGGCGGGAGAAGGAGAAGGAGGAGAAGGGGAAGGAGAGGGTGGTGTAGGGAAGCAAGAACCCCACTCAGGATGTGGGAAACGAATAGCGCTCCTCACAGACAGAATGCTCGGCGTCGCGCGCGGCGATAATGCCTCGCGGTTGCGCCCTCGGTTGGACAGCTGAACGGCAGCGGATGCCAGGACGAAGACACATTCGGATGAGGATAAATCGAGAATCTCACTCAACGCAGTGCAACAGGTCAGTGGTCATCAACCTGCGTTGGCACGAGATACCCTCGTGCCTGTGCTGGTCCGCAGGGTGACAGTTGGCCAAGAACCTGTGGATGTTCGAGGCTGCGCGTTTGCTAGATAGGGTCCAGAGGCGGGGCATATGTGTCTCACGGAAGAGGCTTCCGCGTGGAGGACCCACACACACACACACACACACGCACGCACGCAAACACACACACACACACACACATCATTCCTCACTCCTCACTCCTCACTCCTCACTCCTCCTCCTCCTCCTTCTCCTTCTCCTCATCCTCCTCATCCTCCCCCCCCTCCC
>CAUYUJ010021248.1:20000-52500 GCA_963575745.1 Prorocentrum cordatum
AGCTGAACGGCAAGGATGGGCACCTGACAGGCAGGAAGGGGAGAGCGGGAGAGGAGGTGGGACCCGAAACGGCCCAGGTGGCCGAGACAGCACGCGCCTGTCGTGTTGCGTTGCGCGTCGGCCGCTCCGTAGGGGTACTGTGACGCATGAGCACGCGTGCGCAGACCCAGGGATTCCGCACCGCCCGTTCCTCATCATGATGTTTGTTCCTCCTCCTCCTCCTCCTCCTCCTCCGCCGCCCCGTGTCTCTTCCCCCTGCCAGTCCTCATCCACCTCCTCCTTCTCCTCCCTCTCCTCCCCTTCCTCATTATCCTCGGTCCTCCGCCTCTCCATATACATGTATATACACGCATGCATTATGTACACTGTATATGCGTGTGAGTGTGTATATAAATGTATATATATACATATATACATATATGCATATATATATATATGGTTATGCACACATATATATACATACATACACTTGCACCTATATATATATATATATATATATATATTATGTACACCTCTCTCTATATATATAGCTGTGTGTGCGTGTGCGCATGTGGACTCATTGCTCGAACCCTCGTCATCCTGACGCCCCTCCTCCTCCTCCTCCTCCTCCTTCTCCTCCTCCTCCTCCTCCTCCTTCTCCTACTCTCCCCCGCCCCCCGCCTTCCCTCACCCTCCTCATCCGCATCCTCATTCCTGCCGGCGCAATACTCATAATCATGCTCCTCCTCTTCCCCCTCCTGCTCCCCATACGCTCCTGCTCGTCCTCCCCCTCCTCCTCCTCCTCCTCGTCATCATCATCATCATCAGCATCATCATCCTCATCATTATCATTATCATTATCATTATCATCATCATCATCATCATCAGCATCATCATCATCATCATCATCATCATCATCATCATCATCATCATCATCATCATCATCATCATCGTCATCATCATCATCATCGTCATCATCATCATCAGCAACATCATCATCCCGCTCCTTCTCCTGCTCCTCTTTTTCCTCCTCCTCCTCCTCCTCCTCGGTCGAAAGGACGGGCCGGGCGTTTCGCCTGAGCCTTCCCTCAGTGTACGACCCTGAAGCTTAAGAATTTGCAGGAGGTTCACGAATGGAACGCGGCTCAATTTCAAAATGTGGCTCTCGTCTTGGCGCTGCGCACATTCGTCTTAAAAGCTTGCAAGAGTTTCACGGATGGAAGGCGGGCCGGTTTTTCAAAATGCGGCTCCCGCCTTAGCGCCGCGCGCATTCGTCTTAAAAGTTCGCTCGGTTTTCACGGATGGAGGGCGGTTCCTTTTCAGGATGTGGCTCTAGCCTTAGCGCCGAAAACATTCGTCTTACGAGCTTGCATCAGTTTCAAATCTTATCATGGCTAGCGTCCCATAAATTGTGTTTCGGCATGAACTCTGAATGTCAGACATCGCCAAAACGCAATAGTGACTGTGAATCGCGGAGTTGGTGTCCCAGGAATAGCGTTCTGGCACAATTCTGGATGTTCAAACGGTTGTTTTCCAAAGGGACTCTTCCCTCAGTGAAAATGGGCGTGTAGAGGCCTATGGAAAGGGAATTTTGAGGGAGGGCTGATTGCAATATCGTTCATGAGTGTTGGGTTTGCGCGGGTCCTCCTCCTCCTCCTCCTCCTCCTCCTCCTCAGCCAACAAGTACCAACACCGCTACTCCCTGGACCTCTCCAGGGGCGCGTTCTGACCAGAATTTCGAGGCGAATCCAGCGGTGGCGACGAGGGCCACCCAGGAGGCCCAGGAAGGGAAAACGAGGCCAGGGTTGCGGTATCTCCTCCTCCTCGCCCTCCTCCTCGTCGTCCTCCTCCTCCTCGTCCTCCTCGTCCTCCAACGTCCACTTCCCCCCTCGCGTCCTCCTCGTCCCCTCCCCGCCCCTTCCTCGTTCTCGAACCTCCTCGAAGCGGGCCGTGCCGACCTGAATTATCTCAGGTGGGGCCCTCTGGAGAAACCGCCGACAGCAGCGGAGACCTCCGAGCACTCCCGAGCAGTCGTCAGAGCCCTGCGGCACGCCCGACCTCTAGAGGCCTCCTGGGTGGGGTCTGAGTAGATTGAAGTCGGGCCTGTCCCTCTCCAGGGGGAATATTCAAAAATAGTCAAAAGAAAAAAGATGGGGTCAATTTGTTGACCATTCTTGAATATTCTGGGGGCATTTTTTGAGTATCGCTTACTTTTCGCCCAAAATCCCCCTGTAGGGGGACACGCCGGACTTAAGAGTAGATGGGGTGGTCGAAGGATCGCGCTGCATCGCCAATGCACCCCGGATGTATCGGCGATGCATCGGCTATGCATCGGCGACGTTGGCGATGCATCGGCGACGTCGGCCTGGGAACCACGGGCGCCACATCGAGCCGCGTCGTCGACGCATCGGCGATGCGTCGCGATCTTCCGACCCCGTCTACTCGGACCTCATCTAGGAGGCCCAGAGCCTCCAAGCCCGCGGAAGAACAGAAGCCTGCCGAGAGCCCCAGAAACATCCGAGACCCTCCTCACTGCACCGGCCTTGCAAACGTGCTGCATCGGATTTCTGCGTGGACTTCTGCGTGGATTCTTGCCCGAAGCGGCGAGCGAGAAAAACGAAGTGAACTTCGCGCGGACTCTCTTTGGCCTTGCTTCCTGGCCCCCCAAAGAACCGCACGAAATCCACCTCGAACTCCGGAGCGATCGGGGGTCTTCTGACCCGGGTCAATCCAGACCCGGGTCAGCAAGAAACCAAAAACTGCAATGCAAGAGAAAAACTGCAACGCAGGTCTTCGCAAACCCGGGTCAGCCAATGTGCGCGGCCGCCTCGCGGCCACGAGCGGGTCAGCCAGAGGGGGCCTTCGCAGGATCCTGCAGGATCTGGTGCCCTGGCTGACCCCCGTTTGCATTGACCCCCGTCTCGATCGGGGATGGACAGAGCCCCCTTTAGTAAAACGTGGTTCAGTGAAAACGACCTGAGGCCCAAACCTGGCGGGCGCCAGCCTGGAAAACAACGGCCACGGCGCCCCTTCGAGAACCGACAAAGGACAATTCACTGATCGACGTGTCACTGTTGGGGGTTCTGTCCACTCCCGACTCGAGGCTCTGATAGGCCCCGCCCCGCTCCCAGACCCCCGACGTCATGATTTTTTCACGACGCGATCCCCAAAGGTCCGGACCCATTCCCCGGGACCGGTTTTTCATCCTGAGTCGTTTTTTGACGGTCCCGAGGCCCAGTGAGAGCCCCCAGAGGCCGAAAATAGCGAAAAACCTCCCGTCGTGATTCTTTCTCGAGGCTCCCGAGGCGAGCCTCTCCAGGCCACTCCAGGCCCGCCCCTCGTGCCCTCCGGGCGGACCGTCCGCTCCGCGATGCCGCCGTCGGGGCCCTCCGAGGGCCTCTGACCTCCGGGCCGGCGCGCGGGCACCCGGCGGCGGAGGCCTCCGACGGAGGCCCGGAGGCGCCCTCCTCTCCGGAGAGGCTCTCGGGGACGGGCCGGCCCCGGGGGTCAGCCCAAGGGCGGTCGCAGACGAACGGAAAGAAGTACTGCAGCAATGGTGAAACAACAATCGACAACTCGTCCCCGGACTATTGTTTGACAGCTTTAGGACATTCCTCCTGGAGGGTCAGCCAAAGGGCGGTCGAAAGCCAGAGCCGCCCCCGAAGTACTCTCCGAACCCGCGGCCGCGGCATGAAGGGGGGGTGAGCAGCGTTAGGTCGGGTCCGTCTCCCTACAAGGGGGATGTTGGGCGAACGGAACAAATACTTCAAGAATGATGGAACAATAATCGACAAATCGTCCCGAGACTATTGTTTGACAAATTTTGGATATTCCTCCTGTAGGGGGACAGGCCCGACTTAAAAGTAGGGGGAGTGAGTAGCGGACGCCGAAAGGTAAAGATTGGTTTGCCATCGGGGTCGCCTGTCCCGGGGAGACTGGACAGTTTCCACCCCTGTGGTGGCACGTCGGGAGAGGAACGAGCCCGAAGGAGGTCCACGAGCCCTGTGCGGTGTGGCGGATGCAAACCTCGTGTCCTGGCCATGCTCCCGCCCCAGACCTAGACTTCCGACGGCTTGACCTGCGCACTCCTCGGGCCCCAGGTCTCGACCCCTTGAGCTCTGGGCAAAGGATCGCCCCAAGCCTTAAGTCGGGCCTGTCCCCGGGGATTTTCGATGAAAAGTAAAAATACACCAAAAAAAATCAAACAATAGTCCAAAAATAGTCTGGGGACTATTTTTATAGTATTTTTTGACCTTTTGGGGGTACTTTGGGGGTATGTTTTATTTTTCGTCGAAAATCCCCCTGTAGGGGGACACTCCCGACATAACGCTAGAGCCCATCTCTGCTGACATTCGGCCCCCCACCCACACCCCAGAAAACGGGCGCCAGAGGCCGAAGCTGTCAGAGCCTGGGGTGACCAGCTGTCTCGGACCCACGCGCCCCCCCCCCCCCGAGCGCCGCCTCGGGGCAGCAGCGGCAGCGTGATCTTCTGCAGGACGCGCCTCTGGCCGGCCTCGATCACATAACCGACGCGCGCCGGCTTGCTCCGCCGGCGCGCGGCGCGGCATGTCTGTTCTGCCCCCGCGTCCGAGACCACCTCATCTTCTCGATCTCTTGCGTCCTCCACTCCTCCTCTTTCGAACTCCTCCCCTCCCCCTCCTCGTCCTCCCCCTCCCCCTCCCCCTCCCCTCTTCATCCCGCCCTCCTACCAGATCCTCCCCACCATGGGTATCCTCACTGTCGTCGCCATCATCAGCGGCATTTGTTTTTCAGCATCACTGGGCAGTTCATCGTCAATAGCATCGTGAAGATCGTGATCGTCGTGATCATCCTCATCATCCTCATCCTCATCATCGTCATCGTAATTGTCGTCGTCATCATCACCACCAGCAGCAGCGGCAGTCTCATCATCATCATCATCATCATCATCATCAACATCATCATCAGCAACATCATCAGCATCATCATCCGCATCATCAGCATCATCATCAACCGTATCAACATCATCATCAGCACCATCAACATTTCATCATCACCATCTTCTACAACAGCAGTATCGCGGTCGGCATCGACATCAAACTCGTCAACAGTATCATCATTTCCATCAGCATCATCATCCTAATCACCATCACCATCACCATCACCATCATCATCACCATCACCATCACCATCATCATCATCATCATCATCATCATCATCATCATCATCATCATCATCATCATCATCATCGTCATCATCATCATCGTCATCATCATCATTATCACCACCATCATCATACTTCCCCTCTTGACTTATCTGGGGAGCCTCCTGAGCCGTCTCTGGGCTTTCTTGCGGGCCTCTTCGGCCGTCTTTGAGCGATCTGAAGGGCCTCTGACGCGGTCCGGGACCGTGGTGAGGCGGAACATGGGAGAGCGCAAGAATGCTTCAAAAACCATGAGATAATTTATAATTTTCGGCTTCTGGGGTTCTTTGGAGGGGCCTCTGGAGGCGCTCTTGGAGCGTTGTGGCGGCGTCGTCGGCCGTCCTGAGGCCATCTTCGGCATGTCCAGGGCCTCTGGGGGCTGTCTTTGGGCGTCCTGGGAACCTAGGAATCATGTTCCCGAGAGGCTTCCGGGAACGAGGCCCTCTTGGGCCTCCCTGAGGCCGTCTTGGGGGCCTCCTGGGCTGGCTTCGGGGCCTATTGGGCCGTCTTGGGGGGCTCCGTGAGCCCCACAGGCCGACCCTTTTGGGCCGTCTTGGGCCCTCTTGGGTCTCTCTTGGGCTGTCTTGGGGCTCCGCGGGGGCGTCTGGGGCACTGTGAAGACGAAGCCAGTGAGCATGCTGATTTACCAAGGAAATGGGCCGATGTTTGCCTCTTGAAGGCCCTTTCGGGGCCCTCTTCGGCCATCTTCAAACCATCTCGGGCCTCGCTGAGGCTGTCCTCGGGCCCAGATATAGGGGGCCCTGGGAGCCCAGAAGTAATGTTCCCGGAGAACCTTGCGGGAACATGATTTCGAACGGGGCCCTCTTGGGCCTCCCTGAGGCCGTCTTGGGGGCCTCCTGGGCCGGCTTCGGGGCCTCTTGGGCCGTCTTGGGGGGTTCCGTGAGCCCCACAGGCCGACCCTTTTGGGCCGTCTGGGGCCCTCTTGGGTCTCTCTTGGGCTGTCTTGGGGCTCCTCGGGGGCGTCTGGGGCACTGTGAAGACGAAGCCAGCGAGTATGCTGAAAATGCACGTTTTACGAAGGTAATGGGCCGATGTTTGCCTCTTCGAGGCCCTCTTGGGGCCCTCACGGGCCCTCTTGGGGCGCTCTTGGGCGCCTTCGGGGCCCCTTGAGGTTTTCTGGACCATCTGTACGGCCCGCGTGGCCTGTCGTGGGCAATGTGGAAGCGGCCTGGGGCAGTCCGGGGGGGTCTGTGACCCCCCAAATCTTCGGGGGGGCGGCCATGGGGGATGACGGCACCGATTTCCCCCCCCCCCCCCCGCCTACTCATATATGTCGGCGGTGCGCCGTGGCACGAACCCCCCCCAGCACTACCGGGGGGTTTCGTGCACTACCGGGGGGTTTCGTGCAGCCCGCACTGGGTGCCGTCAGCGGCTTAGAGCACCCCCCCCTTGCCGCTTTACCGGGGGGGTTCGCGCAGGCCGCATTGGGTCCTCCCCTGTCACTTTACTGGGGGGGGTCGTGCAGGCTGCACTGCGTCTACCTGGGCTCACCCCCTCCCCTGTGGGAGTGGGGGGGTGGGAGTGGGGGGTGGGGTGGGGGGGGGGGCAGGGGGGCGGTTGGGAAGGGGGGCTCCCTGTCGAAGTGTGGCGTGTGCTCGCCTTGTGTTCTCTGTGCGCAACTCCCAAGAGCCGCTGTGGGGGGTCGACGGCACGGCCGCGTAGAGAAGAGCAGTGCCGCCGTGTTCCGGCACGGCCCTGGGATGCAATGCCGCCGCCGTGTTCCGTCCCGTCCTGGTAAGATTCGCGCGTCGGGGCTGGGGTTCGCGCGTGCCGGGAGCGCGCCGCTTACGGAGGGGTTGCGTCCTTACCAGGGGGGAGTCGAAAATGAGCCTGGTAACTCAAATAGCATCTGCTCCCATGGGAAGCGGATGGCAAATAACGTCCATTCCTTTGCTGTGGTGGTTCAGTATGGGGAATAGGCGGATAAGATAGGATAAGATCGATGTATCGGTCTTTCCAGCACATAGCGAACACTCGCGGTGTCCGGGCAAATAGGGCGCGCGTGCCTTGAGCCAAAGGCAACGGCGCGCGAGCTATGCTCCCGATACTATAACATCTCCCAAAGAGCTACCCTTAAAGTCGGGAGGGGAGGAGACGGAGAGCATAGCCGCGCAGCCGTTAGGCTTTTCAAAGGCCGCGCGCACGACTGTTTGCAAGAAAGAAAACAGTGCGTACAGTCTGGCCTAACACCAGACTGTAAGGCGAGTTTCCTCGCAAGGCATTTCACGCTAATACAAGATAACCCCTTCGAACGACGAAGGGCTATCGGCTCAGTTAGAGGTAAGCCAGACAAGCCATACCTCACCGAGCAAATATGTATTAAGGCAAAGAGCCTGAGTCATACAAAGCCGGCTCGCTGCCAGGCGTGAAATGGGTTTGTCTCTGTCCTCGGGACCCCGAAAGGGAACAAACTGCTTCACGTTATACTTGAATGACTGAGTGCCTGACATTACTTCCAGAAGCAGCTCCCGATCGATGCTTCCCTTTGTATGCCCGTCTGCGGTCATATCCCTAGTATCACACCACTGCACGTTATGTACTATACCTATATCCATGAGCTCACGTATCCAACTGATGTGTCCAAGCAGAGTCCGTTCTGTCGGTATCTTAAGATCCTTGCTTGATAATGATTTATAAACGGACTCAGCGTCCATGGTAAGAGATGCTTTGATGGCTAGGCCTCCAACTTCACGCATATCTCGTAGTTGTCGTGGAGTCAGAGCTCCTGCCTTGAGCTCGTGGAGAGTGATGAGCGTAGGGTAACACTCATCGAGGTTATGCGCCGCTGCGAGTGCCTCCGCAGCATAGCTGGACCTCACCTGCAGTCGGTGTGATTTGCATAGTCCGTCACAGAGGTGAACGACGGACTTGCCTTGAGGCGAGTTTCCTCGCCGTAGTACATTCGCCCCGCGTATGCCGTAGCCCTTGGTCTCATCATCCTCCTCCCCGGTAAGCTTCCGATACCCCGAATCGCTGTGGATGTCAACTTCATTCGTCGGCTTCATCCGAGGGAAGGTGATGCGTTTCGGGCTGCTGATCAGCTTTCGCGTCACAGCATTCAGGCGTCTGACTTGCAGATTGGTGGGCTCTTGGATTTTCTGGAGAGAGACCACGTATACCATGAGCCAGATTTGAGTAAGAAGGGCATAGGCGAGGGCTCCTCGCAAGCTGACGAACATGTCGGCAATGAGTTTCGTGGCTTTGGCATCGGCCGCCGCTCCTGTAAGTTCGGGGTGTGTGTGATAGGACGTAGTTGTTTGATATACTCGTCCTGATCCATAATCACATCCCCTTGATCATTCTTAGCGCAGCGAACGGCGCAGTTCGTATATGTGTGTTTGTTTAGCTTGCATGTAC
The DNA here is from genome assembly GCA_963575745.1 of Prorocentrum cordatum. NCBI lineage: Eukaryota > Dinophyceae > Prorocentrales > Prorocentraceae > Prorocentrum > Prorocentrum cordatum. Next base: position 28,540 of record CAUYUJ010021248.1, read on the forward strand.
CAAACACCTTTTCGACACGCTGTACGTAGTCGTCTATATTTTTCTCTAGGCCAGTCATGTTAATATCATCGACATGTTTTGCCGTTAGCAGATCTTGGCTGAATTCAAATTCAGGGTCATAACTGGTCGGTGTAAGACCCAAAGCTCGTGTGGTCGTACGAAGCTTGAGAGAGAACGCTCTTGGAGCATCCTTTGTACCCGTTCCTGGTTTGAGGCATCTGAAGCAGCGTCGGCTTTCGTCATAGGATGAGAAGCCGGGTAGTGTACGAAGTACCTGGGCACTTCCCGGTGGAAGAGTGAAGCAGACCATGCGAGTTTCCTCGCCTGTGGCATGGGCAAGTTCCTCATAGGTCAGACCCTTGAGGAACGCCTTGTCGATATCCATGGATGCTAAGATCCACTCTGGATGGCATGCCGCCCCACTTGCCAGGAGTCTCTGGGACTGCCTTCGGGCGGTTCCCGAGAATGTTTCCACATCGAAAGCCTCAGTATCCATAAATGCGCGAAGGACAAATCTGAGACGAAGGGTTTTAACGTTCTCGGTACCCACCTTTACAAACTTCCACTTGTATACATACCTGGATGTCATGATGTTGGAAGCTTTGGATAGATCATACATCTCAAAGCATCGGTTGTCAATCCAGATTTTGAGCTCAGTATACAAAGCTTCACTAACCTCCTTTGGGTGCGCTGCTATGTCGGCTTTGGTCAGTAGATCATCTTCTTTAACGACCACAGCACGTTTAGCAGCAGAGGATACATATACTCTCATCGTTGCGACCATATCGGCGTCGAGCTGTGCAAGTTGAGTCTGATCTAACACTATTTTTGACATTTCTGATGTAGAACATAACTCAACGTAAAGACCATATTCATCACTATCAAGAGAGTAGCTCTCGTCAGGTGTGGTTGAGCAGAGAGAGACTATACAGGACTCTCGTGGTTCAGGCTCGTCTCCGAGCGTGTCCGATGATATGGTATCTTCTTCGTCCACGGATGCTGAAACCAGAACACATTGGTCAGGCAGCATGGTTGTTGGGACGCAGTAAAGATAACCGTCGGTAGTCGTCGTAGGATGAAGGTCCATGCGTAGCTCGTCGTACCACTCTTCCAGCATCATAGCTTCGATATTATGTTCCTCATTTTCCTCGTAGATTGTCGACAGACGGCCTTCACTCGGCGATGAAGCACCCGGGGTATCTGGAGGAGGCCTGTTTCCAGGCGAATCGTGTTCTCCAGACGTGTTGCTTGAGTGCTGATATTTAGCTAGGTCGTCGTGAAATCCTAAGGAAGGGACACGTGAAGTCAAGCATTGAATGAGTCTGGAATGAGCGCTACCAGTGATCTGAGAAATGTTTCGGCCGGTGCCCACACACTCGTAGTAGTGGACAGCCGGGCTGATATCGTTGTCATAATGGATCAGCGTAGACCCGGTGGCGTACTTTACTGCAGGTAGGCTTGACACACTTTTGGCCAATCTAACTGCAACTACATGTTCTACTCGAAAATAGTTTCGTACGAGATACTGTAGTGCTAGATGTACGCGCGGGTGAAACTTGCTGTCGTCTGAAAGATTGAGGTTTCCCTTGTAATCGGGGATATAGCCGAAAACTTTGGCAGGTTTCCCTGCGCCGAGGTGTGCCGCATATGTAAGGACGGTTTGCATGGCCATCTTATCCATGCAAAGTTCCCGTGTGAGGAGACATTCAATGTATAGTGTGTGACGAGCATCAGGATACATCACAATTACCTCGCGAGATCCTGCCTTGACAACAATATGTCATCTTTCAGGCACATTGCGGATCACCGGGAATGGGCCATTCCAGCCTCCATGGTCGTCCTTGGTGGCAGTGGGTCGGTGGTAATCGACCAAATCCCCTGCAGAATAAAGGCGAGCACCATCAGGAGTCGTTTTAGCCCTAAGAGCCCGATTTGTCTTGGCCACAGCAGTGGCCTGAGTTATACCTTCTAGGCTGACTTCCCTTACACGACGTTCTCGTTCGTGTCCTGAAGTCTCGGGTCCCTTGGGAAAGTCAAGGGTATCGAGATCAGGGAGGAAGGAGGGCTGACGTCCTGTGTGTGCTTGACATGGCGATGCTCCGTTATAAAACGTAACGGCATTAGTAACGAAGATGCCCTCCGCCAATACTCTAGTAAATACGACAGGGATGTTGTGTCTATTCAGTTCTTCCTCAATCATGTGGGGGACGCCTCTGAGAATGCCGTTTCGTGACTCAATTGAAGTCGCGTGTTGGCCAGGTGCTCGGATACGAAGTTCCGTGCCCTTATTGGCCATCATGGCTTTAGCGGCATCGTTATTCAGGGCGCCTTCTCCGTCTGAGTATAAGACTGTGAACGGTCCGTGATAGGCAATCCAGCAGTAGTGGTAGGCGTCAATGATAGCATCACGTTCTCTGTCGGAAATTTCTAGGCCTGCTGCCAGGCGAATACAACGATCCATAATATGAAATCTGGTCCGTTTTTTGTAGAACATGAGGTCCATTTCACCTTCGTCGAGCCAGTTACCAGGAAGGCTCACCGAGGGTAGTGTCAAGTTTCCTGGACGTTCCCATGCTCTGCATTCCCGATAGGTATCGCAAACTTCCTTGATCATGTTCAGTCGAACGTTATCAAGCCCCACTTTGTCGAGGATTAGCCTCATCTTTGGTTCCTTCGCATGATACCATCGCAGATGCAGTTTTCGGAATTCCTTTTTCACGACATGAGGCTCGTGACTACGGAGACTCTGTAGACTGTGTTGGATGTCGAATCTCGTCCAGTCGGGTAGTCGAGGAGCCCCAGAGCCGGTAGAGGCAAGAGGGTTCCTTGTAGCTCTCCGTAGTTGGTCCCCTGCATTGACTGCATCTGGAGGTGGTGGTACGCCTTGTAGGCGGCCGCGACGGGCCGCTACCTGTGGCGCTTCGCTAGAGGACGCAGAAGGCGTGTTTCCACGCTCGGGAGCGTCTCGTAGCATGTCGTAGCTGCTGGCACCAGATGTCGGATCGACGTTACCGAAGGATCGTGGTCGTGGGTGGTGGCCTGGCGCGTGCGCCTTGGCGGCCACCTGAAGCTGAAGCTTGGCCCTCACCCGGTTTAGGTAAGGGTTTCCACCAAGCTGGCACGGTTTTGCCTTCGGGGTCGTGATCTTCTGGAAGTTTAAATGGTTCAGCAAAACGACATTTACCAGGTTCGGTATCGAGGTGGTTCTTAACACCCTTGCTTCTCGTAAGATCCCTCTGGCATGCGGGACATGGCCAGTACGCAGAAATGGAATCATGATAGTTACACTGCGTAGAGTCTCTGTTATGGCTAGGACTGTCCTTTCGGACGTTGTCGATGCATGCCGGGCAAGTGGCCACCTTTGGAATGATACGATCACCGATGCGTCTCATACCTTCGCCTGGTTCAGCTTGATCGGGAAGGTCTGCAGGGTAAGCATGTGCGGTACTTATAGGCGCGTTTCCGCGCGTAGTGTCAATGGCTTTCGCCAGATAGACGGCTTCCACGAAGGCAGACTGCAGTCGTCGAGTGTATTTTTGTGCCAGTGAAAGCTCTTGATTGCACGGTTGTGCGTGCACATGCTGACCGTTACACTTGAGTCGCTCAAAGGGTTTAAGAATTGTCTCGTCGTTGCTGGTGATATTTGTCGGTTTCTTAATATAGTCACCAGCCGTATCTTTAAGTCCCGTAGCACATTGGTCAATGCGTACGGTTGTAATGTGTGGTCGGTTGGCAAGTTTCTTCCATGGGGAAATATCATCCACCAATGTTCCTGTAGGTTGTTCGCGTATAAACCACCTCCGAGCGTCATCTTGGGTTACAGCAATTTTACCACAATAAGTTATGTGTGGTAAATCTTCTTTGTGGTGCTGTTCCCAAGTGTTGTAGTTGACTTTGTAGTTGTAGTAGGATGGTGGTCCTGTGGTGCGGCAACTGGGCTGTAGCATGGCAACTCGTACGTCGCATATAGCGAAGTAATGATCTATAACCCGCTGCACCGAGGGGTCTCCCAGGTCGACATATGTAGTCTTGTCTAGATTGCCTCCTGAGGAGAGCCCCCTGGAGAAGGCAAGCTCTGAGATACCACCCTCGCCGCCACAAAGCTCCAACATATCCACGCAGTTGTTATGACCATAGCATAGTGTAGCAACTATGCTGTATATGTTAGCGTGTGTGTCGGGCATAGATGTGGGGAGGGTAAGGAACAGGTCATCGTCCTCATCGGAGCTTATCAGCTCAATAGGGACGTCAGTACTCCAGGTTCCCATAAGATCCTGTCCGAGTCCTGACAAGTCGTCGCCGCAATCATCGTTTCCGTCTTCAACGTGCTTTTTAATGCGGCGAGGCTTGATGCCTGCTTCCTTTTCGGCTTTGAGCCTTTCCTTCTGCTTGATACGCGATTCTGTGGGTAAAACTTGCTCGTCTTGTTCGCCGGTCTGTGTGCCCATTGTCGTGGTTGAGTGGGTACATGCGTCAATCGCCAGAGTCGGGAGGGGGAGAGAACAGTCATCTATGATGACGCGTCGAGGTTTCTGTGGTGATTGAGTAGGCTCGTTTCCGAGCAAGACCGGTTCTTCGGGTTGCCAATACAACCGAGTGCTGATGTTGGCAACCCCTGCAGGTAGTGGTGCATGCCAATCATACCCTGTTGGTTGATCGGTAACTGAGATATCCTGAATAACCGCATTGGTATCCAGGTTAATTGTGACACGTCGGATAACTTCAGACCATTTCGGTCCTCCCTTGTTGGTCGTCGCGTAGTGACGGATGTTGTGGTCCGTACGTGTATAAGTGTTTAAATATACAGGCACGTTTCCGTGCGTGGTGGTGCCCCCCAAGATGTTGTCGTTCAAATGACGGATGAGTGTAGTGCGTGTCTGAGCTCGCCATTCAGCATGCCGTACTGCATGGCCGTACCAATCCAACACATGTTGTGGTATTGCCTGTTTGCATGTACATGCCCACAGCTTCGAGCTAATCGGTATTGATGACGCTATCTGCATATACGTACCACTCGGTGCACTGTCTTGCACATTGAACCGAATACCGAAATGACACAAACGCATCCGTATTACTGACAACTTAAGATCTTCCAGGGTATCACGTACTGGAGATAACTTCCAAACATATCCTGGGGGACCAAATATTATGATTTTCATGCGGAGTTTCTTGGCTTTTATCAACAGGTTCTGGATACGTGACCAATGTGGGGCCACTCTCTTTCCTGGAGTTCGTACATACCAGTCACCCGGGGTACTAATCCATATGAGAGTGTAATCTCCACTGATCACCGCACCCAGGTAATCTGTGCCCACGCTTGTCATAAGCTCATTGTGGGAAATACGGTCACAGATATAACCACGGGCGCGGAGGTCGGGGCAAGCCTCTCTCGTATCTTCAATGACAAAAGCCCTCTTACTAAGGCAGGTTACCCCGCTGTCCTTGTTACCCCCCGGCTTTTCGGCCAACAGGCAAGACGACGAGGGGGCGACGTCGCCCTGCCATCTTCAAGATAGAGAAGATGTGCCTACAATGTCTGCCAGCATCTGGGCTTCCCTCAGATGCTGGAGCTCAGCACTGCAGCGCGCCGTGGCCTCAGAGGCGGATTGCTCCGCAAATGCTGTCAGCATGGATGGATTATCCATCAGCTGTTTCAGCACGCCTTTGGACCTAGCGTCGCTGACCGTCTGCAGCTCACGGTTAGTGTATCCCATCACTATCTTCCGGCGGGACTGTACAGCGTCCATGGGTACACTTCCACCATGCTGGGCCAGTGTCCTGGCAACAAAGCAATCGAACGTCTCAAGATCGTCGATGCTGTCGCCTCGCATGGTGGCCTTGGCGAGCGTCTCCATCAACCCCTGAGGCAGGTTTCCCTGCAATTGCTCGCGCTCCTGCGCCGGGGTCGGCTCGCCCGTCAGCACTGTCTGGAATGACGTGCTGCTTGAGCTCGAGGCGGGTTGCCCCGCAGCTCCAAAACAATCACACCTGATCGACAGATGCCCTGACGGCAACTTCGTCGTCGGCATGATCTTGGAGCCCTCGGGGAGCTCCATTTTGACCTGCCCCTTACCAGGGAATATCAGCTTCTCCTGGCCTCGCTCAAGCACGATGATCGTGCGTTTGTCCTGCGTACTATCGAGGCCTAGGATGGCTGGCAGGTCCTTGCCACAGCCTGACACAATGTTCGTCTTGTATGAATCGAGCTGGGCCGACCCCTGGTACTCGCAGGCAATACTGAATGTGCCTACGGTATCCGCTGGGGCCGACCCTTCTCCCACTCCGTTGATATTCAAACGAGAGCGGGGCTCGAACGTACAAGTACGGCCATGTGCCTCGGCAGCCTGGACGAACTTGCGGCTCGTGTTCTCGCCCATAATATTGATCTTCGAGCCGACATCGATGAAGATGGAATTTCCACCATCCAAGAACGTCTTACTCGGCTGCTTGATGTGCACCGTTTCTGAAGTGTCGGCTGTGTTGTCAGGCGGGTTTCCCCGCAGCCCAGTCGCACTCCCTGGCGGGTTACCCCGCGTGACACTGGCATGCGACCTGCTTTCGGCCATGCGCGCCAGGTCGATGTACTGGAAGTACGACACGTGCTGGGCGTGGTCGCCACGCTCCTCCCGCCAGTTGGCATACTCATCACGCATGCTCTTATACTGCTCGCGGGTCGTGCGCCTCGTCAGCGTCAGGTACGAGTGAAGGGCAATGTCCTGCAGCCCCTCATTCGTGATGTGATCCCGGTATTGCAGCCACTCCTCGAACTCCTCGTTCGTCGCTGTGATGTTGACGGCCCTGGCTGCCGTTGCTGCTGTTGCCACTGAGGAGTCTGATATGTCAAGCGACGGACTGTCAGTCTCAGGATTGTCAGCATCCAGCATACATGTTGTGTGCGCATTATCCATCTGATTCTGGAAATGTCGAACACGCAACTCACGCAGCTGGTCAGGGTCCAGTGCCATCTCAGCCCCGCCTCCACTCTGGGGAGACATCTGAGGAGTATTGGGCAGGTTCCCCTGCTGAGGCGCCGTCATCGGGATAAGCTGATCAAAATATCCCGTCTCCATCGGCGGCCTTACCTCCTCTGGCAGGTTTCCCTGCTGTTGGGGCTGTGCTGTCTGCGTGTCTAGCATCCTAGCCGTCATCTCCTCCACCATGCTCCTCAACTCCCGCAACTCCCTCGCTGCTTGCTCAAGAGTCTGAATGAAGGAGCCGGTCCGGAAACGATGACGCTTTGATGCCAGGTGCTCGGCAGATAGCACATGGTGGCTGCTGAGGATCCCCCTCGCGCTGATTTGTGACATGGCCCACCGCATTTGAATTCCAGCACCCCTCATGGAACAAGTGATTACACCTCAAACGGTAAACACTTTCCCTGGGCTGAAATTCTTCGAGGCATACCGCACAGGTATCTTCCATCCCAGCGAAAACCTCTACATCTGCTGCCCTGGGATATACCCGCCGCTGTCTCTCCAATACCGTCTCGGAGGGCATGAAGGCTGCTGGGGGAGTCCCTGTTGGATCCAGCACCTCCGGCACTCCGGCATTTGGCATGGAGGTGGTAGGAGTCACAGCGGGCGAGTTTCCTCGCAAAGGTGAGCCCCTATTTCTCACAACCTCAAGTGCAGCTGCACGTGACTGATCTCGTGCACTCTGCACGGCCTGCCTTCTCCTGAAGCATGCCTGTTGAGTGTGGTATGTCTGCCTGATATAATCAGGCACGCCCCTACTGCCAGACGATATTGAATGGGCAGTGGGCTGGACAGCCACCTCTGGCGATGTCGGTGAAGGCATGAAGGCCATGTGCGGGTACATAGATTGGTCACTGCAGCGCACATTAGTGAGGCTATGCATCTGATCCGCCAATTCGCGAACAAATTTGTTCGGAACTCTTGACCCATCAGGGTATAATGGCGGGTTCATCTGCGCTGGTGGTGGCCTCTGGCCCTGGGACATGCTCGGATGAGCATTGAACGCCGGGATGAAGGCTCGTTGCCGAGCAGGATCCCTTGGGTTGGGACCCTCAGGCTCCCAGGGCCAGGCCGGCCTCCACCTCTGCCCGCTTGGGTGAGGCAGATTATGGCTCTGCACCTGCTGCGCAGCGGCCGCCACTTTTGCACGGTAGTCATCAGGCACACCGGCCCGATGGTGGCTTGGTGTGCCAGGCAGGTTTCCCTGCTGACTCGTTGGAGTGCCGGGCGGCATCATGTTCAGGAGAGCTGTGCCATGCTCAGCCCTAGCCGCAGCAATCCTCTCCATGAGGGTGCCGTTTGTGGCAGGGCGGCCAGGAGTCCCGAACGGAGACTGCGCAGGTGGTGTGGCCATCGGAGTCATGCCCCTCGGAGTGCGCATGCTCTGCGAGGGGCTTCCCTGCATTTGTTCAAACCGAGCAGGTCCGTTTATAGGCAGGTTTCCCTGCAAGGCCCGACGATTTCGCGTCGCCATGGCGGACATTGCTCCCTGGCCTGCGGCCCAGGGGTCCTGCTGATATAACCTGTCCGCCAGTTGCTCTACCTGGTCAGGGTTCAGCGCGGCCGCTATCTGGTCCAGGCCCGAGGTGCTGATGGCCTGCCAAGACACGGCACTGGGCCCTTGGCTTGGGGCACGGCTTGGAGCCGCGCCCCCGGCCTCACTCTCGGTGATCATGAAGATCCGGTGGATCTCAGGCTGGTTTCCCAGCTTGGTGGGACTATAGTGGTCCCCAACTTCCCTGTGGAGGTAGACCATGGGAGGGTCGACGCCCTCTTGGTCTCGGGACCACTGGTATTTAACGCTAGCACTGCCAACGTTAGCCCACCTGTCAGGGGCAGACATCATGGAAACGGGGACTCGCGCCCCGCGATTCCCCAGATACTCTGGATTACGCCAGTGCTTTCCCGTGGCAAGGTCCTCTACATGAGAGATGTAGTACGGTTCAATGATACCGTTGTTTCCCTCGGACAAGAGGACTCCGTTATCGGACCAACAGAACTTCATACCATCTTGTATGGCCTTGTGCCAATCTACGAAGACGATGATGTCTGAGTCTGGGTCCCACCCACTGTTCACGGCACGGCGGCGGACCGTCGGCGCGAAGTGGATGTGCGACCGACCTGTCCCCTGTTTCTTCGTATTGTGCTCAGGTCTACAGGACAGGCCGTGCCACATAATGCCTTCGAAGGCATGCCACCGAGTGCCATGCATGGCGACTTCGGGGCATGGGGCCGGTCTCCCGGCAGGTTGGTCGCACAGTGCAATGTAGTTGTACAGCGACCATGGAGCTTTCAGTGTCCATGAGTGTCCCTGAGAGGCGCGGATGAAGATAGCGGGCTCACCGGAGTCCCGCATCAACACCTTGAACTGAAGGCGCTGTTTTTCTTCTCCGTCTGGTTCACGGACATGAACAACTTCCATCATGATGGCTGCCAGTTGGTCAACCGAGCGAGCAAATAGCTGCTCATTGATGACTTTGGCCTCGTCATACCTTGGATTATACCCATCGTGTCTCGATTTTCCTGTGTTCCACGGATATTCATTCACGAGCTCCACGAGGTTAACAAAACCATCATGATCATCGAAGGAGTCCAGGCCCCACACGGGATTGTGTGGTTTGTCTGTTGCATGTCTGCATATCCTGCTGAGAGCTTCACTCAGCTGTTTGAGAGTGTGATTGGATGTAGGAAGGATTTTGTCTTGCCTGCACTTCTTCGTGAATGCCTCGTCCACCGAGCGCATCGGTGGGAGCTTCCGCAGAGCAAGTCTATCCCTGATCACACTCGGAGTCCCACTAGTGAAGGACGTGTCACCCGGGCGGTGCAGCTGATCCACGGGCGGGTTTCCCCGCGTAGGAACCTCTGTCGCTGAAGAGGCTGCGGCTCCTGAAGAAGAGGAAGCTGCAGCGGCAGCGCCTGGCGGGTTTCCCCGCGGTGATCCGCGACTGGCGCTGCCCCTGATCGTCGGCACCCAGGTACCCCTAGACATAGCACCTTCGTCGGACCTTTTGGAACGGGCCGCCGCCGGCGAAGCTGGCGCAGGGGCATACCCGGTGCGCTCGAAAGCTGCGGCCCTTTTCGCAATGGAGCTGCTGCGACTAGGCGGACGTCTCCGTTCCTCCACAGGGTCCTGAGGTTGCTGCTTGGGCTCAGGCGCTTGTGCAGGAGCTGCGCCAATCGGCGGCCTCGGAGTTGCAGACCGAGGCACCTCCATCTGCACATCTGGCCCAGGGTCCTGAGAGCGCGCCTTCGGTTTCGCCTCCAAGGACGACTTCGGTGCAGGGGTTTCACTCTTAGCCTTCGAAAGTAGTGGGAGTGGGGGTTTTCTAGCCCCCTTCATGTAAATCTTGTTGGAATCCTCCAACATCTGGCGAGTTGCCTCGCGTGCGCGTTCGTCTGCTATCCGCATGCGCTGCTCGTCCTCCGCCACGCGTTGGGCCTTCTGTTCATCCTTGGATGTCAGTTCTGGTTGCTGGGGCTGACTCGAAACGCCGGGCGAGTTTCCTCGCATTCCAGGAAGACTAAAGAGCGCGTCTTTTTCTTCCTGGGTCATGGGCACCAGTCCCCTTGGAGCCGTAGGAGGTTTATCCTCTTCGTCTTTCGGATCCAAGTGGCCCAAGATCCCGAGACGGCGATTCACTTCTGCGATCTCGTCCTGTGTCATCGGGATAAGTTGCGGATGGCCCTCTTTATGAGGGGTTTTGCCCCTGTTGGGGCTCAGACCTTCATTGTTACCAACGGGGGATCCCGGCCTGTGGTTCTGGAACGGCTCGGAACAAGGTCCGCAAGCTGCTTGGGGCCTATACTGCTTGCGAGCCGCGATGATGTCTCGCAGCTGAGTCCGCGCTTCTTGAAGTTCAGGGCGACGGATGTTTGTTGCAAGCTGATATCCTCCGCGGATAGCCTTGCCCTCAGTGTCCCTATAGGCAGGGTTGCCCTTGCCGAAGGCCGAGTGTTCCCCTTTTCGGCGTCTTGGGTCATTAAACGGAAGCAGCTGGCCACCTCTCCTAAGAGCGTGTTCTTTCGGGCCAGCCTGCCTCCACTCACGAGGAAGCCGAGCCTGTGGATGTGGCTCTCCTCTGACACGCGTATGGGAATGAGACCTTCTGGTGTTCTCATCAGAAGAGGCTGCCGAAGCAGCCTGAGCGGCAACCGGTGGAGGCGCCTGCGGAGGCTCCTGTGCGATCCCAGGTGGATCGTCCGACAGAGGCAGGTTTCCCTGCTGGCTGGAGCTTGGCGCAAATGGCGCTTGTGCCGATGGTGATGATGATTCAGACTCGTCAGGATCGAAGTCAACCTCTTCCTCACCATTAACTTCCATCATGAGGATTGTAACTTCATCCTCATCTAGTCCGCAACCATCGCCTTCTTCTTCTTCTTCTGATGTAGAACTACCGATGATGATGGCCATTGGCGTATCCGGTACAGGCAGGTTTCCCTGCATGGCCGGCGTCGGTGCGTCGCTCGGCTGCCCCGGGGTAGGAGGCGCTGTTGTCGGCTCATGCTCGTTGCCGAGCACAGGCTGCCCGGCAATGTTGCGCATGGCCGTATGGTTTGGCCACATTCCCACCGCCTGGAGACCCCACCCTGGCGGAGGAAGATCATGACCGCGCATGGCGATAGCCATTTCCAGAGCATTGCGCCATCTACCGCGGGAGTATATCAGGTGTCTCTGCACGTCCTCAGGATGCGCGCTGTCAATGAGAGTCAGAGCTGCCAACAACAACTCCGAGCTACCGCAGGCGTCGGTATCCTGCAGTGCCATGCTGTCAGCTTCGATGTGCTCTTGACTCTCGGGGTAAGCGGTGAGAAGTATCTCATGCATCCCCATGAGGGTTTGCAGGAGAGTGCGTGGTCCGTATTCGCCTGGAGCAAGCGAACCAGGGGGTATAAACGGGGTCTCTGGTTCACCTGCAATGAAAGCTTGAACGAACGCCTGAGACTCCATATCTATTCAGTCTTCAGTAGTTTGGGGATAGCCCCCCATCAGAGTAGGCCTGTTTCCAGGCGGGATTTCGGGGGGAGGTTGGAGGTTGCGTTCAACCTCGGAAGGCGAGGCCTCTACAGTGATGTCCTCGTCACTGCTTTCGTAAGCCATGATGTTACCTGGGTTCCCGAACATCCAGTCGAAGAAAGAAAGAGCTTGGTTTCCCAGCGTACCGTGATCCACGGGAGTGAGCTCGTTGTTGCCAATAACGAACCGGCGGACGTACTCGAGGTAGTACGCGTACAATCCATGACCATACGCCTCGAGCTCGTCGACGTTGTCCATGCAACTGACCCAAGTGTAAAATATCTGCTCCATGGCTTCAAAATCCTGGAGGCTCAGATACTCAATGAATGGTTCACTTGAGCCAAAATGGACTTCGGTCGACCTGCCCTTTCCATTTCCCTTCGCTGGACAATCTCGCACAAGATGGTCGGTACTGTCACATTCATGGCATTTAAGAACCTGGCCGTCTCTACCTCGCGGGTTTCCCCGCCTACCCTTGCCTTTTCCTGAGGTCTCTCTACGGCCCTTGCCACGGCCCTTTCCCCCAAAGAATATCTCATCATATTGTTCATCTGAGAGCCTCTGGAGAAATGCCGCGATGCCTCGTCCGTTCAACCTCCGACGACCTCGCTTACCTTTACCTTTTCCCTTAAAACTCCTCCGTATCCTCCTTCTAACACGACGCACTGGTTTTCGCGTGAACCTCCTCCACCTTCGTTTGGCCTGTTGTAATAACCAGAACAAATGTTCAGCGCGCTGATTGTCATTGTCCATATTCATAATATTTGACCAATCTGAAGCTTCAACACCGTCTGATGATATAGTATCTGTGTCGGTGCCGGAGTCGAAATCCTCGTCTCCCAAGTAGGTGGATACACCGTCGGTTAGGGGGTTTGATTCACCCCATAAGGAACGGTGTGGTTGTGGTTCTCTGGAAGGAGGGCTGGTTGCCCAGCTTGGTTGGGATCGATCTCCTGCTAGTAGAGCAGTGGATTCTCCAGGATCATCAGCCCATATGCTTGAGGGCCCGTTCCCAGGCTGGGCGTCAGTAGCCAAGGTAGTGTAGAAAATTTCACTACCAGATCCCCTTCCCCTTCCAAACACAGATCCTATATTGCCAGGAGACAGTTCAGATAGGTGGCCTATCGAACGCATCCTCTCCAGCAACTCATCATACTGTTGTTGTGTTCGGGGCATTTGGTGATTGAGTGGCTGTAAGAGTTGCATGGCTCGCTTGTTGCCGACGCCTAAGGCGCGGAACAAGATCGTGGTTAGTAGTTGGAAGTTGGGAAGGTCAAATCCCACCGACTGTGCCTCAAATCGGGCCATTTCGAATCGTGTAAGGGTGACATCGATTCGATCCCCGTGAGGCACGTGGAAGTCGATGAGTTGTGTGCCGGAAGTGAGCTGGCGCTCATCTTCCAGGCGCTCGAACTTCATGCTTAGGAGGAACATGATGTAGGTCACTGGGTCAGTGTGGACCCCATCGATGTCAGCACCATAATTTATAATGTCAGGCGGTACCCTCATGGCGAGTGTCCTCGCTAGGCCACCTAGGCCGCGTTGTATTGCGGCCGCTTGGGCCTGTGGCGTCATACGTCCGCTTGTGACGTTGAGCCATGCGTTGACCTCATAAACGTACTCACGGAAAAGGTACGTTGCCTTGAGGGTCCCAATATGGGCCATGTGTTTGCCCATCGGTGCTGTTGTCTCCACGACGCATGTGTCCGATTGCTGCCCCCAGCGCGAACCATATGATAGCGAAGATAACCAGCCCAAGGCTGTGTAGATAAGGGCGGTTATTAGGCGCGTTGCCGCGCTGGGGTAGCGCCTTGTCGAGTCTTCGAGGCGCTCTATCTGGCGGATCTCTCCGCCCGTGCTTCAGGTATTGCGCTTTTGGCTCGTTGCCGAGCGGTTGGTGGTAGCGCAATGATGAAGCGTGTATGGTACCAATGTCGTTGTCTAGACGTCGTGCCTCTCGTGTCGCTTCTTGCTCTTGGGTAGATCCTCGTAAACGTACTGGGAGTGATAGCGCAGGGTGGTAGGTGGTCACGAAGATCGTGCCGGAGAGTACGAGGCTAAGAAGAGCAAGAGCTGACCACACGAGAGTGCGGCCAGCTCCGCTACCAAGTCGAAAGTGAGCCTGGTAACTCAAATAGCATCCGCTCCCATGGGAAGCGGATGGTAAATAGCGTCCATTCCTCTGCTGTGGTGGTTCAGTATGGGGAATAGGCGGATAAGATAGGATAAGATCGATGTATCGGTCTTTCCAGCACATAGCGAACACTCGCGGTGTACAGTCGCGGTGTCCGGGCAAATAGGGCGCGCGTGCCTTGAGCCAAAGGCAACGGCGCGCGAGCTATGCTCCCGATACTATAACATTTCCCAAAGAGCTACCCTTAAAGTGCGGGTTCGTGCAACCTACCAGAAGAGGTCGTGTTTACCGGGGGGGTTCGTGCAGGCTCGCACCGGGAATGGCGCCAGCTCGAACACCCCCAGGAAAGATTACTGGGGGGGGGTCGCTCCGCACAGGGCACCGCCGACATATATATATATATATATATATATATATATATATATATATATATATATATATATATATATATATATATACATATATATCATTATAGGTTTGGATCTTCCCCCCCTGCCCATCTTTTCCCCTACTTTCCTGGGGATCGACGATTAATCTTGGCTGTGTGTGCTTTCTCCCCTCCTGATGGTTGTTGCTTCTGCGAGGGGGCGATCCCTGTGATGTCGTCGCTCCCATCGTGCAGTGGGGGCCAGTCCACAAGAAACCTTCCACAAGAAACCCAACCCTAAGACCCAGGATGTCCATTGGTTTTTGGTGTGAGAACGTCACACTTTCCATCGCAAAGCCATCGACACCCAATAAACCCAGGGCACCCTGGAGGCAAGCAGGGTGTTTCTTGGCATGGGCCCCCACTGCACTCAAGGACCATATCACAGAAATGACGTCGAGCACCCCGAACAATATCGAGGCGGTGTCGAACGAGCATCGCCTCCCGGGGCCGGACGCGTGAACACCCTCCACACCTTCGGTACTTTCCTGGTGCTCAAGACTCTTTCTGGCGATCAAGGCTAGAGCAAGTTGGGACATCATAACCTTCGATGCGATCCGGGTTCGCCGGAAGAGCGCCAGCTGCTCCGATGCAGGCCCCTCAACGGTGCACGCCACGAGCGAACCGTCCGCGGGCACGAGCCACTGGTGGTCCGCGTAGGCGGTCTCCTCGGCTGGGAGCCTCGGGCGCGAGGACGGAAGAGGCGGGGCAAAGACGGAGGGCTCATGAACAACAGCACAACACTTCACAAGCATGGCAAACTTTCGGAGGCTCGTATCAAGAGGTGCAAACATCTACCCCCATAGCAACAACCCCGACACGCGAGGCCGTTCAGCAAACGCGCTCGAAGAAGGAGTCGAACAGGGCAGGGCTGTTTGGTAAACGCCCGGGGCCGTGTAGTGAACGCCAACTGTCCGGTCCGGGTGATTTGTCCTCCCTTGACGTGCGACACTCGTTGGTCGGCGCAGGATCGCCCCTGGGGGCGCCTCCTCAGCGCCGCCGCACGTGGCCCACCAGGGGAGGGGGGGGGAGCCAGAGAGCGTGGACGTTCCCAGACGCCAGGTACCAAGAGGAGAAGGGGCAGGAGCAGGAGCAGGAGCAGGAGCAGGAGCAGGAGGAGGAGGAGGAGGAGGAGGAGGAGGAGGAGGAGGAGGAGGAGGAGGAGGAGGGGGGGGGTCCAACGCAGAAGCGAGGAGAGTCACGACGACCCGAGGAGGCAGGCTTCGGGGCCAGAGCTCGGGCCACTGGCGGCCGCTCGGGGACGATTTCTGGGCACCCTTGGAAGGCTCTCGGCGAGGCGCAGCTACTGGGAAACACATCCCCTGTGGCGGGGGAAACTCCGAGGAACGGCGGCAACTCCCGAAAATTCCCAATGGAAAATGGCCCAGGCCCGCCCGCAAGGATGCCAGGGCAAGGGGGTCAGCCCCCGGACACGTTCTGGGTCGCGTTTTGGCCAGGCTCTCGGGGCGATCCAGCTGTGGCGACGGGAAGCCACATAGGGCGAAAAAGAGGTGAACACAAATTCTGACCTCAAAACTCAAAGGTCGGTGGCCCGCTCCTCCTCCTCCTCCTCCTCCTCCTCCTTCTCCTCCTTCTCCTCCTCCTTCTCCTCCTCCTCCTCTTCCGTCTCCTCCTCCTCCGCCCCTCCTCCTCTCTCCTCCCCCCCCCCCCTTCCCCTCCTCTCCTTTTCCCCTCCTCTTCCTCCTCCTCCTCCTCTGCCTCCTCCTCCTCCTCCTCCTCCTCCGCCTCCTCCTCCTCCTCCGCCTTCTCCTCCTCCTCCTCCTCCTCCCTCCCTCCTCTCTTCCTCCTCCTCCTCCTCCTCCTCCTCCAAAGAGTACAATGCCGCGTTGGGCAAACTCAAGCAAGCCAGGGCCTCCGTCCTGGCTACCAAGTCGTTGGATCAACAGGCACAATCTCTCTCGGACCAGCTGGAGACACAGCGCCAGAAGTACATCACGCAGACCACGGAGCTCAAGAAGCTCGTCGAGACCATCCTGGAAATCAGCGGGCGGCACTCCAAACTCGTCGAGGAGGCCAAGTCCACGCAGCAGGAGATCCAGAGTCTCGAGAGCCAATGCAACATGGCCAAGCAGGCCGCCATGCAGGCAGCCACAAAGGACGAAGATCTACTCTCGACCTTGCAAGGAGTTCTCGCAGCCCGTATGCCGCCAGGCAGCAGGGCACCACCCGACCTCTGCTCGAAGGTGGCAGAGCTCGCCTCCTACTTCGACGACCTCACCGCCCAGCACGCGCAGACCCAGTCGCCCTCAGACTTCCCTGCCGTCGGCCAGTGCCCAGAGGACGAGTCAGGAGTGGACGCTGGCTCCGCGGCAAGCCAGCAGACCAACCCCGCCGAGCTCGTGCCGACCCCGACAGACACCGAGCTCGACGACGGCAAGATGGACGAGTCGGAGTCCCTGGTGCGCGCGGCGTCCGCCCTCCAGTCCGTGGCCAGCGGCGTGGCGGAGATCCAGGGCGAGAACGGCCCAGAGGTCATGCGGGCGAAGGCGGCGGCCGCCACCGCAGCCGCGGGCGCCTCAGGACCAACTACGTCGCGTTCCTGACGGAAACATCTACACGTTTGCCACGATCAACGGATCGTGCTGGGGAGCAGTGAAGGCCTTCGTTGAGTCCGCCACTGCGAATGATTTAACTTTCATCTGCGCGCAGGAGTGCAAGCTAGAGTCAGGAGATAGCATCACGCGTCAGATTCAATGGTGCTTCGCACGCGGCTGGCTCGCCCACATTTCGCCAGCCGCCCGCACCCCCTCGGGTGAACTTGTCTCGGGGGTGGCGGTTTTAGTTCGGGACGGCTTGGACTTGGGGGCCCAGCCTCTCCCCTTCCCTCCTGCGACGGACAGCTCCAGGATCGCTGGAGTTGTCATCGGAGCGCCAGGGGTCCCAGCCTTCGGTTTGGTGAGCGCTTATGTTCAGGCTTCTGTGGGTCTCAATGAGACCAATCTAAATCTGCTGGCCACAATCGGCCAGACCCAGGATCTCGCGGGCAAGCCTCTCATTGTTGCTGGTGGTTTCAATTTGCAGCCAGAGTGGATCCAGAAAGGCACGGATTTTCTTACTCGTGCCACCATGTGGGTCGCGGCGCCCACCGCTGCCACCCACTACACTAAGAAGACGAAGTCGACCATCGATTTCTTTCTCCACAGCCAGGCCTTAGGGCCATGGCTGAACCCCCCTCGTTCCTTGGCCTCCTATCCTCTCTCCCCCCACCGTCCTGTTATCATGGCCCTGCGAGTGCAGGACAACTTTAAGACCCCGACGCTCCTCAGGCCCCAGAAGCTCCCCACTAGCACCTATAGGACCTCAGCTCCCGTCGGTAAGTTGGCATCAGACAGCTGCAGTGGTAGATTATGCTATCCAACTTCTCGGAGATGCTCCCCAGCCCCTCTCCGACCAGCAGCGCTCCACCATCCTGGACCACGTGTACTACACCCTCGTCCAGGACCTGGAACACACACTCAGTGTGAAAACGGACACCCCCCCCCCCCCCCCCCCCCCCCCCCTCAAACCCAACAAAACCCCCAGGGCCCACCCCCCCCAGATCCACTGGGTCTCGGCGAGTGCTAAGTGCTCCCAGGGACGAAAACGCTGGACGGCCTACTCCAGGCCCCTTCGGTGGCTCCAGAATCGGCTGCAAGGTTTTCGGCGCAGCATCCAGGATGAGGATCTCCAGGAGTTTCGGGGCACCCTGGACAGTCTGGAAGACAGCCCAGAAAGCTTTAACACCTCCCCTGCCCTGGCCCAAGGACTGCAGGAAGTTCGTATAGATGCAGGACTTTTGCATGAGGATTTCCAGGCGCAGAGGCTCAACACTGCGCTGGGCATCCAGTTTTTAGATGATCTGCTCGATCAGGTCGGCAAGGTAATCAACGCTGAGCTTGCCGCCGAGCACAGTAAGGACGGGCAGGAGTGGAGGGATTGCGTGCAATCTTCTATAACAGGTGGAGCGGGATGGGCGCGCAGGTGGACGAAGAAGCTCGAAGCCTGGAGGCCAGTCTCTGTTGTGCATCGCCAGCGTTTTTCTGGACGCCCGCAGCACATCCCCCAGGTTGAGGCCGGCAGACTCGCCGAGATTTGGAACGTCCATCCCGAAGCCCCTCCGCAGTGGGTTCCCCCGACCGACGACAGAGTGGCCCTGGGACCCACCACCCCCGATCGCCTCCGCAAAGTTTCTCGAAGTTCCCCGCGCAGTACGGCCTCAACGTGGGATGGAGTGCACCCGCGTCATTTCGCCATGCTCGACGACGAGCAAGCCGACCTAGTTTGTAAGTTGATCGAGCTTGTTGAGCAGATCGGGCACATGCCATCCCAGCTGCAGGGCGCTATCTCGACTCTCATGCTCAAACTCAAACAACAGGAAGACATCGACGCGCAACCAGCATTTCGGTCGATTGGCATGCTCCCTGCTCTTTATCGTGCGTGGGCCCGTTTGCGAAGGTCGGCGGCCCGCGAGTGGGAGCATCGCCACAAAAGACCCTACATAGCACGCCAGGCGGGACACTCCATCGTGGAACTCGCCTACGCTCAGTCGCTTGAATGTGAATTTCACGCTTGCCGTGAGGAACCCAAACACTCCGCTCAAGTGCTGTGGGACCTCTCGAATTATTATGAACATGTTGACCGTGAGTGCCTCGCCAAGCGTGCTGTAGCGTCTGGTTTCCCGTGCTGCTTGCTCCGTGTCATCCTCGCTCAGTACGGAGGTCCCAGGTTTGTTGCCATGCAAGATGTGTGCGTCAGTGTCGGCAAGGCGTGGATGGGGTCTCATTGCTGGGTGTGGGTGGGCAACATACCTGGTGCAAATGTATGTGCTCGCTCCCCTCGACCAGTGGGCGGCCGCGCACAGCCACGTCCGTCTCGCGACGTTTATCGACGATTTGTTGCTGCAGTGTCATGGCAGGAGCTACGGCGCTGTGATGTGCCAGACGAGTTCGGCGGCTCGGTCTTTAGCCACACGTATCCAGGACGAGCTTAAGTGCCAGATTGCTAACAAGAAGAGCCAGGTTTTAGCCTCCAGCCAAGACCTCCAAAACAAGCTTAGGACGACCCTCGGGACGCTCGCGGGGCCCTCCACGGATATCTCAGGACCCAACCTCGGCATCGAAAGCGGAGCTGGACGACCCCAAAGGAGATGGAGGAGGGGAAGGAAGCTTTTGGAGCGCATCAACAAGATCAAGAAACGCATGACCCGCATTGAAATCATCAAACATGCTGGAGGCAATGGAAAGAAACTATATAATACTGGTTTTGCGGCCCCCACCTTCGGAGTGGAGGTCACGGGCATCAACAACACGATGCTCGCGCAGGCACGGTCTCAGTATTTAGCCGCGGCAGGTCCTAGTTGTGCCTCAAGGAGTCGTACTCTCGCCCTCCTCATCCTCCAGGACCCCCTGTGGAAAGCGGGCCTCGGGCCCGCGCTCATGTGGCACCGTCTTGCCTGGGAGGCCCATGCCCTTCCTGACAAGGCTGTGGTCAGTCTCCAGCAACGCAGCTACTGGGGTGAGGCTAGTTTGCCTAGGGTTTCTAAAGCGCGGGGCTCCTGTAGGGGGCCCTCTCAGTGTTGCGGCCCTTTCGTTGGCCAGAGTGGGTTGGTCGTTCCAGGGGCCCTTTAGGTTTGTGACCCCTGCAGGACTTGAGTACCCCCTCCCAGGAACCTCCCCAGCCTACATTGCCAAGCAGCTCGGGATTGCCTGGCACGACCGCCTCGCAGAGCGGGCTGCTGCCAAGATCGGGTTTCAAGGAGAGCGGCTGGATGCCGCAGCACTATGCACTGTCCTCAGGTCAGACGGCATGACCAAGCAGCAGCGCGGCACGTTGCTGGCCCATGCCACACAGAGCATTTGGACTATGGAGCGTGCCCTAGCAGCGGGATACGATGTGCCCCAAGGTTGCCCATGTGGACACCACAAAGATGACCTCCAACATCGCCTCCTGGAGTGCCCCAAGACCGCCAACGCCAGAGAAGTGTTCGATAGTGGGGATCTGGCACCTCCCCCCTCCACCTCGGCTTCCAGTTTAAGCCCGAGTTCGTGGGCTCCCCCCCTCCTGGTACTGGCCTTGAATCCGCCCAGTTCTGGTGTCGAGACCCTCATTTAAGGCCTGAGGAAGCGTTCAAAGGGGATGTGTTTATTGACGGCAGTTGTACGAATCACGGCCACTATGATTTCAATGCGGCAGCGTTTGCTGTAGTGTGCATGGTTGATGGTGAAGAGTTTGCCACCTTCAGTGGCCGCGTTGGGACCCTGGGATCCCAAACCTCGGGGGCAGCTGAGCACCTCGCAGCCGTGGCTGCGGGTAGACTCTCGAGCCAGGTTGCCAGCGTTTATACTGATTATAAAGGAGTTTTGCAGCTGCATGGGGAGGCAGGTTATCCTCGCCGTAACCTGTGGTCTGGTTGTAAAGTCCTCGCGGGAGGGGGTTTCTTTGACCTCGGCCCCAAGCTCCAGAAAGCCAAGGCCCACCAACATCTGGAGCTGCTGCCACCCGACAGCGAAGAATATCGCATAGCCAGAGGCAACGATGCCGCCGATAGGATTGCCAAGGCCGCCGCGAACCTTGGCAGCCAACCCAGCACTAACGAGACAGAGCAGTATCAGAGTGACACTGCTCTGCTCAAGAAATACCTCCGATATATTTCCAAGGCCCTTGGAGAGTGGCCAACGATTGCCCCACGTAGGAACAAGGCACTGGCCAAGCCTGTCAAGAGCCTCTCCCCACCCTCGGGGGCTGCCTCTGCCCAGGCCTCTTGGGGCCAAGATGCGCGGGACCCTGCGGCCCCTGGTGCCCCTCCTCCTCCTCCGAGGCCTCCCCCCCTCGCCTCCGAGGCCCCTGGGCCCCACAGGGCCCACCAGTGGCACCAGATAGGTTCCAGCTGGCAATGTTCCGCGTGCAGACAGAGGTGTGGAAGCACCCAAGTAAGACAACGTCGTGAGAAGGAGGTTTGTCCTGGGCACTGTGCACTGCACAGTGATTTGCCCATCAACCCGAAAGGACACCTCCCTTATTTCTTTGGTTTTGTGGACGAATCTATTCCCTCGAGTATCATCATGTGCTGGAAGTGTGGATGCTTCGCCGAGAGCACTCGAGGACCAGGGTTTCAAGCTACATGCCCGGAGTCTCCGCCTAACCACGGTCGCAAGCTGCAACGACAGCGAGCCATGGAGGGGCGACACCCCAAAGGTGCGGCCTTTTCCCCGATAATTTTGAAAGCTCCCATCCCCTTGGCTCAGCTAGCCCTGGAACTAGCTGAGGCTGACGCTGCCAGCTTCAATGCAAGCCAGCAGAGCAGTGTCGGGAGCTAGCCAGGGCGATTCCGCCGTGTTCACGAAAGCCCCAACCCAGGGGATGCGGATTTCTCGCCCAAGACGGCGAACCCACCCACAGTCAGAGCGCTGGTCCTCCTCCTCCTCCTTCTCCTCAGCCTCCTCCTCCTCCTCCTCTTCCTTCTCCTCTTTCTCTTTCTCTTTCTCATTCGTCCCTTCCTCCTCCTCCTCCTCCTCCTCCTCCTCCTCCTCCTCCTCCTCCTCCTCCCCCTCCCCCCTGAGAGGGTGGCAACGTAAGGCGGGGGCCAGCTCAGGGAGGGATACATCGAGCTGGAATCGGCGATGCATCGCCGCGCCGATAGATTCTTCAACAGGCCCCGGTGGGCTATCGGGCCCCTATCGGCGATCCATGGGCGATTTGAGCCCGATTGATTGATTCGCGATAACGCTCGTGACCAACCCCGCCCCCGCCCTCCCGTCGATGGAACAAAAATGTGGAACCTTTGACACCGCGCCCCCCCCTCCCCACAATTACAGAGTTGGCCTCAAGCATTCGGCAGCACAGGCGCGCGAGGACAAGAAAGTGGAACCCCCAGGGCCTCCTGGAGGCCGAAGCCAACTTTGAAATTGGGAGGAGGGGGGGGAGGCGAACGCGGGGTCGAAGACGGAGGGGTTCCACTTTTTTGTCCCCATACCGTCCCCTCCCCCCTGTCTCGCCCGCTATCGCCAGTGAGTAACAAAAACGCGCTTTTGGGGGTCGATGTATCCCCCCCCGAACATTACCGCTGACCCCCTCCTTGGGGGTTGCTAGAGGTGCCCCTGGCCAGAAGTGTTTCGCTCCACTCTGACAGCCCCTGGGGCCCTCTGGGCCTCGTGAGGGTCGGTTTAGAGGCCGTAGGGGCCTCCTTTCGGGAATCCTGGGTGCACCTTGGGCCAGGGGCACTTCTTCGAGCAGGGGATCGACTACAGAATTGATTCGCCCAAAAAAGAATTCCCCGCCGAATCCACAAAAACATACAACGCACGTATAGCGCCCCGCAAATCTAGGACCGCTTCTGCACGTTTCCTGCTCATTCGGTGTCAGAACCATTTTTGGAGTAGATCAATAGAAGAAGCAAAAAGCGCCATACACATAAACCTTCGGCGCTTCGCGCAGATTTCTTGGATCTGCGCTGGAACGCCCTCCCTGGCGCGCGGGGCGCGCCAGGGGCGGCGCCAGAAGCGCCGCCGGGGAGGCCCAGCGCGGATCCGAGAAACCAGCACGGAGCGTCGAAAGTTGATGTTTATGGCGCTGATTCTTCTTCGAATCAATTCTGTAGTCGATCCCTTCTTCAGCTTCTGGCAGCCTCCGACCCATCCCCGACGCGGGCGGAGGAGGAGGAGGCGGAGGAGGAGGAGGCGGAGGCGGAGGAGGAGCCCCGTCACGCTGCCGGTGGCCACGAGCTCGCCCCCGTCGCCGAGGGGCGAGGCCACCACGCGCCAGAGGCCCAGCGCCAGCGGGCCGGAGGCGGAGACCACGGTGCCGCCCGAGGCGGAGCTGGCGGCGCGCGGTGCGCGCCGCGACGACGACGACGACGACGACGACGACGACGACGACGACGACGATTCCCCGAGAATAGCAGGAGGGAGAAGGAGAGGGAGAACAGGAAGAGAGCAGCAGCAAGAGGAGCAGCAAGCACGCGGGCAAATGCCAACGATGCAGCATTTTGGGACCTCTGACGGAGCGAACTGATTAAATAATCCGGACGAAAGATCCAGCCATATGCAGGTGTGAGTACCGCGTTGTGGGCCTTTTTCGGTGGTGTTCCATATGGAGACACGAAGCGCGTAAGTGGTGTCATGTAATGCACGGGTGAGACGCATGCAGCCTCGGCCGTAGGGGTTTTCGTTGGAGCTTCCTGTGGAGCCACGAAACGCCGTAATGGACGGGGGCGAGGGGGTGCGCATGCGGCCGCGGCCACTGGGGCGTTCGGCGGAGCTCCCTGTGGGGCCACGAAACGCTGCACTGGGTGGTGGAGACCACATGCGGCTGCGGTCACTGGGGTCTTCGGTGGAGCTCCCCAGGGGGGGCACGGAATGCTGCACCAGGTGGGGGACACGCATGCGGCCCCAGTGGCCGCGGCTGCCTGCGTCCG
>CAUYUJ010021248.1:57500-85000 GCA_963575745.1 Prorocentrum cordatum
GTCGTAGAAGTAGTAGTAGTGGTAGTAGCAATAGTAATGGTAATAGCGGTCGTAGTAGTTGTAGTAGTAGTAGTAGTAGTCGTCGTAGTAGTAGTAGTAGAAGCAGCAGCAGTAATAGTAGTAGTCGTGGTCGTAGTGGTAGTAGTAGCAGCAGTCGTAGTAGTGGTAGTAGTTGTAGTAGCAGCAGCAGTGTGGCAGTAGCAGTAGTAGTAGTAGTAGTAGTAGTTGTTGTACTAGTAGTAGGAGTAGTAGTAGTAGTAGTAGTAGTAGTAGTAGGAGTAGCAGTAGTAGTAGTAGTAGTAGTAGTAGAAGTAGTAGTATAGTAGTGGCAGTCGTAGTAGTAGTAGTAGTAGTAGTAGTAGTAGTAGTCGTAGTCGTAGTCGTAGTCGTTCGTGTTCGTAGCATTCGTAATAATAGTAGTAGTAGTAGCAGCAGTAGTAGTAGTCGTCATCGTAGTAGCAATCGTAGAAGTAGTAGTAGTAGTAGTAGTAGTAGTAGTAGTAGCAGTGGTTGCACAAGTAGTAATAGTAAACTTAGTAGTAGTCGTCGTCGTCACAAAAATATCAATCATAGTAGTACAACGAATCGTAGTAGTCGTAGTAGTGGTCGGCTTGACCGCCACCTGTGCGCAGTGTGCAACATATGGTGCAACTGATAAAAGGTTCGAATTCTGATTCGGTGGACATACATACAATACACATTGCAGTCACGTGCACTACACTACACACATTATCCACATGTATAACATACCGAATGCAACTACAGTACAACTGTAATGCACAGACAAGACATAGAATGCACATACAATGACATAGTCCTAGCTTTCTCAATCACACAGATGACGGATAAAACTGCCCCGTGTCCAATAGAAATGAACTAGCCAGGGGTACCACCCTAGTACAAATCTAATTGAAGACCCCGCGAACACGGGACTGTGGAGCCTGTACTTTCTCGGCAATCTTCAAGCTCCAGCAGGGATTAGCAATTGCTAGCAAGGCATAGTAGGTCCCAGCAGCGCGTAGCAGGGCTTAGCAGAGGCAAACTGGCGGGGCTTAGCATATCCAAGCAAGAGCTGGCACGGCTCCGTACGGCCACGCAAAGCTTGACAGGGCAGGGCTAGGGCTCCGCTAAGCTTAGGAGGGGCTGACAGGGCTCAGCGAGGCCTGGCAAAGCTTAGCGAAGGGGCTCGGCAGGGCGTGGCAAACCTTGGCAACGGCCAGCAAGGCTTAGGACGGCCTAGCAAGGTATAGCAATGCTCGCCAGGGCTTCGCGAAGGCTAGCATGGCTTCGCAGGGGCTAGCAATGCTTAGCAAGGCTTGGCAGGGCATACGATAGCTTTACAGGGGCTAGCAGTGCCTAGGGGGCCTTGGCAAAGAGCGAGGGCTACCTTTACATGTTTACATGGCAGGGAATACGGGGGCCGAGCAAGGCTTTAGAAGGAGGGCTGCTGCGGTTTAGCAGAGCTTTGCAGTGGCTAGCAGGGCTCCGCAGGCGTTTCGTATTGCTGAGCAGGGCTTCGCAGGGCCTCGCAAAGCCCAGCAGGTGCGAGCAGCAGAAGGCGATGCACGCCCGACGACTCTCGAACCTCGGAGTTCAAAGGCCGATGGCCCACGGCATCTGTTCGTACTCGAGGCTCGAGGCCTGAGGCTCGAGGAGGATCGAAGCTCGAGGCTCGAGGGTCGAGGGGCGAGGATCGAGGAGCGAGGATCGAGGGGCAAGGTTCGAGGCTCGATGGTCTGAGGACGGGGGGTAAGCGGGAGGAGGGTCGCGAGGGCCCCGACTGCTGCGCCCCGCCGCCACGGCCGCGGCCCATCGCTCGGACGCCCATTCCTCGTGCATTGTTCGGTTTCGCGCGTGCTTTCTGCAAGATGATCCAGGATGCTCTTCGATGTGCACGGCTCCCCCCGGGGCTTCAGGGGACCCGAGGAGGAGGAGGAGGAGGAGGAGGAGGAGGAGGAGGAGGAGGAGTCGCCTCAGCCCTTCGGATAAATGCTCCATTTGCAAGATGATCCAGGATGCTCTCCGATGGCCCTCATCGAGAAAGCTGCGCACCTCCGAGAGATGCCAGGCGTAAGGCAAAGATGCTAACGTCTCCCACGGGGGGGGGGGCGGAGAGAGCCCCAGAGACCGCCAGGGCCGGCAGCCGTGTCACCCGAGGCTTCCGCACGACCTGTTCAGAAACCGTGCTCTCTCCTCGAGGAGGGAGGAGGAGGGAGGAGGAGGAGGAGGAGGAGGAGGAGGAGGAGGCATAGGAGGCGGAGGAGGCGGAGGCTACACTCTTGGTCTGGATTGGAGGCCCGCAGACGGGGCAGGGGAAAGGGGGAAGGCTTCTTAGAGGGAGGCTGCTTGTCACATGGCGCCCGCCCTACATCTGTAGACACGCCCGCGCATTCTGAGAAGCAGGGGTGCCAAATGCCACGGTGCACACGGCCGTGATCTCACCCCGGGCCTGCCCCGGCTGCACCTGCTGCTCGGGTGCCGTGCTGCGGTAACTTCTATACGGGGCCCCCGAAGTCCCGACCCACTCCCCAGGGCCGGCTCTGCTCTATGAATCGTTCTGCTGACAGGGCCCCGGCGAGGGCCTCCGCGAAGGCCGACACAGCCAAAAAGCTCCCGTCGTGACTTTTAAACGACGCGAGCGTGTCCATGGTTCTCCAACTCCTCCTCCTCCCTCCCTCCCTTCCTCCCTTCCTCCCTTCGTCCCTTCCTCCCTTCCTCCCTTCCTCCCTTCCTCCCTTCCTCTTCCTCCTCCTCCCTCCTCCTGGGAGCTGTGGCCGGACTCCGCTGCGGCGCCCGCGGCCAGCTCACTGCGCCTCGATGGCCTCCACCAGGCGGGCGGTCAGCTCCGGCTTCAGGCCGGCGTCGGACAGGCCGGCCGCGCTCAGGGCCTCCCGCTGCGGGGGGGGGAGAGAGAATACAGTAGGGGCTGGTCCACGAGAAACCTTGCTAAAGCAACCCAACCCTGAGACTCCAGGACGTCCATCGATTTTTGGTGTGGGAACATCACGCTTTCTATGACAAGACCATCGAAAACCAAGAAACCCAGGGCACCCTGGAGGCAATCAGGGTGTTTCTTGGCATGGGCCCCCACTGTAAGGGAACGAAAAGTGGCATAAACATAACAACTCGGAGGTCCGCGCTTACTCGGATCGGCGCTGGGGCCCCCCTAGCGGCGCCTCTGGCGCCGCCCCTGGCGCGCGGAGCGCGCCAGGGGTCCAGCGCCGCTCCGAGAAATCCTCGCGGACCTCAGAGTTTTTATGCTTATGTCATTGTTCGTTCCCCTAGAAGAGAGCCCCAGACACGCTCGCACGCACGCACGCAAGAAGCCGCGCCTGAACGGCGCACGACATGAAGGCCAAGAGGGACTGACAAATGCGAGACTGGAAGCGCGCCGGTACACAGACACTTTACACAGACGAGCGCTGGGCGGCGGATGACAACACAATCTCATGGAACACATGCAAGGGGCGAGGGCGAGGGAGCGGGTGGGGAGAGCAGGGTACATGGTCACAGTGATTCGCAAAACTTCGCGACTGCCGCGTCCCATTCCGCAGCCGACGACTGCAGCAACACCTGTAAGTCGTCAGGACTGGCGTGCGCTACGCTCAGGACGCTCGCATAGTGACAAAAAACGACGGGAGTTCTTATAGGGGGCCACATGCGAACCCTACCTCTACCCCCCACGATTTCTGAGGGGGAGGGGGGGGGGGATGGACAGGTTTCGCATGTGGCCCCATAAAACAAACGGCGGGAAGCTTTTAGCCGTTTTCGGCGTCCAAGGGGCTCTCGCTAGGCCCCAGGACCGTCAACAAAAACCAGGCTCGGGCTGGCCATCGCTCGGACGTCCATTCCCTGTGCTTTTTTCAATTCCGTGCGTGGCTTTTTCGCTAAGTGATCAGGGATGCTCCTCGATGGTCCTCGCCGAAAAGAGAATGCACACGTCCGAGCGATGCCAAGCGGGGTGAACAGCGGGCCCCGGGGGAGACAAGGGGCTGGGACTCCCGGGGGCCGCGCACGGAGAACACGTCCAGGCGTCGGACGCCCGGGGCCCCGCCTCGGCGGCGCGCCCAGGGGGGGGAGAGGAGCGAGAGGGGCAGGCAGAGGCGGGCCTGGGAGAAACCAGGGGGAGAAGCAAGGGGAGCATTCGGCGCGCCAGGGGGGGAGGAGCGAGAGGGGCAGGCAGAGGCGGGCTTGGGAGAAGCCAGGGGAGAGGCAGGGGGGAGCGCTTGAGGCGTGGCTTCGCAGAGGCCCTCCGAGGCCTTCCGAGGAGGCCTCTGCAGATCTCTGGGGTCCCGAAGCGGTGCGGTGACAGTAGAGGTCAAACAAGTCCCCCACATAAGAACCACCCCGACACGCGAAGTCGTTTAGTAAAAGCGCCCAGAGAAGGAATCGGACAGGGCAGAGTGGGGGGCTCGACCACAAGAAACCTTCCACAAGAACCCCATCCCTGAGACCCCAGGACGTCCATCGACTTTTGGTGTGGGAACGCCGCGCGGAGATCCGAGCAATCATGTATAGAGCGGGGGGCTCGGACACAAGAAACCTTCCACAAGAAACCCAACCCTGAGACCCCAGGACGCCCATCGATTTTTGGTGTGGGAACGCCGCGCCATCGATTTTTGGTGTGGGAACGCCGCGCGAAGGTCCGAGCAATCATGTATAGAGTGGGGGGCTCGACCACAAGAAACCTTCCACAAGAAACCCATCCCTGAGACCCCGGGGCGTCCATCGATTTCTGGTGTGGGAACGCCGCGCGGAGGTCCGAGAAATGTATACAGTGGGGGCTCGACCACAAGAAACCTTCCACCAGAAGCCCAACCCTGAGACCCCGGGGCGTCCATCGACTTTTGTGTGGGAACGTCACGCTTTCCATCGCAAAACCATCGAAACCCAAGAAACCCAGGGCGCCCTGGAGGCATGCAGGGTGTTTCTCGGCATGGGTCTCCACTGTATACCCTTTGTGTGCTTCCCCGAGGAATTGATACAGCGAATCGGTCCCCAGAACCCTGCCTGTGTGCAAACGCTCCAATGGTCCGAGCTGCGTCCAACCGTGGCGACGAGGGCTCCCCCGAAGAGGCCAATTACCCGTGTCTCACCGCGCCCTCCTTGGATGATAAGCAATGAGAATACCCCTGAACCTTCGGGAGGGGTTCTAGATAAAGAGGGCCAAGAACCTTAGGGACACGGGGTCTTCTTTGCAGCTGTCCCGGACGAGACTACCCACAAAATGGTTAGGGATGTACCTAAAACAACTGTGCACCTAAGATAGGCCAAGAGTTCATTGTGTTATTAGGGCGAGGGGCTGTATTACAGTGACCATCGTAAGGATGCGCGAGAAGGATGCAAGGGCTTTAGAAGGCTATGTCGAAGCTTTGCGGCTGGGGCGCGGCCGACGCAAATGGCCAAGGATGGCCAGAGGGGCAGGGATGCAAGGGCAACCTTGGGAGGGCTGCCCATCCTTACTATGCGGCTTGTCTGTATACTTGAAAATCTGATGTCAAGGGAGGGGCAGGCGGAGGAGGAGGAAGGAGGAGGAGGAGGTTCGATGCCCATAGAGGGAAGTCCAGAAGGGGAGGGAGAAAGGGGACCATGGGGTGGGGTGCCCATCGAAGAAGAGCTTTCGAAGGAGCAGGAGAAGGAGGAGCAAAAGGAGGAGGAGGATGAGGAACAGAAGGAGGAGGAGGCCGCCGCGAGGCCTCCCGAAGCTCCGTCACCTTCATCTTCTTCGCCTCCGCGACCGTGTGCGGGATCGCGCTCGGGGCGGGCGCTGCCTCTGGGCCGCGCGGCTCCGGGGCGGCCCCCTTGCAGGGAAGGGGCTCGGGCGCCTCTCGGATCCGCGGCGACGTGGCTCGGGAGGGAGGAGGAGGAGGAGGAGGGAGGAGGAGGAGGAGGAGTTAATATCATTGTGCATGTTGCGCAAGGCAGGTGCAAGCCTGGCCGCAGATCAATCACATTTAAAGTTCAGGGAACGTCGTCCCAGACTTGGGAGGCAAGCCGCGACCCATGCGGGATATGACATCTTTGCCCGATTTGGTCGGGGGCTTACACTCCACCAAGAGCTTGGGGGCGGGCTCAGCACAGATACCCCCACAAGAACTACAGAACATAATGCCTCCGACGACCTGCAACCTGTGGGACGCATGGCAGTCAGCAGCCCTCGGATGCCCCACAACGCCCCCTACAGCCAAGGGGGGGTTCACCCCATTAGAACAGCGGTCGTCGAAAAAGAGGCGGGTGAAAGAACCAGAATCACCACGAGGGCGGCATACACAGGGCCAGAACTCCGCAAGCAATCCTGTCCTGAAAAATGCACGCGTGCACCAGGTGCACCAAATCACCGAGGGCTTTACCTTGGGATCGTGCCCACAGGAACGGCGACGAGCACAACGAATTTCAACAGAGCAATCACCCGTCCTCCTCCGCCTCTCGGGCAGGCCGACACGGGCAACCTTGCGGTCCGAGGTGAAAAGCACCTCCCTCAGAATGGCGTGGAGTCGCCGCACCACCTGGGACGCAAGGTGATCGGCATCTAATGCGAGTTTGACCTGAGGGGCGGGGATGTCATGAGCAGCAGCACCCTTGGAGGCAAACCAGTCAGCGGCCTTATTCAAATACAGCTCTCCAGATCTCAAACCCAGGTTCTCAATCTGACTTTGGGTGGGGTGTACCTTGGTCCAAAGCAGGTTAACTGTGCCTGGCATATAGGAAAGCACAGCATGCACGAGGACCCAGAGATCAAGCATCAACATTTTCTCAAGCCTCCTAGAGTCTTGCGGAAGTCTTTGCACACGATCAGGCAATCTGAATACACGGTGATGTCTCCTTCAGTCTACCGGAGCAGCTGGAGCAGTGCATAGAGCTCAGCACGCGGTGAACTCTGCTTGGTGGTGGGGAGGGTGCCGAAAGCGAGGGAGTCCAGGCCACTATACAGTCGGACTTGGGTG
Source organism: Prorocentrum cordatum (assembly GCA_963575745.1). NCBI lineage: Eukaryota > Dinophyceae > Prorocentrales > Prorocentraceae > Prorocentrum > Prorocentrum cordatum. Next base: position 64,445 of record CAUYUJ010021248.1, read on the forward strand.
GACAGGACACGCGAGAGGACATAAGACCCTTCCGAGGGCCACATTGCCATAAGAGTGTCAGAAGGCACGCGTCGCAAGGCACAGGACACAAAGGCACCCTTGAGCTGGCAGGGTCGACCTACTAATCCGGGCCGACTGTAGGGCCGCGACGACATATCGACCATCCACACCTCCTTAGCCTCCAATCCTTAGCATGTTCACCCCCTGATCCATCGATCCCCCAAATTCCACACCTCACCCGATCCTCCGTCCTACACCAGCCCCAGGTCCAAGAGAGGTCCTGAGGAGGAGGGAGGCGAGAAACAGCAGTGGGGAGGGGCATCAAGCCACGAAGCCACAAACAAGCTACGTGGTCTTCATGTTCAGACAATCGCGATAACAATCGGTCTCACCAACGATCTGATCTGGGACATCTGAGTTGCACGGGCACTGCCAGAACCTGTGGAGCGGAGCCTCCTTAGCTGCTCCACACCGAGGGCACAAACCATTGTTGCTGGAATTATACCCAGAGTCAATCAGTCGGGACTCCGTCCAATATGCACCAGAGGCGATATTGCGAATCATACCTGCAGGCTCCGCCTCGCCATCCCTGGACGTTTTCTGAACGATGCCCTTCACCCAGGTGGTGGTCAGCAGCACGATCCCAGGATATGTGTTGGCAGCAATCAATCAGGGTATCCCAGCAAGCATGGGGAAATCCAGGGGTCAGTGACGCGAAGCTCTCTATCAGGAGCTCCGCACGTAGCCCAGAAAACAGGCGGGCGAGGACACCGGGAGAGGTCGAGCAGCACCGCGATCGCGGCAACGATGGGGCCTCTGACCCGTCTCCAGCGGTGACCCGCAGGGATATGCGAGACACCGCGCACAATCTTGTCCCGCGCGCGGGCAACACCACGCCGCAGGCGGTGGGACAAATCATGCTAGATCGAAACAATTATCCTGGCGAAGGTCCTGACCATATGCAGTTGTGGGTACCGTAGTTGTGAATATCTGCTTCGGTGAAACTCCCTATGGGGCCAAGAAGCGCTGCATTCGGCGGGGGGTAACGCTGTACTGTATGGGTGATGTGCCGAATTGAGTTTCCGGGACGCATGCGGACGGTCCCACTGAGGGCTTCGGTGGAGCTCCCTATGGGGCCACGAAGCGCTCTACTGAGTGAGTGAAAATGCCAAATTGGGTTTCCGGGATCGGTGGAGCCCCCATGGGGCCACGAAGCGCTGCACTGCGCGGGTGAAAATGCCAAATTACATTTCCCAGACGCATGCGGACGGTGGCACTGGGGCCTTGGGTGGAGCCCCCTTATGGGGTCACGAAGCGCTGCACTGGGTGGGTGAAAATGCCAAAGTGGGTTTCCGGGACGCATGCGGACGGGGGCACTGGTGCCTTCGGTGGAGCTCCTTATCGGGCCACGAAGCGCTGTACTGGGTGTGCGGGACGCACGCGGACGGTAGCATTGGGACCTTCGGTGGAGCTCCCTATGGGGCCACGAAACGCTGCACCGGGCGTGCGGGACGCATGCGGACGGTAGCACTGGGACCTTCGGTGGGGCTCCCCATGGGGCCACAAAACGATGTACTGCGTGGGTTAAACGCCAGGAGGAGGGGGAGGAAGGCGACGAAACGCTGTACTGGGTATGCGGGACGCGTGCGGACGGTAGCACTGGGGCCTTCGGTGGAGTTCCCTATGCGGCCACAAAACGCTGTACTGGGTGTGCGGGACGCATGCGGACGGTAGCAATGAGACCTTCTGTGGAGCCCCCTATGGGGCCACGAAGCGCTGTACTGGGTGTGCGGGACGCATGCGGACGGTAACACTGGGACCTTCAGTGGGGCTCCCTATGGGGCCACGAAACGATGTACTGTGTGGGGGAACGCAGGGAGGAGGGGGAGGAGGGCCACGAAACGCTGTAATTGGTGTGCGGGACGCATGCGGACGGTAGCACTGGGACCTTCGGTGGGGCCCCCTATGGGGCCACGAAACGCTGTATTGGGTGGGTGAAACGCAAGGAAGAAAGGGGAAAAGGGCCACGAAACGCTGTAATGGGTGTGCGGGGCGCATGCGGACGGTAGCATTGGGACCTTCGGTGGAGCCCCCTTATGGGGCCACGAAGCGCTGTACTGGGCGTGCGGGACGCATGCGGACGGTGGGTGTGAGGGGCGCGTGCGGACGGTAGCACTGGGACCTTCGGTGGGGTTCCCTATGGGGCCACGAAGGTTGCACTGGGTGGGTGAAACGCAGGGAGGGGGAGGAAGGCCACGAAACGCTGTAGTCGGTGTGCGGGGACCGTCTCTTCAAAACAAGGACCCATCACTACAGGATGGTTTGGAGAAAAAACATCGACTGCTCATGGCGAAGCCCGAATTGGGGATCATCCCGCGGCGCTGACACCAATGAGAGCACGCAGGCGACAATCCAAAGGCGAGGTGCCCCCACGATCCGACAGCGATGGCCCCACATTTGTACAGCTTCGATGCACGCCCAACATGCTTACTGAGGTACCCTGAGGCACCCGACTTTCTTAGCATTCTTATAAGCCGCCTCCCGACGAGCCTTGACCTCAGAAAAGTCACAACAACGCCCAGTAGACGTCATAGTGCCACGGTCCTTGACAGCAGACCTGGGACGGATCGGAATGGCAGCGGCCTTGAGGCGAGCAGAAAGCTCGTCACGAGGTGAAGCGCGCAAGGCAACAAAACCGCTCTTGGAAAATATCACACATTCAAGGCTTGGAACCCATGGCAATGTCCAGTGGCAGCTGGGAGTATTGAATTACAAACATCCTTTTCACCAACCCGTTGCTGGGACTGCGACAAGTCATCAACGTACGAGCGGACGCTCACAAACTTATGGTTGCGATGAGCTGAAACGATGAGATAGTAGAGATACATGTTGACCAAACGCACCGATTGAATGCAACCGGCAAGGATGCCAGACCCAGCGAGAATACCGTCGGCGGTGTAGCCGGCAACCTCGATAGTGCGAAGGGACGCGTGCACCAGCGTCCCTAAATACAGGAGGTGGAGGGAGCAACCAAGTCCAATCCTGAAGTGGATCAGACGAGCAGGATTAGCATAAGTAAAGAACCGGGCAAAGTCCCGACGGAGGGAAGCCGAATACCCCCCTAACACACGGCCACCTCGTGCCCGACCTCGCGCAAGAGAGCTGCCTGCAAGGCGCTGTTACCTCGTATCGCATCGCCCCAGAAATACATGCTCTTGGCCGTCCAGGCATCCAGGTCGCAGCCGCACATGCGGCAATGAAGGCGGCACGCGGCGGGGCACTTGCAGATGGGCCTGTTCAGACTCAATGGTCTTGGGGGGGGGGGGGGCACCCCAGAAAAATTGAGCAAGCCACGTCATGGCCAATTCACATTTGCTCAACATGTCAGCGATCGCAGCATTCGCGCGCTCAGAGAGGTCCAGGCAGGCCCGAGGAGCCCAAATGTCAACCCCAACTGCAGTCCCCACGGCGAAGACAGAAGCCCCTCGGGCGACGTCGGCCGAGGTGAGAGGCTCCAATTGCAGCGCGGCCTCCAGCGCAACAGGCCTGAGGTCATTCATTGCCTCACGCAGGGCTAATCGTTTAGAATCGTAAGCAGTCCAAAGGCCCCCGCCCCCCCAGCAATCAGACCGATAGTGCATGGGGCCCCCAGGGGGCTGCTCAACACCATGGGGGGCGCCCCGATACTCAATCTCATCAACAGTGTCATGCGCGAGCCCCGCATGCACATTCTTAGCGCCATACGGGGAGGCTTTGAGCAGCCATGCCTTCTGCCCAGCTGTAGCCGATGCACGAGCGGCCGACCAGGCCAGCTCAAGGTGAGCAGAGCAGGCATCGCGAATAACGGACATCAATAGACCATCCGCGTTGGGCAGGGGTGCTAGCTGAGCCCGCCGCCGGGCAACGTCGCGAGGGGCATATGCAGGCATCGCGCCATCGAAGGAGGGCGCGAGCCCAGCAATATACCGACTGAACACAGCAGCGCGAACATGCCCACGACTGCGGAGAGAAGGTTGGAACCCCACCAACTCCTGTGAGAGATGCGACCAGGGGCAGAGCACCGGATCCTGGAAGGACTGGCCGAGGTTATCACGCCTGCCAGGAGTAGTTCGCTGAAACTGGACATGTCCTCCACGCTTCCCAATTGATAGAGGCTGCGTCGTTTTGACCATCAAATGAACGCCGCGTTCGCCCCGGCCCGACGGGGCGCCCGTCGCTGGGCCATCGGGCACCCGCAGTTCGAACAAAGCAGCAAGGATCTCGACACCAATCCCCCGAAGCGTCTAGGCACATTTCCACTGCCAACATTTCTCCCGCGGGACTGGATCGACCCGTCTTCGTCAACTAAAAATGGCTCGGCGGACCCTGGATCCTGCAATCGACCCCGCGGCAAATGAATCGTCGCGGTCTCGACGGCGGAGGGCCGGCCAGGGATGGGGCGGGCGTCTCTGGGGCAGTTCAACTCGCGGAGAACATCCTCGGCGATCATCGCAATCTGCTCGGCCGCGAGGCGAGCGCCGCCCGGTCGTTCCACGCGCTGCGCCGCCAGATCGGCGCAGGGGCGATCCCCCCGGCGCGGCCCCGGGGCAGATGCCACTCGCGCCCGCGGTCGAAGCTAATGCGTCTAATCTGGCGCCTCGTCAAAGCCTCGTTCTTGCAAGAAAAATGTCTTGAGTTAGACGGAGGTCGGCGTGTCGTCGCTCAATTGCGTCGAGGCGGGCGCGCCCCGGGGCTTCCGGAGGGGGCCTCGGGGAGTTCCAACGCCCGAACTGGTCGGCGGCAACGGCGACGGCAGCGGCCGCGTCGGCAAGAAAGGGACGGGGGCGTCCTCGGGCGTCGATGCAGGGGCGGAGGGGGGCTAGAGACTCTCGACTTCGCCGCGCAGGGCGTTCGTCTCCATTTTTTTTGGGCGGGGGGGGGCATCGCCGGGGGCGGGGGCGGCGGGGCGGGGGCGACGTCGAGGCCGTTTGCGCGCAGGCAGGGGGCAAGACATGGGTCGGCGGTCCTCGGACGGGGATGGGCGAATGTAAGCGGGGCGGCCTCGGCGCCCTCCCCCCCCGCAAGGGCGCCCAAAACATCCCGCAGGTCCCGCCGCCTGCCCCTGGCCCAGTCGGGCCAGGCGCGCGGGCGGCAGGCGATGCGAGCGGGGGGGCGGGGGCGCGCGTCAGCCCCTGCTTTCGCGAGAAGAACAGCAGCGGCATTCCCCGCGCCACTTCCGCGGCCCCTGCGCCGCTCTGGTAGACGTTCTCGACGGCGCCCGCGCGCGCGCCGCCGGTGGGCCTGCAGTGCGGCGACAAGATTCTGACTGGAGCGGGCTCGCCAGTTGTTCGGTCGGATCTGCTGAACGCATCGGGGATCGACTGCCATCTGCACCTTCGCCAGAGGAGGGGCGAATCTGATGTCTGGAGGGAGGGCGCCCTCGCGCTGCAGCCAAATGCACGCCGCGACCGTGGCAGACAGCTTGGCTGAGTTGTTCGGCCCTCTGCGCGCGCCGAAGTAGAAGGCGCCGCCGGGCCCCCGACGCGCGGGGCCGCGCGCCTGCGCGATCGGGCGAAGGCCCCGCCGTCGGCCTCGCCGCCGGGAACTGACGATGCCCCAGCAAACGCATCCCAGGCGACAGCCCCGACTGGGCCCGCGAAACCTCGGAAGCTCATTGAAGAAGGGCCCGCCGAGGGAAAACAAAAAACGGACGAATGCCTCCCAGCCCCCTGGAGGGGGCGGACATAGTGCGATCGATGTCCAGGGCGTCGGCGCATCGATACTCGGCGACGTCGGAACATTTCCAGTTGGCGGGTTTCGGGCGGGGGGGGCGGGCGCGCCATCGCGCCCGTCGCCCAGCGCTGGAAGGGGGCCTGGGCCCTGACCGGGGGCCGCGCGTGCACGCGGTCCGACGCCGTCGCGGCGAGAAGGAAGCCACTCCACATGCCAGATAATATGGCGAGGCGTTCTGAGTGGGCAGGGTTGCGCCGACGTCCAGGGCCAGGAACGCGCGCGCTGGCCGCGTTTTCGGCCGCCCAGGTCGTTCATCGCGAGGCAGAATCCCCGGGCTTCCCAGGCAAGCGAGTCCAGACGGGGTGGGCCACCAGGAATGCAGAAGCAGTGGCCCGCAAGGGGGGGGGGGGGGGGGCGATGTCGGGATGGGCGACGGGGCCCCAGTGCGCATTGGCACCCGTGCCCATCACGCGCAGTAGCGCCCTACCTTTCGAAGGGCGCGGGCAGGCAGGCCCCGCGAGCGCGCGGCCGCATTCAGAAAGACGGCGCGCGGCACCTGCGCGGCGGGACCCGCGACCGACGATCAATCCCCCAGCCGCGGCCCGGGCGGGCGATGGCGGCAGTCTGCCGCTCCTTGCCACGCGCGGGAAAACAATCACGCGATGGCCATGCAGTCGCGCGATGGCCACCATTATGTCCTGGGGGCTCGGCACTGCGAAGAGCAGAAACGCTCGTGTCGCAACGGCATCCACCTAGGAAAACTCTTCTCTGCATCTCTCAGACAGTCTGCCACCCCATTTTTCAGCGACATAGCTCTCGCACTCCAAGACAGTGTGCACGAATGATACAGATATCGCCGCCGTCGCCATCTTCAGAGCGAGAAGGGGTGCGCGCGTGTGCGCGCGCGTGTGTGGGTGGGGCGTAGGGGAGGGGGGGGCGCCTCAGGGGTCGCTCGCCGCCTGGGTGTCAGGCAAGAGGGCATCCAGCTGCAAGTCCAGGTTGATGCTGGCCAAGAGGGCGACGGCCGTCGGCGATGCCTTGGTTTGTGCCAGACGCGGCAGCATCCGCGCAGCTGGGTCGGGCCAGCCAGGCGCCGGTTGCCTGCGAGGCGCGCCGGGGGGGGGGGCAAAAAAACACCTCGACCCTGCCACTTTTGATGTCGAGGATCCCGCTGAAGTCGTCGTCTGCCTGGTTCGGAAGCATGCCTGCGGCGCGCGCATGAGAAGTTGAACGGCCTTCACCTGCTACTTCGAGACGCCGGTCTCCCATCCAAGCCTGTCGATGCCATGCCGCAGTGCAGAGCGCCCACTGGCGCGCAAGTTGCCGCCGTCGTACTTCAGACCCTTCATGATCTTCAGCATATGTCACATCTGCTCCGAGCTCGCGAAGCGCACCCGAACTTTTTCGCAGTAGGAACCCGTAGGAACGATTGTCGCGCATGAGATACTCTTGCCCGCCATTTCCGTGCGCACCTGCTCGGTTAGTTCCTCACCAGGCTCGTACCTGAAACCTCCGATGCAGACGACCTTGCACCTGCACATGGAGACGGACGCGGCTGTCGCGCTGACGACAAAGCAGCTGACAGCGTTGCGGGAAGCGGTGCCGAGAAATTTGAAGCGAGTGAAGCTCAACCTCTGCGGGCCGCCTCAAGGTCGGTGGCTCTTGCTTTCCTTCAATTGGCGGAATCGAAGTCTTCACGGTCGTGAGCTCAACCTGCGAGCTCAACCTGCATGGTTGTGATTTTGGCCTCCTGTGGTGCGGTCGCCTTCTTGATCATCCCGCCCACTACGCTCCAAAAACGTGTCTGGGCCTCGTGCAATCATCTTGCTGTCCGTGTCGGGTCGCTGCTGCTGCAGGGTCGAACGGGGAGGCACCCACACACTGCCTGCGGGCTGCCTGCCCGCCAACACCCATCATCATGTCCATGCCTATCCCCATCATCGCCCACACGGGCAGGAAATGGAACGGCAGCTGCTGCACCTGTCGGGGGCCCGCGCGTGGGGGCACCAAAGAAACACATCTGGGAATGTGTAAAAAGAGCTGGGAATGAACATGAAAGAAAAACATGTGGAGACGAGACAGAGTAGGAACACGGGGGCTCTCAACCAAAGGGGCTTGAGCAAACATGGAATGGCCCTGGGAGATGGCGAGGAGGAGAAGGAGGAGGACGGGAAAGAGGAGGAGGACGGGGAGGAGGAGGAGGAGGAGGAGGAGGAGGAGGAGGAGGAGGAGGAGGAGGGGGAGGGGGAGGGAGGAGGAGGAGGAGGAGGAGGAGGAGGCGGAGGAGGAGGAGGAGGAGGAGGGAGGGGGCAGGAGGAGGAGGGAGGGGGGAGGAGGGAGGGAAGAGGGATGGAGGAGGCGGGGGGGGGGGAGGAGGGGGAGGAGGACGAGAGGCCTTTGGAGACCTCTGGATGCGGGCTCTGCTGGGTGAGCCTTCACGAGGGAGACCTCTGGAGGGGAGACTCTGGAGGTGAGCCCTGCAGGGGGCCCAGCGCCGAAGCGAATACGGCCCACGAGATCGCCACAACACTGTTCTGGTCGACCACTGACAGGACAAGAAAACCCTCAATCTGAGCAGGGACCGACCGTCCCGGCATTCCTGTAGGCCTACCGCGACATGTTCTTTGAACCCACAAATGCTCCAAGAACGAAAACCATGCTCTTAGAGCATAAACGCGATGCGTTGCAACAAGACAGCCTCAGCCAGATGTGTTCCAAGAGCGGTTCGTGCAAACCACAAAAGGCTCTCAACACATTCTTTGGTGGGCCCATAGGCAAGCCGGGACGCTTCGCCACTGTTTGCCCAGTGCGCCAGCCCCGCCCCTCCGGCGCCGTGGCCGTCGCGAGTGCGCGCCGGGCCGAAACCCTCGGCGCATGCCCCGGGAGCCCGCTCTCTTGCGACACGGGTTTCTGCCCGGGGCTGGCAAGAACGGTACCCCGAATGGAATTCGAGCAGGTGGGGCCGGAGGATCGCGCCGCATCGCCGCTGCATCACCGACCGATCGCCGAAGCATCGTCGATGCATCGGCGATGCATCCGCGACGTCGGCGGCGCATCCGCGACGCTTGGCGTGGAGAGAACTGGGCTCCACATCGCTCCGCATCGCCGATGCGGTGCGATCCTCCGACCCCATCGAAGGGCGGCCCTCCCGAGTGGATGACGCCCGGGAGGTTTGGATCAGGCGCCCTGAACATCTGGCGGCCAAGACCTCGTTAGAGACGTCGAGGGGCCCCAGGACCTCTCGACCTCTTCCCTGGGGCCTGCATATTCTCTGGCGAGTCGCCTTCCGATGGCCCAGGGGGGCCGATGCCCAGATGCCCCAAAGACGGTGAGCAAAACGTGTCCTTCGGTTGTTCAAAGATGGGGTCTTGAGGGATGGGGTCCTAAGGACAGGGGCATGAGCTGGTTTCACCGGCGCTGGTTTCGCCCCGCTGGTTTCGCCGACGGCTGGTTGCGTCAGCGCTGGTTTCGCCGGCGCTGGTTTCGCCAGCGCTGGTTTCGCCAGCGCTGGTTTCGCCGACGTGAGCCCTAACTGGCGGGTCGGGTCTGGCGTTCGGACCCTAGCGAGAGGGTCGGGTCGGGTCGGGCGGGCGGACCCTAATTAACGGGCGGCTCGCGTCGGGCGGGCGGGACATTAACGTGCGGGGCGCGCTCGACCAAGCACGCGCGAACCCTAACGGGCGGGTCGGGTCGGGCGGGCGGACCCTAGCAGGCGGGTCGGGTCGGGCAGTTTCGCCGACGGCAGCTGGTTTCGCCGACGGAGCTGGTTTCGCCGACGGAGCTGGTTTCGCTGGGCGGCGAAACCAGCTGGGCGAAATCAGCCGGACGAAACCAGCCGTCGGCGAAACCAGCGGTCGCCCAACAGGAATGGATCCAAGGGTGGATTCACATTGTTTGCGGCATCTCGTCCTCAGGACCCCATCCCTAGGGGCCTCCTGGATAGATGGGGTCGGAGTAGATGGGGTCGGAGGATCGCGCAGCATCGCCAATGTACCGGCGTATCGGCGATGCATCGGCGATGCAACGTCGACGTCGGCGATGCATTGGCGACGTCGACGTGCAGTAAAGCGGGCTCCACATCGAGCCGCCTCGCCGATGCATCGGCGATGCGGCGCGATCATCCGACCCCATCTACTCCGACCCCATCTAGGAGGCCTAGAATCCCTCAGGACCCCAGCCAGGAGAAGAAACAACACCTAAGAGTGAACTTTGGACGGTCCGCGTGGATTCCTTGGATCCGCGCTGAACCCCCTCCCTGGCGCGCGGTGCGCGCCAGGGGCGGCGCCGGAGGCGCCGCTGGGGGGGCCGAGCGCGGATCCAAGAAATCCCCGCGGAGCGCCAATAGTTTATGTCTATGCCGATTTCGGTCCTTCGATCAGGGGTGCATTTACATTGGTTGACCCCCGTCTCTTGGGCCCCGACAGCTGTTGTTTATGCAGTGTTTTCACCTTCGAGCCTGAGACCCAACCCAACCCTGAGACCCCAGGACGTACATTGAGTTTTTGGCGTGGGAACGTCGCGCCTTCCATGGCACAACCATCGAAACCCAAGAAAGCCAGGGCACCCTGGAGGCAAGCAGGGTGTTTCTTGGCACGGGTCTCCGCTGCATGCCGCTTTTCCCCAACCAGTGCTTGCACTGAGGGGTCCTAGTGGAAATTGAAACATTTGGCGAAAACGTCCGGCCGATTTTGGTGGCCGGCTGGGTTCCCGGGCTCCCGGTGCTGCGTTCCCGGGCTCCGGGTTCCCCGGTTTCTGGGTTACCGGTCGATCTCCTTATCGATCTCTTCATCGATCCCATTTCAAACCCCACACATGCGACATCCATGGAAGTCCCGGGCATGTCAACCGGCTTTCCGTCCTGGGTCGTTGTCTGACGGTCCCGAGGCCCGGCGAGGGCGGCCCCCCAGGGCCGAAGCCGGCCAACACCTCCCGCCCTGATTTCTGTTACGACGCGACCGTGTCTGGGTTGCAAACCATCCACTCGGCGGTGGACAAACCTCCCTTTAGTAAACCTCCCTTTAGTGCAAACGGCCTAGGACCGAAACCGACAGACCTGGATCCGCAAAAATAACGGCCGCGACGCCTCTTGCGAACCAAAAACGGCCAATTCACTAATCGACGTGTCAGGGTAGGAGGTCTATCCACCTCCGATCCACTGATTGGGGCTCTTCTCCGGTGTACGACTTCGACTCCGAAACGCGCGGCGCCCAGAGGTCTCTGCCCCCCGGTGGCGCGGCTTCGCGCTCTCCGAGCCGGGCTGGACGGCGCCCCGCGGCCCGAGAGGCCGCGGCTCCCGGGGGGCGGCTGGCATCGAGGGCGAGCGCCGCGAGGGGGCTCAGCGACGAACACACACACACACACGCACACACACACACACACACACACACAGAGGGACACACACTCACAACACACACACTGACGAATATTTTTCCTGTTAGGACCAGATGGCTGCGGAGTGCAACATGTCTCGCTATGCTACCTCCCTGCTGTGCTACTCTGCTCTAACCTACATGCTACTCTGCTCTGCCCTACATCAGTGCGCTAAGATACATCAAGTGTGTTATGCACCTCAACACCCCTTCTCGCGGACGTCGCCAAGCCCTCGCTTGGTGAGACCGCGCCCTGTCAGGTAGTGGAGTGTGGGTTCCACGGCGGGGCTCCCCGCACGGTGGTTCACGCGGGCCTGCCTTCGCACTCTCATAGGCGGAACTACCCGCACTACGCGTAGCACAACGGGGGCGGAGCTACCCGCTTCGCCTTCCGGCGCGGTGCTCCCCGCAGCCGCTGACCCAAGCCATCCGGCTACTGTGCCGTGGAGGTTACGCATCCCTCGCCACTTCAATGGCGAGCTTGCTCTGGCCACTCCGGAGCTCGAAACCGAGGTCTGCCAGATGCTGCCACATCGTCTTCCCGTCGACGTGCTTCGTGGGAAGATTGGCTGGATTGCTCTCTCCCTTGGTCTTCACAACGCTCAGGCGCTTATCGGCCACTGCTTGCTGTAGCCACAATGCCTGCGTGTGCAGGTGGCGTATCTTGCCAACGCCACGCCTCGATGCTATGCCGATGCCTGCAGAAGCATCTGCCCGGAGCTCGGCCTTGTATGTCAAGCCGTAGCCCTTGGCCATGAGGGCCATTCCCACAAGGCGCGACCCGGCCTTGAACATGCCGTAGTACTCCGACTCTCCAGAAGAAGTGGCTATCGGCTTCTGCGTCGTAGAATACGCTGCCAACATGCGACTGCCGTGCATTGTTGCCCCTGCAGAGGTTGACCTGCGAATGACCTTACACCCGGCATGGTCCGTGTCAGTGTACTGAATCAGCTTGCTTTGCTCCGGCTGACGGTGAAACACCTGCACGACCCGCGGCGCCGACACGAGATAGCGAGCGATCCTTTTGATCTTCTCCAGCGCGCTTCTCGTCGGGTTCTGCATCGCCCTTGCTGCCTCCTTGGCTGGATATAGCAACTCTGGTCGATCTATTGATTGGTGCGCTGTCCTCATGGTCACTGAACGGAAGAGGGTGGCTGCACTTCTATCGAGAACTGGATCGTCCTTCGGGTCCGGCACTGCGGTAGAAACACCAGGAGTCACCACTCCTTTGGAGTCCTTCCGGAGACCCATCTGCTCGACTGTGATCTGTGCGTGCCTTGGATCGCACTCCCACTCAAGACAATCCTTTGCAGTGTCGAGCCGAATGATTCGATTCAAGCATCGGACTTCCTTGTCGTCGTGGGGCCCCGGACCCAGCAAGCCAGTTTTCTTCATCTTGATGTGCTGCCGTATCTGCTCTTCCACCCAGAGGACATCCACGCGTGATCCAAGATACACGAAATCGTCTCCATGCACCCAATCCCTCACACGGCGTTTACCGTGTAGGAACAAGCATGGGCTGCTCAAGCCCTGGGTAAAACCAAGACGCTCGACCAGCACGCTCGTGTAGAACCGCTCCCAGTTGTGTCCTGCCCGGCGGGTCCCGTACATGCTTTTCAAGAGGCGCCAACACCACCCTGGGCGGTGTCGCTCTGGCGGCGCCTCCACGTAGATCAGCTCATCCGTGGGGCTGTGGAAATGGGCACGTGTAGCGTCCATGAACAACAACAACGTGTCTCCGCGCTGCTGCGCCTCCGCGTCCTCCCCTCCAGGCGCGGTCATCATCAAGGAGCATAGGAAGCGCAACGCCTCGAGCGGCGGTGTCGCTGCGAAAGTCCCCTCCTTTCCGGGATCCTTGACCTTGAGCTCCTTGGCGCAGAGGCGGCTCCGGTAGTTGGGGTTGTTCTGGTCCCCTTTGTTGGTGTCAGACCAACGGACGCCAATCGGTTTCTTTCCTGTTACTTGCGCGGCCTCTTCCACCGGAGCCCACTTGTACACCTTGAAGTCATCAACTTCTCTCAACTCGGCCTCGCGGGCCCCTTTCACGAGCGTGGGATCAAGCACACAACCTGAAACGTCGTCTACATACTGTTCCGTCGAATGATCACACCAATCACCCATGGAAGGGTATTCGTGCAAGTCCTCCTCCGGCTCCACGGGACAAGCGAAAAGAGGTTTGATCCTCCCGTCTGCTCTGAGCTGTGCCTCGAGGCCCTGGACGACAGCTGCGTCGGCCGGCTGTCCTGGACGAAGGGAAGCCATGCGGCCTGCTAGCTCTTTTCCGTTGGACAACCAACATACACCCTTCGCTCTCCCGAGGTACACCCGGTCCTGCCTGATAATCTCCTTTGCGCCAGCCAGCGTCCAGGCCGAAGTGTCACAATCAGGTTGCACGTGTAAGAAGTATCTCCCCTCCTCCATCCTCCTCCTATAAATTGAAAAACATTCACGAAGATGATGAAGAGGGTTTGAGGAATGATACATTGGTGAACCCACAACAAGATCTGGATTGCCGTCTTCGATCATCCAGAGTACCTTCCGCTGCTTCGCTGGAAGGCTGCAGTCCCAGGAACTGCCGTCATCAGGGTCCACTCTCCTGATGTCAAACACGCGGCCCCCCGTGCACCCTAACCACTCCGAGGTGGTCTGTCTGGCTGTGCAATCAGGCGCCTCCATGGCGCCCAACTCCCGCAGGGCCGTGCTGAGGAAGTCCACCTCAGCACTTGTCTCGGCCTTCCGTTTTGGCCTCGTGTCCTCCATGGGCGTGGCGTCGCCGCCCGGGACACTGGCAGGGGCGGTGCTACCCGCGTCTACTGCCATAGGAAAGCTTGGTTGCGGCATGTCGGCGTCTGCCAGCTGGGCCCCGGAAGCGGGGGCGGAACTACCCGCGCTCCCTGCTACCGGCCCTGCTGCCGCGGCAGGTGCGGTGCTTCCCGCGACTCTGCCAGCCCGTGGTGCTTTGCTCGCAGGTGCGGAGCTTCCCGCGCCCTGCTCGGGCTGCTGGGCCTCCACCTGTCTCCGGACATGGTCGGCCAAGGCTTCGGTGATCCGTTCGTCGGCCTCTCGGAAGCGTTTCTTGCCCTGGTCAGTTCTCCCGATTGCTTCCTCCAGGCGCCTCCTGCATCCCTCCGTGTGGTGCAGGGTCGTCTTCTGACCACTCACGTCCGCCTCGCAGCGCGGACACCTTCGTGTCCAGCCATGCCTCTTGAGATCTTGTTTCGTGATGTACAAGCGCTTTTTCGACAAGACCTCTGGTTCATGTCTCGGAGGATCTGGTGGCACCATTGATGGCTCTGGGACATCGATGACCACGAGCCCTGACGACGCTGGCAGCGTCGCTGCTGCGTCTCCTGGGACAGGGTCCAACGGCGTTCCCTTGACGGCTAAGAGCGCCTCCGCATCGTAACGGCTGCTCGGCGGCAGCCTACGAATGTCTGCCGACCTGCCCACGCCGTCCTTCGTACCGATGAAGAACTCCGGGACATCATCTCTACACCCCAGGAACACTCCTTCCAACCACTTGGGGTCAAGCTTGTTCAGACGGCCGCTGTCGCTCCGAAGTCTCCTATAGAAGACCTTCTCCCCGAAGGTTGGGAGGCCAAGCTTGAAGCGCTTGCCCTTTGCACGCTCGTACGGCGTCCTGCCGTCGGCGCCCTGCTCGTACCTGGACAACGAGAAACCAGCGAACTGCACCAGCCAGTGCAGAATGTTCGACCGGGGATCAAGAGTGATCTTGAACGCTCTCTCTGTCGCCACCTTCAGGGTTCTGATCATCCCAGAGATGGCTTGTATGGCTCTTTCGATCGTGCCATTGCTCGGTGACTCTCCAACCTTAGAAGGTTCTGGGATGACCTCGAAGTCCGTCCCCAGCTGGGCGATCACACTGTCTTTCATTGCGGTTATTGGGCTCTCTTGGTCTGACTTATATATGAACTTCGTCCTTCCCCAGTTCTTGATATCACGGGCTTCCTGCTTGATTACAGCCTCATGGAACCCTTTCTGGGGAACCACCCGCGCGGTCTTTAGGCGGGTCTTGTGGTCAACTTTCGCCAGGCATGCGAGTGCCTGCTGGTCAGAACCACCCAAGAAGAAGTAGTCAGTGGAGATCGTCGGCGTCGCGTGCTCTAGTTCTGCTGCGAGGTCTGCGTGGGCCGTCGCTGCCCCGCGCCCCTTCGCGCAGTCCGGGCACCAAGACCGAAACGGCAAGTGTTGCGACGCTTCGTGCTCCTCCACCTCTTTCGGTGTCGGGTCGCAAGGCGACCCCATTGGAGTGCAGATTTTACAACTGAGCTCCTCCTCCACCGGGACCTCTGCTCCCGGAGGGGCCTGTGCAGGCGGATCCCTGGGTGGACCCATGGGGTCGTCCCTGCTGTCTTGGGCGCCGCTGCCGGCGCTCTCCTCGAGGGCGGAGCTTCCCGCACCTCTCGCCGCTGGCCCTTGGTTGGGGCCACTGCTGTTTGCATGGGCCACAGGGCCCGAGCCACGGGCGGTGCTACCCGCACCCAGTGGCATTACTTCAGTCGGAGAAACATGTGAAACAGTGTGAGAACAAGTGGTATTAGGGGCTAGCTGCCCTCTTGGCGGTGAAACTTTGGCCTCCGACGGTCTTACGGCTGGACCTGCCGGAAGAAACCCATGGATTCAGCGACCTTCGACTCGACCACGCTCCCCGCGGGCACCTGCGTGCCCCCGGTGCTTTTTAGCTTCTGGAGCGCTGCGATCATCTGGTCTATCTCCATCGGGTTCGTTGCGGCCTCGGCGCCTTGCTGTTTAGGCGCGCTGTTCTTCTTTACCCACAACTTCATGAGGAATATCCCGTTGGCGCGATTGAGAGGTGTCCTCTGCTTCGTGCCGATGTGCTCCACGTAACTACCGTTCTTCTGGAGAACAACCCGGTTCCCGTGGTCCACGAGATCACTGGCAGCAAGCAGCATGCGGCGGACCGGCCCGACGCGGCTCTTCATGGACCGTTGCTGCCACTTCTCTGTCACGATCTGCAACTTTCTCCGGCCCTTGTCGGTGACCGTCTGGCCCCCTGCTGCGTTGTACTCGATGCCGCTCCCGTCGGGATCGATAGGGTGGTCGCTACACATCTCCTCTGGCATGATGGTGACTCCGGCGCCGCTGTCCACGGCTGCTTCTATCACCTCATACTCCTGGTCATACTTCGGTGAGTAAAGACCCAACACCTCCAATCCTTCCTCCTTGACTGGTACGTCTGGGATGTTGCATTCCTCCTCCTGTTCCTCCTCCTCGTGCTCCTCCTGCTCGCAGCACCTGCATCCTCCTGCTGCTCCTCCTGCTGCTTCTGCTCCGCACAGCTGCCTCCTCTTCTGCCTCTCTCTGGCCTTCTTCGGCGGGCGTTTTTTCGGCGGGCGTTTCTCAGTCGGCTCTGGCACGTCGGCGGGTCTACCCGCGCAGACTGCCGGCGGATCGGGGGCGGAGTCTCCCACTCCGCTGAAGACGCTGTCCAGGCTCTCGAGCGCCGTCCGGAAGATGTCGTCGAACAGCCCAGTGCCCTGCTCGGCCCTCTCCACCGCGCAGAGCTCGAGGCCCCCCACTTCCGGCTCCGGCTGGTCCTCGTAGTCCCCAGACGTCTCCATGCCGTGAAGCCCCTTCTTGCCGCCCTTCTTCGTCTTGCCGCCCTTGCTGCCTTTCGGCGCGCCCTTGCTGGCCTTGCCCGTGTTCGCGCGCCAGCAGTCCTTGCTCGCGTGCCCCTTCTTGCCACACACGCCGCATGGCTTGCTGTCGGCGTCGCGGCCTTTGCCGCTCGTGCAGTCTTTGCCCATGTGGCCCCACTCCCAGCACTTGTTGCAGTAGCCCTGGAAAGGCTGCTTGCCCTTGCCGCCAGACGCCTTGCCCGCGTCCTTGCCCTTGCCTTTGCTCTTGCCTCTGCTGGCGCCCTTCTGTAGGCTGCCGATGTCCATCGGCACTGGCTTGTCGAGCTGGCTGGCCCGGCGAGTCTCCAGGTACTGGGTGACCTCTTCCACGACGTCGTCGTAGAAGTCAAACCGGTTTTGGTTCAACTGCAAGTGCTGCTTCAGTGGGTTCGGGCACATGGAAATCAAGACGGCTGTCTTGATATCGTCGTCAATCGTCTTCTTGGCCCTCTGCTGGTATCGGGTGATATCCTGCGTCCATGCTTCGATGGCGCTGCTGAGGTTCTCCAACTTCTGCTCTGGCTGGCTCAGAACCCGCATGAGGATGGACCTCTTGCGCCCCAAGTTCATGGGGTCCCAGCGCCGGACCAACCTCCTCCAGCTCTCGAAGCCGCGGTACTTGTGGCTCTCGCAGTTGCGCACGATCTCTTCGGACTCGCCCTCTACCAGCTGCGCCAGCACGGTGTACAGCTGGTTCTGGATGCGCTCTGCGTCGGGGTCGATCTGCTTCGCCTCCTCGATGCCTCGGATCGTGTCCTCGTGGCTCTGCGCCCACTCGTGGAGGTCTCGCGCAGTCGGGTACATGCTGGATATGAAATTCATGTACTTGAAGCAGAAGGAGGGCCAGTTGTCGCCGCGCAGCGGCTGTGGTTTCCCGATCCCTTTCGTGTCGACGAGACGCGGCCTCTCAGAGGTCGTCGTCGTCGATGTCGACCGGGTACCGAGGCCCTCGAACGCGGCCATCATTCTCTGCATGGCTTCGTCCGCCCGCTGCTGTTGCTGCGCTAGTTGCTGCTGCGCTTGGGTCTGCTGCTGCTGGAGTTGCTGCTGTTGCTGCGCCAGGAAGTCCAGGAGCTGCTGTGGCACTGCCAGTTGTTGTGCTGGAGCTTGCTGCTGCGCTTGTTGCTGCAGCTGCTGCTGTTGTTGCTGCACCAACTGCTGCTGCTGCGTTAGCTGCTCCGTCAGCTGTCTCGTCTGAGCTGTCAGAGCTCGTACCTGCTCTTGGAGATCCTCCATCTCCTCTCAGCTTGGTGAAGCGCTCTTGGAGCTCCGTCGCCCGCGGTGCGCTCCTGAGGCGGCAGCGCTCTGGTGGCTGCCTCTCGGTGGCGGCGGGGCTACCCGCGCGGCCACGCTTGTCGGCAGGGCCGGCTTTGGCGGCGGGTCTGCCCGCGCGCCAAGGGACCCGGTCCTTCCAGGCCGGCCCCTTTTTCCCACCACAGGCGGAGCTGCCCGCACCGTGGCCTGGCCGCTCTCTCGGGGGAGGCGGCGGTCGCGGGAGGCCTGCGCGGTCAGCTTGGCCGCGCACCTCCCGCCAGCGTTGGGTATCTGGATCCCGCCGGCCACGGTGCGTAGGCATGAACCGCTCACGCTACCATGACGAATATTTTTCCTGTTAGGACCAGGTGGTTGCTGAGTGCAACATGTCTCGCTATGCTACCTCCCTGCTGTGCTACTCTGCTCTAACCTACATGCTACTCTGCTCTGCCCTACATCAGTGCGCTAAGATACATCAACTGTGTTATGCACCTCAACACACACACACACTGACACACAAACACACGGACACATTCGTTCACACACACGGACATTCGCACACACACACACACACGCACGCACACACACACACACCACACACGCACGCACGCACGCACGCACGCACGCACGCACGCACGCACGCACACAAACACACACACACACACAAACACACAGATAAACATCAATCCCACGATTCCCCACATCTCAGGATATCTTATTAAGTTCCTTCTTCCCCCTCCACATCCCACATCTTCAAATCTTCCCCTGGTGGGAATATCGACGATCGTTTGTTCCTGTGCCTCTCTCATTTCCCCTCCTGGCATTGGGCTCTGGAACAGCTCTTGCGTCGGAGGAAAGAAATGGGGACAAATACTACCCCTGCGGCCTTCGCCTTCTTCGCCGTGGCCTTGGCCTTGGCCTTGGCCTTGGCCTTCGCCTTGGCCTTCGGTTTCGCCTCCGGCGCCGGCTCCGTCTTGGCCGCCGCGGCGGGCGTCGGCTTCGGTTTCGGCGCGGGCGACTCCAGCGGCGGCGGGAACTCGGGGGGGGGGGGGCGAAGGGGGGGTCGGACGAACGGGGGGGAGAACAGCAGAGGGGTGGCTACACGCCGGTCGGAAGAAGTGGGCAAAGGCATACAGCAGGAAGGCGGACAAACCAGGTTGGGCTCAGGCCCTCCCAGAGAGCAACAACACACAACGAAATCATATCGATTATTGAAGCAGGAAGGCGCTAGCAGCACATTGGGATCTGGGAGCCAAAAAACAATTACTTTTAACGACCGGCGTGTACCTCATGAAGGAAGCCCTCGCGATGTGAGGCCCAACTTACGTCGGATCCACGACGGGCTCGAGCCAGAGTGCGCCGGATTCACGTCTGTCGCGCGAGCGTCGTCCCATATCCGACGGGGCGGACGTGCGAACTAGATACAGTCAAAACTGGCAGTAAGGATGCGAGATACGGATGCAAGGGCCCTGGAAGGCCTTGCCCACATTTCCCGAACGGGGCTGACCAGCGCAAGTGGCCACGGATGGACCGAAGGGAGAAGCATGCAAAGGCAATCTTGGGAACTCGTTCGTCTTTACGAACACTTGGCGGCGAGCACAAGTGGGGGAGGGGGGCCGGAGGGAAGGGTTCTCAGAAGCAGGGGTGGTTCTAAGAAGCCTCCCCCCCTCCTACCCCCCCTTCTGCACGCAGCCGAATCAATGCCGGTGATGACGGTAATGATGATAATGTTGATGTTGTTGTTGTTGATGATGATGATGATGATGATGATGATGATGATGATGATGGGGGTAGTGATGATTTGGCATTTCTGCTATATTATCAGGAGACCCGAATGGCAAAGTGCCTTCTCTGAAACAAGAGGCTTCTCGAAAACGCGTTCTGATGCAGGTCGCGCGCGGTAGCTACGACAGCCTGGGGGGCACGTTCCGAACCAACCGCCCACTGGCCACGTGCCAGCCGAAGGGTTTTAGTTCAACAGCTGTGGTTCCCGAAGAAACGTTCGCTATATCAGAAGCGAGCTGCTGCACCGTGTGGACGAGCTCCTCTGCATCCGTTAGCCCTGCGTTCATGGCCGTGGTTCCTGGGCAGAAGGTGCCGCCTCGTCGGAAGCAGTGCCAAGACTCGAGATGGGTATGGTAGCAGCTGATATGCCACCCGGCGGCTGCCATCGGACCTTTGCGGCCTCCGTCGAAAGACGCAGCGATATGAATTGGACAATCAACGGTCAATGTAAAAATCTCCCTGCAGTCTTGGAATAACTTCTGTTTGGTTTTGATGGTGGCCGTCGCCATCTCGTCTGCGTCGGCGTTGCCCTCCCGGAGGCGATGCCGCAACCAAGGGGCACCGATCTCGCACGGCAGAACGTTGAAATATGCGCACGGGTCGTACATCGTCTGCTGCGTTGTCCTCACGCGGGCCGCATAGTAGGGTGCTTTGACAGCCCATTGTCCATGAAGCCAGCCACCAACAGTTGCGTTGTCCCCGAAGAAGTCCACCACGAGGGCATGACCACTGGGTTGTCCCCAACGGACGGGTACGTCTATGAAGACCCTACGACG
>CAUYUJ010021248.1:87500-107500 GCA_963575745.1 Prorocentrum cordatum
AGCACCAGCCAACATCAGCATCAGCATCAGCATCAGCATCAGCATCATCATCATCATCATCGTCATCATCATCATCATCATCATCATCATCAACATCCCCCCCCCGCCTCCTCCTCCTCCTCCAACTCATCCGCCTCCTCCTCCTCCTCATCCTCCTCCTCATCCTCTCCCCGCCTCCTCCTCCTCCTCCCCCTCCTCCTTCTCCTCCTCCTCACTATCATCATCCTCCTCCCGTTCCTCCACAGTTACTCAATATGAATACTACTCTCCCTCTTCCCCCGATGGCGGCCTGAAAGTAGTAGACCCCCCCCCCCGCGTACTGTTTTTTTACACAGGGTTCCCGGGAGTTGGGTTTTCGCATGCGTTTTTTTTCATAATGCTGCTCTCGCTGAGGCGCCAGCCTCATTTCTGCCCCCGAATCGTTCCGAATCGTGCTCCCGCTGCAGCGTGGGCCTCATTTTCGGATCGGTGTTTTGCCTCCGTCGTTCACGATGGCGTTCTCGCCCCAGCGCGGGCCTCTTTCTCGCGCGCCCATCCGCCCGCCACCACCGCGCCGCACCACGCCCCGCCCCGCCGCACGCACACCCACCGCCACTTCCACCCACCAACGCACGCACGCACGCACGCGCACCACCACCGCGCACCGCCACCACCACCGCACTACCCCACCCACCACCACCACGCTACACCGCGTCACACCACATCACACGCGCGCACACACAGACACACACACACGCACGCACGCACACACACACACATATACACACGCACACACACGCGCACACACACAGGCGCCACACCACGTCACACCACAGCACACGCGCACACACGCACACACACACACACATACACACCACCAACACAACAACCACAACTACGCACACACGCACGCACGCACGCACACCACCACTCACTACGCACACGCGCGCGGAGCCACAGGTCCGCTACGACACGCGTCCGCGGATAGAGAAAATCAGCGCCATGGTAAGGGATGGGAGGGAGGGGTAGGATGTCAGATGTAGACGCGAGCGCACCTAACTTGCCTTCCTCCCCCCTCCCCCTCCTCCTTCTCCTCCTCCTCCACCTCCACCTCCTCTTATTCCTCCTGCTCCTGCTCCTGCTCCTGCTCCTCCTCCTCCTGCTCCTCCTCCTCCTCTTCCGCCACATACACCTCCTCCTCCTCCTCCCCCTCCTCCTCATCCCTCTCCTCCTCCTCCTCCTCCTTCGCCTCCTCCTCCTGCTCCTCCTCCTCTTCCTCCGCCCTCCTCATCCATCCTCCTCCTCCTCCTCCGCGTCCTCCTCCTCCTCCTCCTCCGCAATAGCACCCTTCTTCTTATGTGTTCTTCGTCGTCTTCTTATCAGCATCCTCCTCCTCCTCCTCCTCATCATCATCATCATCAGCAGCAGCATCAGACTCATAAGCATCAGCATCATCATCAGCAGCGTCAGCATCATCATCAGCATCAGCATCATCATCCTCATCATCATTACCATCAGCAACATCGCCATCACCATCCGCAGCATCGTCAGCAGCAGCATCATCAACATCGACATCACCAGCATCATAATAATCATCAGCAACAGCATTATCAGCATCCACATCACCTGCAACAAAATCATCATCATCGTCATCGCCATCACCCATATCGTCCTGATCAGCATCAATATCAGCATTAGCATCGTCATCATAATCATGATCATGATCAGCATCATCACCATCAACATAGCATCATCATCATAATCAGCATCATCGCCATCCTTAGCATCAGTATCATCGTCATCATCAGTATCAGAAGCATCCGAAACGTTATCATGATCCGAACCAGCGCCATCATCATTATCATCATGATCATCATCAGCATCGTCATCATCATCAGCATCATCAACAGCAGCAGCACCATCCTCGTCTCCCTCCTTCTTCTCCTCCTCTTCCTGCTCCTCCTTCTCCTCCTGCTCCCTCCTGCTCCTCCTCCTGCTCCTCCTCCGCCTCGGCCCCCGCCTCTGCCTCTTCCTCCTCTTCATCATCATCTTCTTCCTCCCTCCTCCTCCCTCCTCCTCCTCCCTCCTCCTCCTCCTCCTCCTCTACCTCCTCTTCATCATCTTCTTCCCCCCTCCTCCTCCTCCTCCTCCTCCTCCTCCTCCTCCTCCTCCGCTTCATCATCTTCTTCCTCCTCCTCCTCCTCCTCTCCTCCTCCTCCTCCTCCTCCTACTCTCCCTCCTCCTCTTCCTCCTCCACCTCCTCCTCCGCCACCCCCCCTGCCCCTTTCCCGGCCTCTCCCCCTCCTCCTCCTCATCGTCATCATATTCCTCCTCCTCCTCCTCCACCTCCTCCTTTTATTCTTCGTCTTCTTTTCATCGGTCTTGTGAGTATTAGTTGTATTAGTATGTTTCTCTTTATTATGATTAGGCTTTGCACTCTAAATATTCATCATGTTATTCGTATTAGATATAGTTTTGGTTGCTCTCCTTATGATGTTTTATTGTTAGTGTTCGTATTATAGAAGCACCAGCAGTATTGTTATTAATCTTCTTCTTTGTCCTCCTCGTCCTCCTCGTCCTCCTCCTCCTCCTCCTCCTCCTCTTCCTCCTCCTTCTCCTCCTCCTCCTCTGCCTCCTCCTCCCCCTCCCCCTCTCTCCCCTTCCCCCTCCTCCTTCTCCTCCTCATCCTCCTGCTCCTCCTCCTCCTCCTCCTCCCCCTCCTCCTCCACCACCTCCTCCTCCTCTTCCTCCTCCTGATCTTCCTCCTCCTCCTCGTCCGCCCTCCTCGTCCGCCCTCCTCGTCCGCCTTCCTCCTCCTTCTCTTCCTCTTCCTGCTCCCCCCCTCTTCCTCCTCCTTCTCCTCCTTCTCCTCCGCCTTCCTCTTCCTCCATTCCGTAGAAAGAACTTCTCCCTATGGCACCCCGAGGCCGATTTTTAGGGCTGTCCGGGCGTTTTGCGGAGACTTACTCACCATTAACAATTCTGATGCTCAAGCATGAACAGCAATCTCACAGATCCAGGGCGAGTGGTTTTCAAAATGTGGCTGTCGCCTTAGCGCGGCGCACATTCGTTTCGAACACTTGCAAGAGCTTCACACATTGAGGACGGGCCGTTTTCAACATGTGGCTCTCGCCTTGGCGCGGCGCACATTCGTTTCAAACATTTGCAAGAGTTTGACGGATTGAGGGCGGGTCGTTGTCAAACGGTGGCTCTCGCTTTAGCGCGGCGCACATTCGTTATAAACATTTGCAACATTTTCACGGATCGAGGGCGGTTCCTTTCAACATCTGGCTCTCGTCTTAGTGCGGCGCGCATTCGTTTACAACAGTTGCAAGAATTTCACGGGTTCCCATCATCAACGTACCAGAAAAGGTATTCTGAAAGGGTTCAAGATTATCCGGGTGCAACAGTTATGTTGCTTCGCTGCGTGGAAGTCTCTAGAATGCTGTTCTGGAACGATTCAGGATCGTCAAGACGCAACAGTCAGGTTCATCGGTGGCGCTGGAATCCCGCGAGCAATGTTTCGTCATGCTTCAGGATCTTCAAACTGTTGTCTTCAAACGAGGCAGTTCCCTCAATGGAAATGACCCGTTGTAGGGGCCTATGAAGAGGGAGCTTGGAGGGAGGGTTTACTCCAACATCGTTGATGACTCTTGGGTTTGCACTGGTCCTCCTCCTCCTCCTCCTCCTCTCCCCCTCCCTCCCTCCCTCCCTCCCTCCTCCCCCTCCGCCTCCGCCTCCTCCTCGTCCTCCTGTCCCTCCCTCCCACGAGGCCCCCTGGAGGCTCCCAAGCGGCCCTCAAGGCGGCCTCAACAGCCGCCTTGGAGACGAGGAGGGGCCGGCCGAGAGGCGGGAGGCCCCCACGCGGGCGTATGGTACAGAGGAGCTCGTCGCGCTCTCCGGGCCCCGGATGCCTGTCGCCTGCGCTGCGCTGTCGTGGGAGCGGCGACGGGCGGTCGAAGGCCGATGGGAGCGCGTGTCGAGGAAGGCCGGAGGAGGAGAGGGGGGGGAAGAGAAGGAGAGACCTCGAGGACCCGACGAGAAGGAGAAGCCTCGAGGACCTCGACGAGGAGAGGGGGGGGAAGAGAAGGAGAAGTCAATCGCAGGCGCAACGACCACGGCGGTTCACGCTCCGCGGGTCCTGGGCACCCTGTCTTCTGGGCGGCGTTCTTGTAGAATGGACGAAGGCGATCGAATATGGAAGAGGCGGGAAAGGAGGGAGTGGTAGTAAGCGTTTTTTTTATTCGGCTATTCGACATTGGGCGGCAAGGGGGGGCGGAGGGGGGGGTCTGGCTCCAGACCTCTGCTTAGTGCGGTTGTTTGCGACAGTGCGTCCCATGAGAGGAGGCTCCGCCTGCTCGAAACAGGCTCCAAAAACTTCCAAGATCTATTCAATGGGGGGGAGGGGGGTGCGAGGGCCCGCGCCGATCGGCAAAACAATGAATACAACTCACATAACGAAACGGGTCGGAGTTTTTTGTTTGCTGTGGATCGCTGACCGTCAAGCTTCCGAAGAGATTGCCAAGCAGGTGAAAATTGTTAATAATAAGTCGATGAACGTATCGACGGCGCTCCAAGATACTTTTTTTGAGGGGGTTGCCTTGCCTGAACCTCCCCAACGCCTCATAATTATATGCCGTGAGGGCCGCCGGGCCATTCGAGGCGACTCGGCACTCCATGCGCAAATCGCGAGGCTTAGATTCCGCCCAGCATCCGCACAAGCCACAGAAGGTGAAGCGGCCTTACTCCAGGCAGCGTGGCTGTCATGCACCCTGTGCCCGTGGACGTGAAAGAGGAAGTGGAGAAGAAGAGGAAAAGGAGGAGGAGGAGGAGGATCATCAGAGCAAGACAATAATCGACTGCCGATGATCAACAATGATCTCGGCATCCACGGGCCCCAAGGAGTCGGCAATGTGGCGTAAGCCAGTAAGCTGGTGTTTCAACGAGTTGGACGGTTCCACATGTTCGAACATCCTTTAGCTCCAGGCGTCCCGAGAGGCCTTCAAGGTGGCCCCTTGACAGCTCAAGAGGGCCCCCAAACGGCCCAAGAATTCTCCGAGACGACCTCGAGGCAGCCCAAGAGGGCCCGTCGACGGCCTGGGACAGCCTCAAGAAAGAGCCAAGCTGGCCCAAAAGAGCCCCTGGAGGGACGCACGATGGCCTCGAAGGGCGCTTCGATGGCTCAACACGGCACCAAGGCGGCCCCACGACGGGCCCCACGAGAACCTCTTGAAGGCCGAGATGCCCCATGGCCCAAGGGGGCTCCAAGACGGCCCAAGAGGGCCCCCAGACGGCCCAAGAGAGCCCGAGAGGGCCCTGAGGGGCCCCGAAGACTGCCTCACAGGAGCCCCAAGCAGCACCAAGACGGCACCAAATGATCTCCATGCGAACTCCTTAAGAATGGAGGGCAAAAAGCGTCACGTGTGATGACCGTCCTCTTACTCAGCCTCCTGTGCGCCCCCCAAAACTGTCGTCTCCGGGGGTCATTGGCTGGCACGGTGGCGAGACTTGCCGCAAGCATCTGGTTCATCGAACAATCAAGTATTGTGTACGCACACGTACAGAGTAAAAAAAGCGACGGGATCTTCCCTCCTAAAGTTCGCTCCCTGACTTGTCCTGGAGCGCTGCCTGACCAGCATCTTGAGGCGGATGAGACCGTGGCGACGAGAAGAAAGGCAGGCGAGTCCTCCCTGCTCCCCTTGATGCTCCGAGTTCCCCCTTTCCCTTGTAGTTGCTCCTCCTCGTCCTGCAATAGCGCAGAGGATGACCACCGAAACAAGCGCCCGACAATCTGCAAAACGTGTCCCTGTCCTCCCCGCTCCTCCCCACCCTCGAGGAGGATGAGAAGGAGGGGGAGGAGGAAGAGAAGGAGCAGGAGGAGGAGGAGGAGTAGACGGGGCAGGGAGAAGAGACGTTGGACGTTGCAAACAATGCAACGTTGGCAAGCTGCCGAACTCGCAAGGATCCGGGCTCCGCGAAAGAAAAACATATATATATATATATATGTACATATTACACATGTCGATTTGCACTCAGCTGTGTGGGCCCTTGCCAAAACATACTGTCCACTTTTGCTGAATGTCTCGCGCTCGCGAATCTGCCCCAGATAATGTCCACTATACTGTGCACGGTGGCGGTTGCGAATATAGTTTCATGATCGTGTTCCTGCCCCCGATGTGATGACTACGACGAACCCAGAAACATATAGGTCCCCTGACTTCCTGTAGGGTCTGTCAATCTCGAGGGGGAACCCAGGTGATGGCGACGGTACGCACGCCTCCCAAATACCAAACACGTCCCCAAAAAATCTCGACGACGACGACGACGAAGGAACCTCGACGCCAGGGATCGGGTCGCCGGGCTCCGGGTACTGCTGCGGCTCCCTGGGGTTGCGCGGGGGCGGCATGTAGTGCCTGTCCTGGCAGGGAGGCCAGCCGATCGCGCGGGCGCCGCAGGGGGGAGAGGAGAGGCGAGGCTCCCCCTCCTGGCCTCCTGGCGACGATCAACAAAACAGGTACCCCTAACCCTTTGGGAGGGCACCCAAGTCAGGAGGGCCAGCAATGGCGAAAGGACACCACACACACACCCATACCCATAGGGGGGCCGTTGGGAGGAGGACTGGCTGTGGGTACGGGTGCGGGTTGTCGGACCCTGTGGAACGCTCCGGTTCGAGCGGGGGCCCCCATCCGACAACACGCACCCATAGCCTTTTCCGACCCCCCCTAAGGGTATGGGTGTGTTGGTTCCTAAAAAACATTAAAGATAAAAGGTTTTTTTTGCAGAAATATCAGACCATACCGCCCATAATGACGATCCCTGACGCGAAGACGGGGACCTGAGTGAGGCCACGTCTTCACGGTGTTATCAAAGGTCGGTTCTGTTGTTCTCGATGAGGGCAGGGGCGGTGTCGGGAGGCCCACACGAGGCCCACATGGCTCCAGGGGCTCCAAAATTGATCGGAGAGCTGGGGGCACGTTGGGCCAAGGGCACTCTTCAGAACCTCCGATGTTTCGTCCCGGATCCATATTTGATGGCCCACGGGCCCGATATAACCAGCCCTGGGGGTCGAAATCCAATAGAAACCAGCTGAGGGAACTAACATCATTTCCTCGGATCTCTGGGGCGGGGGGGCGGCGTCGGGGGGGGAGCCGAGTGGGGCGCGATCGTCGCCCTGGCGGCGTTGGGGGGCATGCGCGGCGGGAGCGACACAAAGACCAAGTCCGCGCAGGGGTCTGCTCCTGCATCTGCAGGCCTGTCTCCGTTATGTTGTTTACCGGGAGAAGCCGCCGAAGCAGGAAAACCGCCTGGGCAGGGGTGCATCAGAATCTCATGACAACTCTGAACTGCTCCCTCGGGCGCATTTTGTGAGCTTTTGAAGGGCAGCGATAGGGGGACTACAAGCCGCGCCGCAATTAACTTGACACCGCGCTGGGCGACCAGGCCCTTCAAAACTGGAGGGGCACGTATGACGACCCTCCTCCCCACCAAAGTTGAGAAGCGCACTGGGCTGGCGGGGATGCGCGAAACGTCCAGAATTTCTCTACGTCTGAATCCCAGGAATGGTGTTCTGACACGATGCAGGATCGCCAAATCGCAACAGTGACTGTGGTTCGTGGCGCTGGCATCCCAGGACGGTCGTCTTGCAACGGGAGGGTTTTCCCCCAGTGAAGACGGCCCTTTGTAGGGGCCTGCGGAAAAAACCTCGAAGGGAAGGTGAAATACAATATCGTTGAAACGTCCAGGGTATGCGCTGGTCCTCCGCTTCCTCCGCCTCCTCCTCCTCCTCCTCTTCCTTTTCCTCCTCCTCCTCTTTTTCTTCCTCCTCCTCTTTTTTCTCCTCCTCCTCCTCCTCCTCCTCCTCCTCCCCCATCCTCCTCCTCCTGCCCTTGCCGCCCAAGTCGAGAGGCGCACCTTCCGCCCCCCCCCCCCCCCCCATCCGAAGTTGAGGGCGCGTGGGCCGCCAGCGTTTGCCCCAGCTCAGGCTCTGCCTCAACTCCGGAGAAGAGGGGGGCAAGCCCACCTTCATGCCTCCCTACCAGACAGCCGAATGGCCAGCAGGCGCTTCCGTGCCAGACAGCTGGCGCGCAATTCCCCGCCGCACAGTCGCAGACAATTTTTTGCCAGGCAGTCATTGGACAGCCAGCGGAGACGGTAGAAATCAGGAAGGCGTTCCCTCGCCAGTAAGCCGGCGCGCAATTCCCTACCAGACAGCCGCGGGCATTTTCTCACCAGACAACTTTATCAGACAACCGGCGAGAATTTCTTTACCACCAGACAACGTCCGCGATGCTTACGAGAAGAGTCAGAGAAGGAGGAGGAGTCGGGAAAAAGGAGGAGGACAAATGGGGGGAGGAGGAATAGGGGGAGGCGGAGGAAGGAGGAGGATGACGACGAGGAGGAGGCAGGAGGGAGGAGGAAGGAAGAAGAGGAGGAGCGGGAGGATGAGTAGGATGACAAGGGTGATGTTGGTGGTGATGATGATGCTGATGATGATGATGATGCTGAAGTTGGTGATAACGCTGGCGGCGACGCTGCTGACGATGAAAATCATGAGTATGGCGATGCCGTTGGCGATCAAGTTTGCGACGGTAACGCTGGTGATGATGATGGCAGGTCTGATGACGCCGATGACGGCGCGGGCACTGATGCTGCTGCTGATGATGATCATGATCATCATGATACCGATGGTGTTCTGACAAGGAGGAGGAACAAGAGGAGGAGGGGAAGGACGACGACGACGATAAATATGACGAGGAGGACGAGGAGGGAGGAGGAATAGTCAGGATGAGGAGAGGAGGTGGATGGAGAAGGATAAGAGGATACAGGGGATGAGGATACAATCTGCCTTGACGTGACTACGAGTCGAAGGAGGGATGGAGGCGCCCATGATGTATTGCTGGGTGGATTGTACCTGCATGGAGGGGGATGGATGGAAGGAAGGATGGAGGCATGGAGGGAGGCTGGCGGAGGAGCCTGGATGGAGGGGGTCTGGATGGAGGGAGGGGAGGGTGAGAGAACAGGGATGCTCGATGGAGGGAGGATGGAGAAAGGCTGATTGGCAGGCTGGATGGAATGAGGTAATTAGGCAGGAGGAAGTCTGGATGGATGCACGTTGGATGGAGGGAGGGGTGGGGGTAACAAGAGGGAGGCTTGATGGAGGATGGATGGATGAATGCACTCTGGTTGGAGTGAGGCCGGATGGAAGAAGGGTGGCGGATAGGAGGACGGATAAAAAGGGTGGATGGCTGGACGGGTGGAGGGCGGCTGGAGGGACACTGCATGGGGGGACGCTGGATGGTTGGATGGAGGGTGGATGTATGAAGGCTGGACGAGGATGAAAGGAGGCTGCACGGCAGTAGGGTGGATGGATGGAGGCTGGAGGAGGAGGAGGAGGAGGAGGAGGATAAGCAGGAGGAAAGCGGAGGGGAATTGGACGGAGGTTGAGGGGTAAGACGTATGTGGTGACCGGTGCGGAGTAACCCCTCGAGTCGGGCCTACTACTTTGCCACGTTAATTGTGACGCGATTTGTAGCATAGGAGGGGGGGATATCGACCTGGAGTCGGCGAGACGTCGCCGATGGATCAGCGAGATGGCCCCGATGGCGCATCCGCACCTTCCTGGGCGGCGTGGGGCTATCAGAACCCTATCGGCGATCCATGGGCGATTGCTGGGAGCCGATGCATCCCCTCCTACTCGGGTCGGGCGAAAGGGGGGGATAGCAAAGGGGGGATTTGAGAATCAGCTCACGTAGCTGATTCTCCCGGCGCCTCCCGGCGCCGGAGGCGGCCATGTATCGAGGAATGGGCCCCTCGGTGAGGCCGAAACCAGCTGCATGCAGCAAATTTCGTAACCCCCCCTTTCCCAATCCCCCCCTTTCGTCCGGCCCGACCTACGCCCACATCCCCCCTGCCGTCGCCCCTGAGCTTTGGAAGTGCCTGGGCACCTGGCCGCAGTCCGGCCAAACTCGATCCCCGGGGAGGGCGGAGCCCGGGAGCGGGGCCCCGGGCGTAAGCGCCGCGGCCCTCGCTTGGAGCTGCGCCCTCCACCGAGCGTTAGGTCGGGCATGTCCCCCTACAGGCGGATTTTGAACGAGGCTGAAAAAATAGTATAAAAAACAAGAACACGCTGGCCCCCTTGTGGGGCCACCAGGCTGTAGGCCGAAGCTTCGCAGTTTTCTGTGCCAGTTGCAGCTTCCAGTTTCCACTGTTACAGTTCTGCTTCTTGCTGCTTACTGCTCCTTGTTGACTTCTTGCTGCTTACTGTTCCTCGTTGATGGACCGCGCGAGGGGGGGAGGCGGCGGCACCCCTCACGCAGATCGGCAAGGTCAAAATCCAAAAACATTCGGGATTTGCCACATTTCTAAAATCCAGCGGTTCCCCTCACGCAGATCCGTAAGGTCAGGGTCCAAAAACACAATGGATTCGCCACATTTCTGAAATTCGGTGGTACCCGTGACGCAGATCCGTAGGGTCAGGGTCGAAAAACAAACAGGTCCCCACACTGCTTCACGGCGGCGCCCAGACCTCATGATTTAGCTTTTGCATCTCCTATTCTCCGAGACAGGGGGCCGGCGGCGTGGGGCGAAGCCCTTACGGATACTCCCAAACAGTCAAAAATAGTCAAAACTTCGTCCCCCTGTGAAGGGACAGGCCCGACCCCGAGTATAGCGCCGCGGCCCTCGCCTGGAGCTGCGCCCTCCACCGAACGCTCCAGATTAGGCAAAGCGCTGCCGGCGCGCGGGCGCCGTGGAGCAGCAGGCGCGCCCGCCCGTGCGCCACGTCATCGGGTGCTGCTAGACGTGCCCCTGGCCCAAGGTGCCCCCAGGACTTCCCAGGAGGCCCCCACGGCCTCCAGTCAGGTCGGGCCCGTCCCCCTACAGGCGGATTGTGGACGACAGGTTTAAAACATTCAAATAGTTACTTCCAAATAATCAGAAATACTCCAGAAATGGTCCCCTGACTATTTTGCACTATGTTTGAATCTTCCTCCTGTAGAGGGACAGGCCCGACTTAACTCCAGAGCACCCGTCACGACGAGGCCCCGAGGGCCCCAGGAGCTCCAGAATGCAGCGGAAGGCCCAGGTGCGAGCCCGACCCCACCACCCCACGATTCCTAGGGGGAGAGGTGGGGTTCGCCTCGCTCGGGGCCTCCCGAGCGACCCCTTTGAAGCCGTGGGGTGGTGGGGTCGGGCTCGCATGTGGCCACCGACCACGCGCACGCCGAGAAGCCGCTCTGCAAGAACGGTTTTTTGAAGGCAGATCTGCCTTCAAGAAACTATTTTTTGAAGGCAGATTCGCCTTCAAGAAACCGTTCTTACAGAGTAGCCCGCACCGCGGCAGACCGCGCGCCAGCGGGGGTCGTCTCGGCCCTCGGCGGGGCGTCGGGGGTGCCGTCGGGAGCCCACGGGGCGTCGGCTCTGGGCATGGAAGGCCCCGGGGCCCGAGGGTCCAAGGGGGGCGGGCGGGCCAAGGCAGCGAACATCATAATAAGCATCATCACCATCATCATCACCATCATCATCATCATCATCATCATCATCATCATCATCATCATCATCATCACCATCATCATCATCAGCATCAGCATCAGCATCAGCATCAGCATCATCATCATCATCATCATCATCATCATCATCATCAACCGTATCACCCTCATCATCATCAACAACATGATCATCCTCATCAGCAGCATCATCATCTGCATCATCATTAGGATCATCCTATGTTCACCATCATCATCATCATCGCCAGCATTAGAATCATGGCAAGGCAAAGCAGCACAGCGACAGGCGAGCGCTGCCAGACCATGCCACACTCAGTGCCGCTCGGGGGAAGCGTGCCCCGAATGGGGACGGCGCCGGGGTCTGTCCCAACCCGCGGCCCCAGAGGTCTTGACCGCTCCCCCGGGGGTGGTTGTCGGCCAGACGACTGGGTGGTAGTCTTAGGTCGGGCGCGTCCCCCTACAGAGGCAGATTCTGGACGACGAATTACAACAATAGTCGAACAATGATAGCAAGATGCTCAAACATAGTCAAAAACCTCGTCCCCAGACTATGTTTTGTATAGCAATTGTTGAATCTTCTCGGCGGTGGACAAACCTTCCTTTAGTAGACCTCCCCTTAATGAAAACGGCCTGGGACCGAAACCGATCGACCTGGACCCGCAAAAATGACGGCCGCGACGCCCTCTCGCGAACCAGAAACGGCCAATTCCTTAATCGACGTGTCAGGGTAGGAGGTCTGTCCACCCCCGATCTTCCCCCTGTACAGCTGTGAGGGACACGCCCGACTTCATAGTGGTCCTGGGGCCCGATGCCGGGACCAAAAGAAGCCGAGAGATCGAAATAAAGCTGCCGGGCTAGCACCAGATCTTACCGCCGGAGATCCGGGCCGGAGCCGGCGTCGAGGGCACCGCCGTCTGAGCAGGGACCGACCGCCCCGGCATTCCTGCAGGCCTAAGAACAAGACAACGAGTTAAAACAGTACAGTCTAAGCCAGAAATGTTCTGAGAACAGTTCGTGCAGACCAGAAAAGGTTCTCAGAACGTTCTTTGGTGGGCCTATCGGCGAGCCAGGACGCTTCGCCACTGCTTGAGCCGTCGGCTAGAAGCGAAACACGGCATAAACATAAACGCTCGGCGCTCCGCGCGGACTTCTCGGATCTGTGCCGCGCTGGACCCCACCATCCCCGGCGCGCGGAGCGCGCCAGGAGCGGCGCCGGAGGCGCCGCCTGGGGGGGGGGGGGCGCCCGAATTATCCGGGGTAACTCGGGTCCGGGGTAACGCGGGTTCGGATTCCCGAAAAACGAACCCGAGTTAGCCCTGACCCGAGTTACCCCTGATGATTCGGGGCTCTGGACGCCCGAGTTATCCGGGGTAACTCGGGTCCGGGGTAACGCGGGTTCGGAATCCCGAAAAAGGAACCCGAGTTAGCCCTGACCCGAGTTACCCCTGATGATTCGGGGCTCTGAGGGGGGGCCCAGGCGCCGATCCAAGAACTCCGCGCGGAGCGCCAAAAGTTTTGGCTTCTGGCCTGCGCTCTCTTCTCCGAGGGGCCTCGGAGGAGGAGGGGGAGGAGGAGGAGGAGGAGGAGGAAGAGGAGGAGGAGGAGGAGGAGGAGGAGGAGGAGGAGGAGGCCGGCGTCGAGGGCCTCGCCGAGGCCGCCGTCGTCTTCGGCCCCGCCGCCGTCGTCGGCGCCGTCCTCCCAGGCCGCCAGGGGGCTGCCGCGCAGGTGCCTGGGCGGCGGCCGCTCGCCGACGGGGGACACGAAGTCCTCCGGCGCCTCTGGGCGGCGGGGCGGGGGGGGGGAGGGTGGCAGGTGGGCGGCGGGTGCGGCATCCCCACCTTGAGCGAAGGATTGCAAAAAGCGAAGGATTGCAAAAACACCCTCACTTGAACGAAGGATTGCAAAAAAACCCTCACTTGAACGAAGGATTGCAACAAAAACCCTTCGTTCTGGCAACCCTCCGGGCGCAGGCGGTCTGGATCGAGGAAGAAAAAAACGCATGAGCACAAACTTTGGGCGCTCCGCGCGGATCTCTTAGATCCGCGCCGGGGCCCCCCGGCGGCGCCTTCGGCGCCGCCCCTGGCGCGCTCCGCGCGCCAGGGAGGGGGGTCCAGCGCGAACCCAAGAAATCCGCGCGGAGCGCCAAAGTTTGTGCTTATGTGTTTTCTTCTTCTAGTCGAACCGTTTCTCTTCCAACCCCTCCCTCTTCCCCTTCGGGGAGGGGTTTTACCCTCCCACTACCCCCTCCCCTGGACCTGGGGGGGGGTGTTTGCGGTTCGCGAGGCGTTGGAACGATCACGATGGTCCCCTGGACTTGAAGAGGCATTGGAGCGTCAAGAACTATTGGTTTACCCCAGATTTCGTTTTCTCGTCGAATCCATGGAAAACTGTGTAGAATGTTACCACATCGATTCTGAGCATTCTGCTTATTGTTGTAGATTCGGCGAGAAAGCATTCTCGGGACAAATCAATTCCGCAGTCGATCTCCTACTCAAAAGAAGGAGGGCGACAGCACAACCACGACCAGCAGCGCGAAGAGCCAGGGGGGGTCCTCCCGGTGGTGTGGTCCCCCCTCCCTGCTCGAGGCACCCCCGATCCACAGCCTTGGGGAGGCGTCGTGGACTTCCTCGCGCTGGAGGTGGCCCCCCTGGTGATGTCGCCTCTCCTTCCTCAGAAAGCAAAAACGGCGAGAAGGAGGAGAACGAGGATGATGAGGCCCTTCTCCTCTTCCTCTCCTTCCTCTCCTCCTCCTACCTCCTCCCTCCTCCCTCCTCCCTCCTTCTCCTGACCCTTCCTCCTCCTCCTCCTCCTCCTCCTCCTCCTCCTCCTCTCCCCTCCCCCTCCTCCTCCTCCTCCTCCTCCTCCTCCTCCTCCTCCTCCTCCTCCTCCTCCCCTCTCCTTCCTCCTCCTCCTCCTCCTCCTCCTCCTCCTCCTCCTCCTCCTCCTCCTCCTCCTCTCTCCTCCCTCCTCCTCCTCCTCCTCCTCTCCTCCTCCTCCTCCTCCTCCTCCTCCTCCTCATCCTCTCCCTATTCCTCATCCTTCTCTTCCTCCTCCTTCTCCCCCTTCCTCCTCCTTCTCTTCCTCGTCCTCCTCCGCTGCAGATCGGAGTGTCACCTCCGCCTCCTCCTGCTCCTCCTGCTCCTCCTCCGCCTACTCTCTGCCTCATCGCTGCCTCCTCAGTCGAGGCGCAGCTGCCGGAACGCATCCAAATGCCGGAGAACCGCCAGAGACACGCGAAAACCTCGAACATCGACCAGATCGACCCGACACCTGCCTTGTAATTGCGGTTCTCCAGGTCCGGCTCTGGGCGGTAGCGGCCGGAGACGTCGAAGTCCTCCCGGGGGTCGAGCCGGACGCAAAGGGGGCGCCCCAGCGGGGGCGGCACGGCCTGGGCAAACGCCCAGTCGACTCGCTCAGGTCAGAGGAGGGAGGATCCTCCTCCTCCAGTCTCCTCCTCCTCCTCCCTCCTCCCTTCTCCCTTCCCCTCCTCCTCGTCCTTCTCCTCCTCCTCGTCCTCCATCGTCACCCTCTGATGCCATTGTCGTCACCATCCTCCTCTTCAACCACCGCCTGCTCATCTCTCCTCACACCCTTCCGCCACTGTCGAGTATCGTAGCCCTCCTCTTCCACCAGAACCTTCGCCTCATTCATCCTCCCTCCTGCCACTCCTTGCTCCCTTCTGCCCCAGCCTCTCCTCCTCCTACTCCTCCTCCTCCTCCTCTTCCTCCTCCTGCTCCTCCTCCTCCCCGTCTCTTCCCATACGTACGGAGATCACCCTTTCCGATTGTGCATAAAAGGGTGGGTCTTGCTGGGAAATACTGGACCACTACCTATACGGCCACCCTGCGGGTCATAAGGAGGTTGGGGGGGAGGGGGCCAGCAATGGGCAACAGTGGTGATTGTTGTTCTGACGATGCCAGTGGAGATCGTTGCGTTGCCGCTCGCTCCGACGGGACACCGATGGGACACCGACGGGACACAATCGATCTCACTGTCGATCTCACTATCGATCCACTATCGATCCCACTATCGATCTCGCTATCGATCTCACTATCGATCGCGCTTTCGATCTCACTATTCATCTCACTATCTATTACACTATCGATCTCGCTATCGATCCCACTCGATCGATCTCACTATCGATCTCACTATCGATATCACGATCGATGTCATTATAGATCTTACTATCGATCTCTCACTCTAGATCTCACTATCGATCTCACTATCGGTCTCATTATCGATCTCACGGGACAACGACGGGACACTGGCGGGACACCAGCGGGACATCAGCGGGACACCGGCGGGAGACCGCGCGCCACCGGTTGCCGGGCGGAGAACCTGTTGGTCCGGCCGCGGCCAGCCACGACGGGACACAGGCGGGACACCAGCGGCACACCAGCGGGACACCGGCGGGACACCGCGCGCCACCGGTTGTCGGGCGGAGAACCTTTTGGTCCAGCCGCGGCCCAGCCACAGGAGAATTTCCTCTCCCCCCGCCCACGCAGCTTCGCCTCGCCCGCACGCACGGCACGAACACGAAACCGAAATCGATTTCCCGGTAGGGGGGCTCTCCGTTCCACTTCGATCCCACCCCCCAACCTCCGATGACACGGGTCAGCGGACAGAAACTCATCAGCGCAATGAGAAGGAATGGGTGGGAGGGGTGTATCAGAAAAGGCGCAAGCGCACCTGACACGCGTCAGCGGACAGACGCAAATCAGTGCAATGAGAAGGAATGGGTGGGAGGGGTGTGTCAGAAAAGGCGCGAGCGCACCTAGCAGGCGGCGGGATAAACCCCGCAGGCCCCAGCCAGTCAGGGGGAACGCTCAGTGATCCTCCTCCTTCTCCTCCTCCTCCTCCTGCTCCTCCTCTTCCTCCTCCTCCTCCCTGCCCCTGCTTCTCGTCCTCCCAACTCTTGTCTTTGTTCATAAATGTCTCTCTGCTGCACACCGAGGCGGGTCGAAAGGGCGGGCCGGACGTTTCGCCTTACAGTGAAAACGTATATTAAGGACGGGCGGTAAGGACGCAAGACCCTTGGAGGCCGAAATCGGGATTTGTTGGGCGGCGGGCGACCAAAACCCCAATGGAAACGGCAAAGGACGG
This sequence comes from Prorocentrum cordatum, assembly GCA_963575745.1. Classification (NCBI taxonomy): domain Eukaryota; class Dinophyceae; order Prorocentrales; family Prorocentraceae; genus Prorocentrum; species Prorocentrum cordatum. The sequence continues at coordinate 104,087 of CAUYUJ010021248.1, forward strand.
GCCGCAGAAGCAAGGACACAGGGGTACCCTAGATGAAGGCGCGCATCCTTACTATGCGCGTTGACTGTAGACTTCCTGACCATTGATGATCCTGGAGCCATGAAATCTGCAACAGTGTCACGAATGGGAGAGCGGGCCGTTTCCAAAAGAGGCTCTCGCCTGAGCGCCGCGCACATCCGCTCTACAAATGTGCAAGGGCTTCGCTGATGGATGGCAGGTCGTTTGCAAAATGTTGCTCCCGCCTTAGCGCCGCGCATGTCCCTTTGAAAATGGCACCGGTTTCGTAGATGGAGGGCAGGTCGTTTTCAAAACGTAGCTCTCGCCTCAGCGCCGCGCACATTCGAAGAGTTCATTATAGTTCGAAGAATCCTCACTGTTCACGTCCCATAAATAGTGTGTTGGCAGGATGTCCGTCTGTCAGGGCGCAGCAATTACGTTGACTCGTGGTGTTGAAGTCCCAGGAACGGCATTCTGGCACGATTCAGGATCGTCAAGATGCAACAGTAACAGTGCTCCGAATGGTCCCTGGAATCGCGGCGCTGAAGTCCCTGGGATGGTTTTCTGACACAGTTCAGGATGTTCAAACGGTTGTTTTCAAACAGGGCACTTCCTTCAGTGAACATGAACCTTTGTTGGGGCCTATGAGGAGGGAACTTGGAGGGAGGGCGTATTGCAAAATCGTTGATGAATCTTGGAGTTACGCTGGTCCTCAACCTCCTCCTCCTCTTCGTCGTCCTCCTCATTTTCATCATCCCCCCTCTCCCTCGCCCGGAAAGGGGGCGGGGAGGACGAGCCGCCGGATTTCAGAAATGTGGCAAATCCCCTACGTTTTTGGATCCTGACCCTGCCGATCTGCGTGAGCGGTGCCGCCGAATTTTAGAAATGTGGCAAATCTTGTATGTTTTTGGACCCTGACCCTGCCGATCTGCGTGAGGGGTGCCACCGAATTTCAGAGATGTGGCAAATCCCTTGAGTTTTTGGACCCGAGAGGACGACGACGAGGAGCAAGCGATGCGGGATGAATCCGCCGACCCCATCGGCATGTGTGAGACGCTTCTCCGCTTGGGTCGGCATCGTCGCCGCTCTCTCCGTTTCCCTGCGCCCTCCTCAAGCGACCCAGCCAAACGGAAACCAAGCAGCGTCGAAATCGATTCGAAGGGAAGCCCTTCCCTCTGAGCCCTTCCCTGCCTGGGCGGGTTCAGGGAGTAGAGGCCTCCTGGATGGGGTCGGAGTAGATGGGGTCGGAGGATCGCGCCGCATCACCGATACATCGGCGATGCATCGTCGATGCATCGGCGATGCACCGGCGATGCACCGGCGATGCATCGTCGACGTCGGCGATGCATCGGCGACGACGTGACGCAAATCGGGCTGCACATCGAGCCGCATCGGCGATGCATCGGCGATGCGGCGCGATCCTCCGACCCCATCGACTCCGACCCCACCTAGGAGGCCTAGAGGGAGGGGGGTCCCAAGGAGGGTCCCCGGGGGGTTGTGACACCCCACAGGGGCCACGGGGGCCCCCCCCGTGGAGGAGGGCAGGGGGGCGGTCTCCTCCTCCTCCTCCTCCTCCCCCTCCTCCCTCTCCTCATCCTCCTCCTCCTCCTCCTCCTCCTCCTCCTCCTCCTCCTCCTCCTCTCACCTCCTCCCTCCCCGGCCCGTGCGCAAGGAAGCTCAAGACCGGGAAGGGGTCCTGGGGGAGGACCAGGGAAGCGTCCCGGGGGGGGGGATCCTGGAGCATGCGGTCATGATTCCAACCGGCTGGGACGAATCCCAAACAGCTGGTACATGTTCCAACCAGCTCGACAAGACAAACGAATACTCGCTTCAACCGGCCAGATTACGTCACTGTGCGATGTGAATTGTGAGGCGATGTTGAGACATCCCAATATCAAACAATCTGCTTTTGTCTGCACACTTAGTCCAAAAACAAACAAGATTGCCTCGGTTGGAACTTGTACCAGGTTCGTGCAGGGATATTACTGTAAGGACTCAAGGGCTTAAGTGTTTAAGGGCTTCAGGGCTAAAGTGTGTAAGGGTTTGAGGGTTTCAGTGTTTGATGGTTGAGGGCATTCAGGGCTCAAGGGCTTTAGGGTTCATTTTACATTTAAATGTCCAAAGGCTAAAAAGTGTAGGGACTCATAGGCTGAAGGGTTTGAAGGATTTTGACGGGTTCAGGGTTGAGGTGCTGAAGGGCTAAAGGCCCAAAGGGCTCAACAGTTTTGGGGTTTCTACGTTCAAGGGCTTCAGGGTTGAAAGGGTTTCGTGTTTGAGTGTTTGTAGGGCCTGGAAGGTTCAAAGGGCTTACGGGTTTGGGGCTTCTTAAGGTTTGAAAAGTTCGGGGGCCCAGACCCCCCAGCGGTGCTGACCTGCGCGCGGCGCCCGATTCCGAGTGCCGCGCGCAGGCCATCGCCGCTGGCGAGTCCGGGTCGACTTCCGGGGGGGCACCAGAAGCGAGCCCCGCAGCCCAGCGGTGACGGCTTGTTGCTCGTTCTGGGGACCGCCCTGGAGCCCCTCGTTCCACCCGTGCGTCGATGCTGCGTCGACCGCCCGTCGACTTGAGTCAAGCTTGAGTCGAACTTGGGGACATCGGGGATCTTTTGACCTGGGTCAATCCAGACCAGGGTCAATCAGGCCTTGCAGAATCCTGCAAGATCCTGCACCCAAACCCGGGTCAATGCGAAGGATGCTGCAAGATCCTGCACCCAAACCCGGGTCAATGCGACCCTGGCCCTGCAGGATCCTGCAAGATCGGGCGCTCTGGCTGACCCCCGTTTGCATTGAACCCCGTCTTACAGCTCCCGATCGGACACACCGATACCGCTGCTCCCTGGACCTCCTGGGGTGCGTTCCGACCAGCACCTCGAGGCGAGTCCAGTGGTGGCGACGAGGGCCTCCCAGGAGGCCCAAAAAGGGAAACGAGGCAAGGAGAGAAGCATCGGTATCGGTGCGGCAGGTTCGTGTCGTGCCGACTTCGGCGATGGTTTGTGACACTGCGGGGATCGTTCAACCTTGAACGATCGGCCGTCGTTCAACACCGACCGATTCTGGGTCGCCAAGGGCGCTCAAAGTTGAAAGCCGGCGGCGAGGTCGCCGCTGTCGCCGCTGGTCGACACGACGCGAACCTACCGTACAGTTGAGGCCAATCCACAAGAAACCTTCCACAAGAAACCCAACCCTGAGACCCCAGGACGTCCGTTGATTTTTGGTGTGGGAACATCAAGCGTTCCATAGTAGAACCATCGAAACCCAAGCAACCCAGGGCACCCTGGAGGCAAGCAGGATGTTTCTTGGCATGGGCCTCCACCGCACCTTCTCCTCCTCTGAGGGCCAGGGTCGAGATAGGTCCGGACTGGAGGCGAGCAGATCCGCGGCGCGCGCGGCGGCGTCCTCCGGCAGGGGCGGCTCCGGAGA
>CAUYUJ010021248.1:110000-132500 GCA_963575745.1 Prorocentrum cordatum
AGCGAGCATCACAGGTGAAGAGGCCCAGGGACACACTAATAAATAGACACAAATCCCAGGATCACCCATAATGTCCCATGCTTTCTGGGTTTTCGTCTTCCCCCCCACTTCCCATATTTTCCATATTTGCCTGGGAGTCGACGATTCGTTGTGTCTGTGTGTTTTACCCACCTGGCAGGGAGGGCGCTTCAGAGAGCAACGAAGAAAGCAAAGAGGGAGTGAGATGGGGCAGCAGAAGCAGAAACGGGTGCGGGACACGAGGGGGCTGGGGCGAGGAATGGAGGGCAAGGAGCGCCCAGGGGCAGCGGCGCCAAGAGGAGCCGCGGAGGGGGAGGAGGAGGAGGAGGAGGAGGAGGAGGAGGAGGAGGAGGAGGAGGAGGAGGAGGAGGAGGAGGGAGGAGGAGGAGGGAGGAGGAGGAGGAGGAGGAGGAGGAGGAGGAGGAGGAGGAGGGGGAGGAGGCGGAGGAGGAAGGAGGAGGAGGAGGAGGAGGAGGGGAGGAGGAGGAGGAGGAGGAGGAGGAGGGAGGAGGAGGAGGAGGAGGAGGAGAAGGAGGAGGAAGAGGAGGAGGCGGAGGAGGAGGAGGAGGAGGAGGAGGACAAGGAGGGGGAGGAGGCGGAGAAGGAGGAGGAGGAGGAAGAGGAGAGGAGGAGGAGGAGGAGGGGAGAGGAGGAGGCGGGGAGGAGGAGGAAGGAGGAGGAGGAGGAGGAGGAGGAGGAGGAGGAGGAGGCGGGGGAGGAGTTTTTTCCCACAGGGTAGAACGTAACGTTTGGTTTAACCGTAGAGGACGCGAGCAGCCTCCTTTTCACCATCAGGGCCAGGCTCTTGAAGAAGGAGAGCCTCCTGGGCCTGGCCCTGGGCCCCTGGGAAGGGAGGCTCCTGTGGGGGCGGCTGCCCCGCGGGAGACGCCCTCAAAACTGGAGCAACCTGAAAACCTGAGGCCTTTTCCCTCGCACCGCCTCAAAGCCTCGAGCCCTGGCAGCAGACCACCGCCTGGGACTCCGTCCTGGGGCAGGTGGAAGACGACCGTCCGCTCCGGCGGCTGCTGGGTCTGTAGCAGCCTGAGCCTTTCCACATCACTTAAGATATGGAAGACGACGCCAGGGGCACGATTAGACTGCGGGCGGAGGCCTCTCAACATTCGACCAAGCCTTCGCATTCGACTTTTCCCATTCCCACCTTCGCATTCCCATTCGAATTTTCGGCTGATGCGATCGGTACTGAACGCACCACGCCGTCTGCAGAATATCAGACTCGGGTCATTCGAAAGTCGCGTGTCGACTAACGAGTGGGACATCTTTTCCCGATCGGGGAGAAACGCAAAATTGGTCCTGCGACCCGTCCAACCACACATGTCCAACCTTTGAGCACACGTGATGGTGGCTCGGGCGTGGCAGTCATCACATAGAACAAAGCCTGGCGCACCTGGTACAGCCGCTCACGCATGCCATCTGCTCGCACCAGTCTCTCGGGGCCTGGGGACCTTGAGCCTGGGAGGGAACAGAAACGAGCCCACCACGCGGGCCACAGCTTGGGCTTGGCAATCAGGGCGTCAAACTCCCCAGGTCCCCCCGGGCTATCCCGAACCTGCAGATCCAGAGCCTCCTTCGCACATTGATCTGCCAGAGAATTCTTGGTAGTCCCCAAGCGTGGTGGTGACAACACCTGGCGGTGAGTCTCGGGCGATTTGGCGTCACCACCCGGTTTGGGGACTCGTGCGGTTTTCCGAGGATGTCCCGAACGTTTGTGGGTCCAGGAGTCACAAAACCCAGCGGTGACCCTGCGTCCCCAAGCCCAGCGACGACCTTTTTGGGGATTCCAGGTCGCCACCGGGTATCTCACCACCCGGTTTGGGGGCTCCCAAAAGTCGCGCGTCCGATCCTTCTCTCAGCACCGGGGAGGCAATCAATCTGTTCAATTCGTCGGCGCGCTGGTGCGTGATGTGCCTTGCCAATCAAAGGCACCTCCAAGCTCATAAAAGCCTCCTCTCAGCTGGCGTACTTTGACCGGTCCGAGAGGGCCTGGAGCTTCGCTTGATCATGCAATCTAGCAACTCCTAAACAATCTGAATGGGCCTCCACAGGCCCCGGAAGCAAAAAGGCAGGCCTGATCATCGCCATCTGCTCTGCCGCCTAGGGAGGAGGGAGGGCCGCGCAGGGCCCCGGAAGCGCGCGAGAACCTCATCCGACTCCGCGCGCAGAAAACACTCCTGCGCAGGCGGCTCGACAACTCCCTGATCGGATTCCTGGTGCATGACACGTCCACGACGACGTCAGACGCTTCGCTCAGGATCGAGGGGTCGTCGAGGGACACCACTTCACCTGCGAGGAGCGCAGGGAAAAAACATATCGGTGTGAGGCTGGAAGTAGGAGGGCGGCTGGAGAAACGCAAGTCAGGCCCCGAAGAAATCATCGCTCCCCGCCTGGCCCCCTCAGCAATGACCTCTGCGCTAGCCGCCCCCCGGCGAGCTTCGACAACTTGCTGGCGCTGGCAGCGCCGCAGCCGATGATGGAGGCCATCGCGCCGCCCGCGCAAAGGGCACAAACAATCATTTGTCATAGCCTAAGTCTTTAAAACGATCTTGCGGAAAAAAACTGCTTCAGTGCAACCTCTGGCTACTGCATGTTCGCGCCGAGATGCGAATTTATTTGACGTTCGAACCGTCGCTCGCACAGCATCTACACCTTCGCGCGCGCTCACCTGACAAACCTACAACGCGTGCTAGATCACGTTCGTGCTTACGCTGCAAAGCTTCACACGCGCGGGGCTGGGTGAGAGACGCGCGCAGAAGAGAACGCTCGACTCCTCGATCGTCGATCCACTGCGTCACCTACCCAATTTTCTTGAGGCGCAGAAGCGCCCCGGAGATCGGACCCTTGGACTGCCTCCAGGTGGGCTTCGAAGGCTGCTTGTGAACCAAAGCGTTGTACATTCGTGCAAGGTCTGCCACCGTGAGCAATGAGACCCCCGATGCAACCGTTGCCTGCCACGCTGCCATGGAATCCAGCGCCGCCGGCGCCGCGGCCGCGCCTGCAACGGGGTCGCCATGGGGCGCGCGCTCGGCGAGCAACGAGGCGCCTCGAAAGGGGGAACGAAAGCTGAGCCACGTCGCGCGAGCTCCCTTCAGCTCGCAGTCGCCCATGCCCACAACTGCACTGCCGTAAGAAAGAGCAGGCTTGAGGCCCGCAGAACGGATGATCGCCATGCGAAGCTTACCATGAGACAGCCATTTTGAAGAACGAAGTACTCGACTGCGACGAAGCTTGAACTGCCGAGCACGGAGACGATGTTTGCGAAGAGCACCTTTCGTAGAGCGAGCTTCTCCTGAAGCGGAGTCGACGCCCAAGTTTTGCTTAGCCGATGTGGCCAGACCTTGAAGTGAACCACGAGCAAGAAGCTGGTGAGCGAGCGACTTGGCCAAAGGAACAGAGCTTGCTAGAGTTATGGCTTGGCGATCACTGATATCGGCTTTAGACTCGCGCTTGAACACGTGATGGATATCGGCTGCTCCTTCGGAAAGTGTCCTGAGTAGTGCGTGCTTGTCACCTGTGGCCATGGGCATGTCATCGTCGATGTGCTACGACAACCTCATCGAGTCGTGCCGAAGTGCGACAGCACCGGAGGCGTCGATGGCGCATACTTTGACGAAGGCGTAATTAAGGAGGTCCCTCGCAGCAAAGATCGGCAACGGGTGAAAACCCGTGCCCAACCTGACAAGCCTCGGAGAAAGCCACAAACTATACATCGTCTTGACTGTGACCCTCGGTATGTCCCGTTGATACGCTCTGTCTCTAAGGAGGTCGAACCGAAACGACTCATGATCTGTCTTGTCATTCCGCCTGGGCCCGAACACAAAGTCCCCGCACTTTTCCCAACGCCAAGCGCCCAGTAGGCTCCCCGCGGCTGCGAAGAAGGGGTCGAGCTGGGGGCGGCGAAGCCTTTCTGACGCGCGTGCAGAACTGGCCAACAGGAGGATCGCTATGTCCACCTGCAGGCTCGTCAATGGAAAAACCAGGCACGTGAAGTGTCGAGGGAAGAGTCCGAGCCGCTCCACCGTCTCATACAGGACGCTGAGGGTGGATATGCAAGCATCTCCCAGCAAGCAAATGCGTTCCGGATGGAAGCCGTCGGGCGCGGACGCTGTCAGCTGACAGAACCTTCGAGACGCACTCCTGAGCTCGTCCACGGTCGATCGTGGAAAGCACGCTCGATCATGTCAGGAACTTCTGCTGCAGTGGGGGCAACAGTAGCTCGCCGTTGCAGTTGTTGCGCATAAGCTTCAGCTGCAAGGGCCTCATCTGGACAACTCGAGAAAATGCCGGGAACCCGTTCAACCACGCTTCGATGCCAGACCTGCTGCAATCGCGTGATCTCGCGCACCAGCTTGGCCGAGCCTTCGAGCGCCTTGTCGCGCCATTCATTCCAAGACTGAGTTCGGAGCTGACGAGCCTGCGTCGTCGCCGCCTCGAACTCCTGAGTCAACGTCTCGCCGAAAACGGCGGCCATATTCCACCGCGGATGGGGCTGTTGGTCAGGATAAATGCGCAGATGTTCGCGAAGCATGGTGACTTGCACATCAAGTCGCGCATCCAGTCCCTCACCAGAGTAGAGTTCTGCAGGGCACGTTTGCCGAAGCTCGACAGCAGGTGGGCGAGGCGACAAACAGGTCGCATCCTTCTGACTACCTACCAAACCACCCCAACCCAACCCGAAGACCCGAATTTCGGGTTGGGGGGGGGTACGAGCTTCATGTGCGTTTTCTCAACGTTCCCCGACCCCCCCCAGATGGAAATGGAGGGCAAATTGGGGCCTTCGGGTTGGGTTGGGGTGGTTTGGTGGGCGGTGACCTTCGCCATCGCTTCAGACCCATGCCGAGCTCTGCATGCCCGCTGCCGTCCTCGACGACCCTGAATGCCATCGGCGGGCGAAGACTTTTCGGCCTCGGACCGGCGCCCCTCGTCTCGCAAAAGGCGTCGCGGCCTGGTAAAGGACTTGAGCGGGCCACGCAGCGCATCTGAGAGCTCCACGGCAGCATCCTGCAGATAGAGGGAAAAGAACTATGCGCATGCACCGATTCTGGCCAGGCCCATCCTGAGCCCAGGATCGGTGCATACGCCCTCCTACCTTGGCCAGGAAGGCATATGCACCGATCCTGGGTCAAGGATGGGCCTTGCCAGGATCGGCGCATGCGCATAGTCTCTTCGCCCGAGCAGAAAGATCGCCCATGCATTATTCAGCTGTTGCCAAGCAGCACGCACTGGTTCATGATCAGCAGGCCGTCTGGCTGCAAGGCGCGCGCGAGGCTCCTTCCTCGACTGGGCTGGCCCAAGGGCGGCCCACGAGTCCCAAAACGGTCCAAAAGGGTCCCCAATAGATTCTCAAGATGTCCCAGAGACGCCAAGGAACACCATAGTTCCCCACAGCGTTCGGTGACGCGACAAGCTCTGAATGCCAAGGCTCCCCAGAGCGAGGTGACGTCAACCACTCTCAAAACCCAGGTTCCCAAGAGCAAGCGGCAGCGTGGAAGTCCATGAACACCAAGGCTCCCAACAGAGATTAGTGTCGTAACAAGCTCTTACCACGAAGGCTCCCAAGAGCGAAAGGCGCCGTGAACCATCTCGGGCAAATACCTGGCCCGCTCTTTCCGTTCCCGTGCCGGCCCAGGTGACGGAAAGAGCGAGGTACGAGTGATGTACGTTGAGTTGGGGCGAAGCCCTCTAGGGAGGAGTGCAGCGGAGGGGCGAGGCGGGGCCGAATGGATGCAATGGCCCGTTTCCATTGTTTTGTTTTGACTGTAGCGGCTCCCGGGCGGCTCCCATGTCCCGTTTCTATATTTTTCCGGGCGAAGCGGCCAGAGAGTCCAAAGACATCCCAATAGGGCCCCCAAACAGCCCCACAAGGCCCCAAAACGGCCCAAAGAGAGCTTCAGATGGCCTCCAGACAATCCAAAGAGGCTCGAGACGGCTCCAGAAGCGCTCCAGAGGGCCTCCGAGAGGGCCTCAGGAGACTAAAAACATTGTTGTACCTATGGTTTTGGCATGTTTTTTCGGGTTCTCCCCTTTTCCGTCCCAGAAGGGCCCCAGACGGTTCAAGAGGCCCCAAAGATCGTCCCAAGACGGCCCCAGAGGCGCCGAAAGGGGTCCAAAACAATCCAAGATGGCCCCCAGACGGCCCAAGAGGGCCCAAAGACGGCCAGAAGATGCCCCATGCGGCCCTACGAGAGCCCCAAGAGGGCCCAAGCGGGCCCCACAAGGAGGGGGAGAAGAAGGAGGAGGAGGAAGAGGAGGAGGAGAAGGAGGAGGAGGAGGAGAGAGGAGGAGGAGGAGGAGGAGGAGGACGAGGAGAAGGAGAGGAGGTGGAGAAGGAGGAGGAGGAGGAGGAGGAGGACGAGGAGGAGGAGGGAGGGGAAGAGGGGGGGAGAGGGGGAGGAGGACGAGGAGGAGGAGGAGGCGAGGAGGGAGGGAGGAGGAGGAGGAGGAGGAGGAGGAGGAGAGGAGGTGGAGAGGAGGAGGAGGAAGGAGGAGGAGGAACGTGGACGAAGCCAAGGGAGGAGGAGGAGGAGGAGAACATGGAGGAGAATGAGGAAGAGGAGGAGGAGGAGGAGGAGGCGGAGGAGGAAGGGAGGAGAGAGGAAGGGAGGTAGGAGGAGGAGGAGAAGGAGGGAGAGAAGGAGGAGAAGGAGGAGGAGAACGAAGAGGAGGAGGAGGAGGAGGAGGAGGAGGAGGCGGCGGGAGAGGAGGAGGAGAGGACGAAGAGGATGATGATGAGGATGAGGATGAGGAGCAGGAGGAGCAGGAGGAGAAGGAGGAGGAGGAGGAGGAGAGGAACGAGGACGAGGCCAAGGGAGGAGGGGGGGGAGGAGGAGGAAGAGGAGGGGGGGGGGGGAGGAAGAGGAGGAAGAGAAGGAGGAGGAGGAGGAGGAGAAAGAAGAGAAGGAGGTGGGCGCCGACAGGAAAGGTCGTCCGCGGGAACGAACGACCCCAGGCTATGAACGGGGGCACGCGGGAGACAGCAGGGCGCGCCTGGCGCGAGCTTGCTGTACTTCGCGCACAGGAGGCGGCCGCCAGCGGCGGCGGCGGGCGACGGCAGCAGCGCCGACGCCAAAGAACAAACCGAGTTAGTCAGAGTCATCCGACCCACCCCCCCCCCGCCCGCTCCGCCCGACCTCCCCGCCCCCCCACCATCGGCAGTGGCGGCCTCCTCGAATCGGGGGGCTCTGGCCACCATGGATGACGTGGAGGGATTCGCCTGAGGGGAGGGCATAGGCGAGGAGGGAGAGGGGCCCTGCGCACAAGATAGGGCCTCCCCCGTGGAAGGGTGCAGGCCTCTGGAGGCCTTGGAAAGCTTCCGCAACTGCTTGTCCCTGGTTGATGGAACCTTGGGCGCGCCCTGACACTTGGCCATCAGAGCACGAGGGACACCGTGCGGGAGCACCACAAAGCCAGCACAGATGGAGCAAATCATCACACGATCATACTTCTCAATCGTGTGACCTCTCAACTCCAACTCACAGATGGCCGCCTCTCTCTCGTTTCCCGAGGGGCTTCCAGGGGGAGGAAGGGGCGGCAGCAGACCCTCAGCCACAAGGGCCTGGTCCGCTTCGACCACAGCCGCGGCCTTCACAGGCCGCGCTCGATTTCGCACCCGCAACCACTCTTGCCCCTTGAGGGCTGAAAGGGCCGAGGGTCGGCAAAACTTAGAGGGGCCGTTACACAGATGCGCCAGTGTGCCGCAGGTCCAGGCCCCGACAAAACATGAGATACATCTCACCTCCCCTGTATCAGGGTCAAGGAAAAAGGTGTGACCATGCAAGCTGAGCTGCGGCGCAGGCTGGGGTCGACACACTCTCGACGGCGGTGGCAGCGAGGTCCACCGTCGGAGTCGAGCGAGCCTGGCAGCCGCCCAAGAAATATAATCGATGGTAGCACGATGAAACTTGAGTTCGCCTGCGACCGCCTCGGCCGTCGTTCTAGCTATCATGACCCTTGTCGACGCTAGCTTGGCAAACAGGTCGGCCCAAGCATTCCCGATCCAGGTTATCGGGTCCAGCTTTCGCTCCAGGACTTCCTCGAGAGAGAGGTGGGCAGGGGTCCAGACGAAGTGAGGGGGGGGGTCCTGGGCGGGCCTACGCTGCGCCAAATCAAAGACACTCCTCCAAATGGCAGCGTATCTGTTCATTCCGCACGCCAATTCAGGGTCCCAAGACAAGCCTTCCTGAACCAGAGAAAGCAGATCCGAAACAACAACCTCCAAGCTGGGATTACGCCTCATGGCATGCAGGAGCGCAGTTCTCTCCGCCCTGCCCGCGGTCTGGACAGCCCCCTCCGGGGATCCAAACACCGCACGGACAGGGAGGAGCGCATCGTTAAGCTGAACTATGGCCCACCCTGCGCGCCTAACTTCAGGCACAGCGGGGTGGTGTGCGCTTCCATCCCCGAAAGTAACAGGCCCCCACTCACCCCCAACGTCACCCCACTCCCAGACGACCGAATATTCAGGCGGGGATGGAAGCTGGATCGAGAGCCTCGGAAAACCATAGCTAAAATATAGTCAAACTCAGGATCGAGCGGGGGGCGGTGTCCAAGAGCTCGCAGAGCATCCCGATGAGAAGCGTGTCGCTCACACGAAACCTCAACACCAGAAGCCTCCTCGCTCTCATCGGGCTGCAACAAGCTGGGACATTCATGCCAAACATGCCCGAAAGAGTCATCATCTGACTGACAGGCTGCACAGTGCACCTTCACATCTTTTCCCCAAGCAGCAAGGCGGGCAGCAGTGGGGCACCGATCAGCCCACAGTGCCCTCAGCGCTCCAAGCGGCGCCTGCCTCAAGTCTCGAAGCCCAAGTCGAAGAGCCCGTTCCCAGACATCGTGAGACGCCTCCTGCACAGGCAAGTGATAAGCCAGCCGCTGCACCTGCCACCGCTTGATCGATTCTTCAAGAAAAACCTTCATGTCGGCTGGTGCCACTCGCAGAGGATCGAAGTCCTCACCTTGGTCGCTACGCCAGTGATGAGGTCCAAGAAAAGTCCAGCCAATTCTGTTAAGTGTGAGCCAGGCAGCACTCAGTGGGCCGCGGATCGCCGCCCAGGTCAGCCATTTGTCGTTAACACGCTCTGCCAAACTCAACCATGCCTGTCGAAGCGCACTGAGGGCACACGTGCATCCCAGATAAAAGCAATGAAGCCGACACAACAGCGCCGTCGTCGCATCAAAAATAGGCTCGTAACGCACCTGCCACTGACAGTACAAATAGGCCGTCTTGTGCGCTCTCGGCGGCGCCCCCACCATGGTAGCAGCGACTGCCCTGGCTGTGACAAGAGCTGAGCCGGTCATGCCCGAAACGCCTGCACCATGAGCCACAGCTGGTTGTGCTCCTGCCCGCCAGACTACTGAGTTCTTACGCCCAGCAACTTGGCGAAACAGATGGAGACGATGACGTCGCTTCTGGAGGTCACGATAGCGGGCCTTCTCTTGCAACCGAATAGGGCGAATGCCGAAAGTCTCGTGGCCGAGGTTACGCATCCACGGCCGATGTGCGAACTTAGAGCCTTTCAAAATCTGACGAGAGGCCGCCGTCGCGGCAACCAGTCCCGACTTCTTGTCATTAAAGCAAGACCCAAGCACTCTCGAGTCATCCTGAAATATTCTCACAGCCAAATCAAGCGCGAGTAAGCCCTTTGGGTCAGGCCCAACGTACTGGACCGAAACATCATCAACAAGAGCCCGTGGCACAACTCCAGCATAGTTATCACGCAAGCGTAGTATGGCACGTAACGTGAGGCACTCAAGCATACAGACGGCATGCGTACATCCAGCCAGAATGCCTTGGTCCACCTGCACCATGTCGGAGAAGGTGCCGTACCCCTTGAGGCTCCTCGGCTGGGCGTACATCTTGAGCAACATGTACAGCTTCCTCGGCGGATAGCCAAGCAAGCAGCCCTCGCGAAACAGTTGCGACGGCCGCACCATGTCGAACGCCTTCGTGAGATCCAGTAGGACCGTCGCACTAAACTGGCCCCTCAGCACAGCCACCTCCGAGTCCAGGTTGTGGCTGAAAGCGCTGTCCGACGAAGTGTAGCGGGACCTGTTGCCCCACACATTGTCCGCGCGATGCTGCTGCTCCCACTGCCGAGAGATGCCACGACGAGCCCTGCCCCAAATGCGCTGGAAAGTGTGGACCACCGCGATCAGGCGATGTCCCTCATCAGCCTTGGGGATACGACACATCATCGACCAGAGCCGATCTGCAGGCCATGCGAGCAGTTGCTCGCACCTTGCAAAGAAGCTGCCCAGCATCTCAAGCGACTGATCTGACAGGTGCCACAGCAAGCGTGGGTGTAATGCGCAGGGCCCCGTCGAGGTTTTTCTAGGGAAAATCAGTATCACCTTCCTCAATGTGTCGGCGTCCAGCTTCGGAAGACATGGCCACTCCGCGGCCTCAAGAGGAGGCTGGACTGGTAGGCGGCCATGATGAGTTCATACCTCAACCCAAGTCCTCATGTCCCGATTCGCCAGAGCCTGTGGCTGAGCATCTGCAGGGCGTCGTTGAAATGCGACAACCTGCTCCAGCGGCCGCACCTTGGTGACGCGGTGAGCAATAGAGGCCCCTGACTGAAAGGCCTTACGCTGGAACTGCATCCAAGCTCGGTAAGATTCACGCTGGTCCTCCTTGCGCAGCCGAGTGGCCTCGTTCCCAACCGAGCGCAGGAGGTCCTCGAATCCAGGTGCGACCAACACCTGCAGCCCTGAGTTCAGGAAGGCCTGCACATTCCCAGGCATCTGGTGGAGCACCACTTGGCTGCGCATAATGTTACGTAGAAACCCACCAACTTCACTGACAGCCTGAAGTAGGACTGCGCACTGGGGCGGATCAATATCACAAAGAACGTGAGCCATCTGAAGCCTGGTGATCAGCGTACGAAGTCGGTGGCGCTCCTTCTGAATGTGCATAAACCATCGGAGTACCACCTTCCAGGCCAAGGTCTGAGGGCGCTTGTAGGTGCGCTTGAGGGGTGGCTGCCAGGCAACCTTCCGCCACGTGAAGGAAATCGCCCCCGCTCGGCCTGCATAGCGCAGCGCAGCAGGCCCCACATAGTCGTAGCGGTTGGTGAGCTCCCTTTCGACCCCAATCATCAAATCGCCCATACAAGCAGCAAGCCCTTCAGCGTCGCCAGCCACCTCGAAGCTGGTGGCGTCCCACTGGCATGGGAACCTCGAGCATCCAGCAGGGACCTGTAGTGGTAGTTCCTTGGGCAACTTCGGCACGAGCCTCCATAGCGGGTAGTCCTGTCCAAGCACCTGCAAATGCACTGGACAATGAGGGTATAAAGTCGCCTCTTCATCCACCCAAACCTGGGAGTCTACTCGTGCTGCCAAGTTTGAAGACACCAAAAAGTAATCAAGTACAGTCCCAGGATTGGCCTGCCTACACGTCGGGACCTTTGGGCAGAAGGGCATGGCCGATGCTGCAGTAGCCCAGCTGGACGAGAAAAGCTCAGCAGGCTGGTTATTCCAGTCCCCACCAATGGGCCAGTCCACCCCCTCGCTGTTGAACCTCGCGAGTGCCTTGACCATCTCCCACAGGTAGGCCGTGTTGACTGGGCCCATGCCATCCTTCGTATCGAGGTAGATGCTGCCAGCTGTGAAACCGCCAGGCACACCCCAGTGAATATGCGCAAACAGACATCTTCCAGTGACGACCTCCCTCTCGGCCAAGATAAGGGCAGTGATCACCGCGCCCGTGCGAACCAGAATCGCGACACCTGCAGTCGAGCCCGTCGCCGAAGCAGTACTCGGCGTCGCAGTAGCCCATATCCCATGCCAACCAATATCACGAGCCTGAGACTGTGCCTGCTGGAGGCGCTCGGGCAGCAAGTGGTGCTCTTGAACTAGCAGCACCTTCACGTCGTCGCCAATGCCTGGCATGCACTCGAAGAGGGAGCCATGCGAGCTGACGTTGACCGTGACAACCTGACCCTTGAGCGAGTGGATGCTGCGCTTGGCTCTGTCGTCGGTTTGGCGTCGGGCCTTCCCAGTCGGAGCCGATGGAAGATTGGGCTCCGCATGGCTCGACCCTATGCCACTTAAGGTAGGACGTGAGCACTGGGACCCGTCAGGCCTCTGCGACCCCTCGACAGGCACAGGGGGGCCAGCAGTGGCACGAACAGAAGAGGCCGAAAGGCCCCCCCAAGAGACCTCCCTCCGCTCGGCGTCAGCCTGAGGCGAGCAGAAGCCCGGAGTCCCAGGGATAACCTGCCCAGACGCGTTCTGACGGGGCTCGTGGCGACTCGGGCTGGATTCCAGCAGGGCATGTGGCCTGGATCCTATATGAGAGATCCCAGTGCTGGTCGCACTCGTCGAAGGTGTCATGATATCCACCAGCATGGCCGCTGACCCACTCCAGGAACTGGTAGATGCAGGCGTAGGTGTAGCTGATGCGAAGCTGTCGGCTGGTAGTCCTGCACTGGGTCAGGTGGTGCAGGCATCCGATCTGGATGGAGGTGTCCTGGACTGCTGCCCCGCGTCGCGCCACTGCCCGCGACCTCGCCATGAGAAAGAAGAGTCCAGCAAAACCCTGCGCCCCCACCCCCACACGCCGAGTCCCCCGCCTCCTGTGGAAGGGGTGCCCTGGGGGATGGTGGACGCAGGCGCGACTGCGAACCTGAGCTGCCAGAGGCAACCCAGGATTTGCGATCTAACGCCTGATGCCGTCCGTCATCAAGGTGTGCAGGAACAAAAGCATCTGGGAGCGCACCAGGATCCGCACGTAGGCGTTCGCTGCCGCCACCTGCATCAGCAGGACCTCCAAGCGCTCTCGCATCCTGCTCGTGGAGCCCGAAGGAATCATCCTGGTCGAAGCCAGGGTCGGCACCCAACTGCTCAAGGTCGTCGCCGAAATCGAAGGTATGGGAATCTGCTGCCATTGCGCCGATAGTAGGAATCAGGAGCACCAGCCTACGCAACGACCTTGAGCTTCTTGGCCAGCAGCTTCCGGCACGAGTCCAGCTGGCGCTTGGCCTGGGCACGCAGCTCCGTCTCATCAGCGCTAGCTTCCAGCCCAGCATCAGCCACAAAGGTCCGAAGCTCATCCAGGTCCATGTCTTCAGGCACAGGCATGTCAGCATGCTGGGGCCGAGCAGGCTGCTCAGCTTGCTGCTGTGGCGGCTCAGGAGGTCGCTGCTGCTGCTGTGGCTGCTGCTGCTGCGCGCGAAGCTGCTCTTGCTGTTCGGTTCGCTGCTTCCGAACCTGCTCAAGCCAGGGCTCCACGAACTGGGCGCAGCTGGCCGCCAACTGCTCGCCGCCACCAAGGGACTGAACCAGGCTCTGCAGCTGCTCCAGACTGGCCATGAAAGTGTCGAAGACCGCCTGGTCGCTGCCTTCAGGAGCTTGAGTGACCTGCTCAGGTGTACGAGTACGCAACAACTCCATCTGCTCCCTCTGCATCTGCACCCGAGCCTTTTCTTTGGTCTCCAGCTGCTGCTTGAGATCAACCACCAACGTTTGCTTCTCAGCAATGGCCCGCTCCTCCAACTCAATGTTGGCCTTGAGCTTCGCAATCTGCTGATCTGCCTTCTGAATCGTATTGCCAATGCCATGCACCTGCGCACCCAACGGCTTAGCATCGTGGATTTCCTGCCGCAACTTTCGGAGAGATGTTTGAGCTTCCTCGTAGCCAATGACCGTCTGCGGGGCAACGCCTTTGACTTTGGCCGCCAGCTCGAGGGAAGCCACAACCTGCTCCAGCGCATCCAGCTCCTGTTGCTTGCCCTGGGCGTCGTCCTTAGTGGTGGCTGCATCAGACTGAGGAGGCGATTGCTGCACGTTCTCGGTCGGCCTGGTCCGAGACAGCTGCTGCACCTGCTTCCGAAGTGCCGCCAACTCCTTATCCTTAGCCTCCGGCGCCGCCCGTGCATTGCCCCCAGCAGCAGGAGCACGAACACTGGGCGTAGGAGAAGGTAGATCGCACTTGTAGACGCGTCCCTTGGCCCCACCACACAGGAAGCAAGAAGCAGCATCTGCATGATTGTGCCAAGGCTCGCCAGTTTTCTCGTGTGCGCAGTGCCTGCACACCCATCGCTTGGCCCGTGCTGCCCTGTCTCTTGCCGCAGCACCCTTCGGCGGCGCCATGATGCCCACACAGAACAAGAGACAAAGGCAGTGATGGCCGTACCGCAGCCAGGCAGCCCGGCCGTGGCGACAAAACTGATGAGGGAGCCCAACCCCTCGGTGTAGGCGGAACGCTGTCGAGCGCAAGCGCTCTGGCACTGCCGCGGACTAGCGGTATCCGTGGAAGCCAATACGGGCCCAGCCCGCAAAAGCATGAGCCTTGAGCCAAAATGGCTACGGAAAAAAAAGAAGAGAAGGAGGAGGAGGAGGAAGAGGCGGAGGAGGAGCAGGAGGAGAAAGAGGGAGGAGGAGGAAGAGGAGGAGGAATCAGGAAGAGGAGGAGGAGGAGGAGGAGGAGGAGGAGGAGGAGGAGGAGGAGGGAGGAGGAGGAGGAAGAGCAGACGTAACAAGCTCGTCACACCAAGGCTCCCAAGAGCGAGCGGCAACGTTAAACTCTCGGCACACCAAGGCTCCCAAGAGCGAGCGGTGACATAACAAGCCCTTACCACCCAAACTCCCAAGAACGAACAGTGCCGTGAGCCCTCTCGGGCAAAATCCTGGTCCGCTCTGTCCGTTCCCGTGCCAACCCAGGTGACGAGAAGAGCGAGGTACGAGTGATGTACGTTGAGTTGGGGCGAAGCCCTCTAGGGAGGAGTGCAGCGGAGGGGCGAGGCCTGGGACAATGGTCTAATAGCCAGTTTCCATTGTTTTTCGCGCGAAGTGGCTCTCAGGCGGGCCCTTCTCTTTGTATGTGTTCTGGCGAAGCGGTTCAAAGGGCCCCAAGACAGCCCAAATGGGCCCCAAGATGGCCCCACGAGAGCTTCAGATGGCCGCTAGACGGTGCAAGAGAGTCTCGAGACGGCCCCAGAGGCCCTCGAGAGGGCCCCCGAGAAGGCCTCGAGGCCAAAAACATTGTTTTACCTAAGTTGGTTGCAAGTTTTTCGGGTTCTCCCCTTTTACGTCCGAGAAGGGCCCCAGACGGCCCCAGAGGCGCCCCAAAGGGGCCCAAAACTGTCCAAGAGGGCCCGTACACGGGCCCAAGACGGCCCAAGAGGCCCCAAAGATCGTCCCCAGGCAGCCCCAGAGGCGCCCCGAATGGGCCCACAACTGTCCAGGAGGGCCCCCCCAGACGGGCACAAGACGGCCCAAAATGCCCCAAATATCGTCCCAAGACAGCCCAAGAGGCGCCCAAACCGGGCCCAAATGATCCAAGAGGACCCCCAGATGGGCCAAGGAGGGCCCCAGTACGCCAGGAGGAGGAGGAGGAGGGGGAGGAGGAGGAGGAGGAGGAGGAGGAGGAGGAGGAGGAGGAGGCGGGAGAGGAGGAGGAGGAGGAGGAGAAGGAGGATGAGAAGGACGAGGGGGAGGAGGAGGAAGAGGAGGAGGACGAAGAGGAGAACGAAGAGGAGGAGGAGGAAAAGGAAGAGGAGGAGGAGAGGAGGAGGAGGAACGAGGACGAGGTTATTGAGGGGGAGAATGAGGATGATGATGCGGATGAAGAGGAGGAGGAGGGAGGAGGAGGAGAAAAAGGAGGAGGAGGAGAAAAACGAGGATAATAAGGAGATGGAGGAACAGGACAAGGACGAGGGTGGAGGAGGAGGAGGCGGAGGAGGAGGAGTACGAGGAGGAGGAAGAGGAGGAGGAGGAGGAGGGAGGAGGAAGAGGAGGAAGTCTAGGAAGAGGAGGGGGAGGAGTCAGGAGGAGGGAGGAGGGGAAGGAGGAGAAAGAAGGAGGAGGAGGAGGCAGAGGAGGAGGAGGAGGATAATCATAATATCATGATGATGAGGAGGAGGATACTAATATGATGATGCTGATGATGAGGAGGAGAAGGAAGAGCAAGGCTCCGAACTGAGAGCGGTGACGTAGCACGCGATTACCAGCAAGGCTCCAAAGAGCGAGCTGTGACGCAACAAGATCTTACCACCAAGGCTCCCAAGAGCGAGCGGCAACGTGAGCATCTCTGGGCACGAGGACTCTGAACAGAGAGCGGTGACGTAACAAACTCTTCCCAGCAAGGCTCCCAACTGAGAGCGGTGACGTAGCACGCGCTTACTAGCAAGGCTCCTAAGAGCGAGCGGTGACGCAACAAGCTCTTACCACCAAGGCTCCCAAGAGCCGGCGGCAACGTAAACATCTCTGGGCACGAGGACTCTGAACAGAGAGCGGTGACGCAACAACCTCTTCCCAGCAAGGCTCCCAACAGAGAGCGGTGACGTAACACGCGCTTGCCAACAAAACTCCCAAGAACGAGCGGTGACGCAACAAGCTCTTAACGGCAATGCTCCCAAGAGCGAAGGGTGCCATGAGCCCTCTCGGGCAAATTGCTGCAACGCTCTTTCCGTTCTCGATCCGGCCCAGGTGACGGAAAGAGCGAGGTACGAGTGATGACGTTGATAGGGGGCGAAGCCCTTAAGGGGGGGGTCCAGGGGGGGGGGCGATGGCCGGATGCAAAAGTCTAAGGGCCCGTTTCCCTCGTATTGATTCGAGTGAAGCGGCTCCCGGGCGGCTCCCATGGCCCGTTTCTTCCCC
Source organism: Prorocentrum cordatum (assembly GCA_963575745.1). NCBI lineage: Eukaryota > Dinophyceae > Prorocentrales > Prorocentraceae > Prorocentrum > Prorocentrum cordatum. The sequence continues at coordinate 126,636 of CAUYUJ010021248.1, forward strand.
AGACGGGCCCAAGACGGCCCAGAGGCCCCAAATATCGTGCCAAGACGGCCCCGGAGGCGCCCCAAACAAGCCCAAAACGGTCCAAGAGGGCACCCAGACGGGCCCAAGACGGCCTAAGAGGCTCCAAATATCATCCCAAGACGGCTCCGGAGGCGCCCCAAAGGGACCCAAAACGGCCAAAAATGGCCCCCAGACGGCCCCAATACGGCCAAGAGGGCCCTAAGAGGACCCAAGAGGGCCCCATTAGGCTCCCCAGCGCGCCCGCAGAGGAGGAGGGGGAGGAGGAGGAGGAGGAGGAGGAGGAGGAGGAGGAGGAGGAGGAGGAGAAGGAGGAGGAAGAGGAGGAGGAGGTGGAGGAGAATGAGGAGGAGGAGAGGAGGAGGGGGGGAGGAGGAGGAGGAGGAGGAGGGAAGAAGAGGAGGAGGAGGAAGAAGAAGAGGAGGAACGAGGACGAGGCCAAGGGAGGAGGAGGGAGGTAGAAGGAGGAGGGGGGAAGAGGAGGAGGAGGAGGAACGAGGACGAGGCCAAGGGAGGAGGGAGGTAGAAGGAGGAGGGTGAGGAAGAGGAGGAGGAGGAGCAGGAGGGAAAGAAGCAGGAGGAGGAGGAGGAGGAGGCGGAGGAGGAGGAGGAGGAGGCAGAGGCGGAGGCGGAGCGGAGGCGGAGGCGGAGGAGGAGGAGGAGGAGGTGGAGGGGGGGGAGGAGGAAGAGGAGGAGGAGAAGGAGGAGAAGGAGGAGGGGGAGGAGAAAGAAATGGAGAAAGAGGAGGAGGAGGAGGAGGAGGAGGAGGAGGAGCGAGGGGTGACCAACAAGCTCTTAACGCCAAGGCTCCCAGTACGAACGGTGGTGTGAGTCCCATGGCCCGTTTCATCCCCAGACGAGCCCAAGACGGCCCGGAGGCACCACATATCGTCCCAAGACGGCCCGGAGGCGCCCCAAACAAGCCCAAAACGGTCCAAGAGGGCCCCCAGACGGGCCCAAGACGGCCCCAAATATCATCCCAAGACGGCCCCGGAGGCGCCCCAAAGGGGCCCAAAACGGCCAAAAATGGCCCCCAGACGGCCCCAATACGGTCAAGAGGGCCCTGAGGGCCCTAAGAGAGCCCAAGAGGGCCCCCATAGGCTCCCCAGCGCACCCGAAGAGGAGGAGGGGGAGGAGGAGGAGGAGGAGGAGGAGGAGGAGGAGGAGGAGGAGGAGGAGGAGGAGGAGGAGGAGGAGAAGGGGGAGGAGGAGGAGGGAGGGAGGAGGAGGAGGAGGAGGAGGAGGAGGAGGAGGAGGAGGAGAGGAGGAGGAGGAGGAGGAGGAGGAGGAGGAGGGCGAGGAGGAACGAGGACGAGGAGGAGGAGGAGGAGGAGGAGGAGGAGGAGGGGGGGATGAGGAGGTTGAGGAGGAGGCGGAGGAGGAGGAAGAGGAGGAAGAGGGAAGAGGAGGAACGAGGACGAGGCCAAGGGAGGAGGAGGGAGGCAGAAGGAGGAGGGGGAGGAAGAGGAGGGGAGGAGGAGGGGGAGGAGGAGGAGGAGGAACGAGGATGGGGCCAAGGGAGGAGGAGGGGGTAGAAGGATGAGGTGGAGGAAGAGGAGGAGGAGGAGGAGGAGAAGGAGGAGGAGGGAAAGGAGGAGGAGGCGGAGGAGGCGGAAGAGGCGGAGGACGCTGAAGGATGAGGAGGCGGAGGCGGGGGCGGAGGCGGAGGCGGAGGCGGAGGCGGAGGTGGAGGAGGAGGAGGACGAGGACGAGGAGGAGGAGGAGGAGGAGGAGGAGGAGGAGGAGGAGGAGGAGGGGGAGGAGACAGGCAGCGATGAAAGAAGTGTCAGGGTCACTGACACCCCCCAGCAGGAGCGTGAGAAGCCAGGCAGGGGGCATTGGCCACCCTTGCCCAGCTCTTATGTGCCGAGGCTCGGCCACCATCTCAGCGGGAAAGTTGGCTGAGAGTGGCGAGGCGCAGCACACGCATCAATCGAGCGACAAGGGCACGCCCGATCGGGGATGCAGGCCCCTGAGGACCCTAGAAATGTTGCTCTCCTCGTTGGCCCGCGTTGAGGCCACGTGAGAGTGGCCTTTACAGGCCTTCGCCGTGAGTTTCGGATTCCGACCACCATTAATCGAAAAGGCCCCGCAGGCTAAACAGATAACGGCGGGGCCGAATCGTTCGGCGGGATGTCCGAGAGAAGTGCACACCTCCACCACCCCATCAGCAGCAGCAGCGGCAGGCAGCATCCCTCCTTCCTCCTCATGTAGCGGGCCTCCTGCGGCCTCGACCGCCACCTGCACCGACGGCGTCGAATCAGACACGTAGTGCTGGGGGGTCAGACGGAAGAAGCGCTCCGCAGTTGCCCGCTGAAGGGCCGAGGGAGCACAAGACGAGCGAGGGGTGACGGAACAAAGTCTCAACGCCAAGGCTCCCAGTACGAATGGTGGTGTGAATAACTTCGGTTAATGTGTTTGAAGCGCTCTTTCCGTTTCCGTGCCGGCCCAGGTCTAATCGCCCCGAGATTCTGCAAGTGTCTGCCCAAGACGGCCCAAGTCAGCCCAAAGAGTGCCTAAGAGGCCCCAAGACGGCCCAAGACAGCCCCAAAGCGCCCAAGACATCTCCAAAACGGCGTCGGAGCGGTCCAAGAGGGCACGGCCCAAGAGCGTTCAAAGAGGGCCCTATATGGTTTCAAAACAGCCCAGGTGGCCCCCTAAGACGCCCCAAGAGAAAAATCGTCCCACTCCCCAGGGAAAACATGCTTTTTGCCTATTTGCTTCTTTGGTCTTCACCGCGTCCAAAGCGGCCCAGGAGGCTCTCAAGACCGCCTCAAGACGGCCCCAGAGACCCCCAAGACGGCCCAAGTGGGCGTCAAGACGACCCAAGAGAGCCCCAAGACGGACCAAGAAAGGCCCCTGAGGGTCCCAAAAGGTCCCCAAGCGAGCCCCAAGAGGGACACAGGAGATCCCCAAGAGGACCCAGGAATGCTCCCAGAAGGCCCCAAGACGGCCCAATCCCGCCAAGACGGCCCAAGAGGGTCCCGGGACGGCCCAAACGGGCCCCAAGAAGGCCCAAACGAGCCCCAGAACGACCCCCAGGCAGGCCCAGAAATGCAACACTCATTTATTTTTGCAGGGTGCAGGGTTGGTTGCTAGATTTTGGTATGTCGTGCCGAAGCCTGAACACCACCAGGGCTCCAAGACACTAAGCCAGCGACCTCGCGCCCTCACAAAATAAACGCGCTGTCCGTCCCCATGCCAAGCAGGTCTGGGAGCCCCGGCGAAAGCCCCAGCGAGAGGCACCGGCGGCTGCCGAGTTGCGTGCAGCAGTGCTGCAGCTGATCGAGATCCCAAGGCCGCAGCGAACCTTCGCAGTCAACCAAGCCATCCTGAAGCAGAGCAGCACCTCAGCGACGCTGCTCTACTTGTCGGCGGCGAGCGAGTGGGGGCAGTGAGAGGGAGAAGGCCTTCTCCGAAGGCGGCGGGATTTCTCAAAAGGCCTCGCGCCTTCTGAGAGCTTTTTGTCGGTCTTCGGGGAAGGCTTGACACACTTCTCAAAGTCTGGTGGACTTCCGAGCCTCCAGCACCTCCTCCTCCTCCTCCTCCTCCTCCTCCTCCTCCTCCTCCTCCTCCTCCTCCTCCCCCTGAGGCCTCTGGAAAGCTCCTCAGGCAAAACGCGATTTCGCTAATGAGCGGACGCCGGAGGTGCTCGCTTGGCCGTCATACCAGAGCTCAGAGAAAGCTTGAGCAATGTTGTGCGTCTCACTGCCCTGGTCACTACAGGCATCATTTTGATGCAGTCACCGGACCGAGAGGACATGACCTCTCCTACTACGAGCACTTAGAGCAGCCCACGGGCTTTCTGCCTTGCCATGAATGCGGATCTTGTGCTAAGCGCGACAGCAGAGGGCTGTCCACTCAGTCAGAAGGAGGACCACAAAACATAAACATCAAAGTTTGGCGGAGCGCCAACGTTTATGTTCATGCCGTTCTGACTTCGACCTGAGTGCGGATCCTGTGCTGTCGACTCAGTGCAAGAAGAGCACCTGCCCACCCAAATTGGCCGGGAGCAATAATTGAGAATTCGGCCACGGCAACGGGGCGCCACCAAACTGGCAAGGGCTCCAGAGGCGAGGTTCCCCAGGAGCAACAAGAGCTCGCCCATCGTGCTCAAGGCTCCTGCTCGTCGTGAGACGAAGGGGCACTTGAAAGCCAGAGCTGCTTCGGAGGCACAGTGCCTCCGCTGCTGCAGGGGTGCGCAACAACTGAAGATCGAACTCATCATCCCGCCATGCGCTCCTCCTCGTCCTCCTCCTCCTTTTTGACGTTGAGCGGGCTTTCATCCTCGGGATTGTAGCGACTGACCTCCTCCTCCTCCTCCTCCTCCTCCTCCTCCGCCTCCTCCTCCTCCTCTTCCTCCTCCTCCTCCTCCTCCTCCTCCTCCCCCTCCTCCTCCTCCTCCTCCTCCTCCTCCTCCTCCTCCTCCTCCTCCTCCTCCTCCCCCTTCCCCTCCTTCTCCTCGGACCGCCGACTGCCGGCGCCCCCGAGGGCATGAGGCTTAGTCTGCCCCGCGGGTGGCCGTCGAGCGTCCCACTTCAGCTTCATCTCCTGCGCCTCTCGGCCGTAGCGCGTCTGGCGCTCGTCCTCGGTCTCGTCCTCCGCGGCGCACGGGCGCGGGCGCTCGCGAGCGGCAGGGAGGACCGGGGATCGGGGATCGAGGGGAGGGGCCGAGGACCGAGGTACGAAGGGGTGCTCCTGCGCACTGCAGGTCCTTCAGCATGCTCGTTCGTACTGAACAGTCCTGGGTATAGCCGCCAGGAGTTCAGAAAGGGCCGGGCACGTTGTAGGGTAACTTGTTTTTAGCTCCACGCCCAGCTCCTTGTGAGGCTTGCCAAGAGCAGGCCAATATTCAGACTGCCACAGAGGCAGGTAGTACAGGGAGCATGAAGCAAACCAAATGGCAACCTGCAAGTGCGCTTCCAGCCGGCTGCGCAAACAGACTGCGCTGGCGATGCGGGAGCACAAGACAACGACCGGCAACGCCCCTGCCACACCGCCGAGCTCAGCTCCGTGAAGGAAACAACACTCACCAGAGACATGCCCAACCCCTTCTGCACGCGAGGCGACCAGTTGTCATCCGCCAGCGGGCCTCTGGGCACAGCGTGGGCGTGTCCTGAGGACTCTGCCTTATCCCTGGTGCCCCGGCCCTCAGTCCTGAGGGGTCCTGAAGGGGCCCGAAATTACCCCAAAACCCGAGACCTGTCGGGGCTTCCCGCGAGCCCCTCCGGGCCCAGTGAAGTGCTCTCGCAGGACTCTTCGGGCCCGAGAGGACCCGAAGACGGGCCGAGAGGGCCCCACGAGGCCCCCGAGGCGGTCCACGAGGGCCCCGGGCCTCCGAAAGATCGGCTCTTCGTCCCGGAGCAATGCTTGCTGGCCCCGAGGGGGAGGGGGAGGAGGAGGAGGAGGAGGAGGAGGAGGAGGAGGAGGAGGAGGAGGAGGAGGAGGAGGAGGAGGAGGAAGAGGAGAAGGAGGAGAAGGAGGAGGAGGAAGAGGAGCAGGAGGAGGAGGAGGAGGAGCAGGAGGAGGAGGAGGGGCAGGAGGAGGAGGGGGAGGAGGAGGAGGAGGAAAATGTTTCGGGTCCCCGAGGGCCGAATTTTAGCCAGAGACACCGGTGGACACAAACAAGATCGTCGGAGATCTGGCACGTGCGCCCCGACCTGGGCCTCTATGGGCCTCCTGTGTTCCACCACCACCACCCAAAGCTGGAGGGGGGAAGGAGGTGGAGGACGAGGAGGAGCAGGACGAAGAGGAGGAGCGAGCGAGCAGAAGCCGAGAGGCGGTCGGACGGGCCGCGGGCCGAAGACCCGCAAAGACCAGCCCCGAGGCCTCAGCCTGCTGCACGGA
>CAUYUJ010021248.1:137500-170000 GCA_963575745.1 Prorocentrum cordatum
AAGTGAAATAGCACTACTACTATCATTAGTACTCCTACTACTATGACTACACATACCACTACTATCACTACTGATACCACGGCCACTACTACGACTACTGCTTCTACTACTACTACCACCACCACCCCACTACCACTTCTACTACCTTTACTACGACTACTGCTACTACTACTACTACTACTACTACCACTACGACTACTGCTACGATTATGTCTACTACTACTACGACGACTACTACTACAACTACGAATAGTAGCAGTAATATAACTACTTTTGACAGTACTACTACGACTACTACTACTACTACGACGACTACTACGACTACCATTCGTACGACTACTACGACTACTACTATCACTACTACAACTACTACTACCACTACTACGACTTTCGCTACTACTACGACCACTACTACTACTACTACCACCACCACCACTACTACTACTACTACTACTACTACTACCACTACTACTACGAGTACTAGTACTGCTACTCCTTATACCTGTACCATTCCCGCTACTATACTACGACTACCATGTGTACATTTACGATGACTGCTACTACTACTGCTGCTACGACAGCGACTACTTCTACTATAGCTACTACAATTACTACGACGACTACTACTACTACTACTACTACCACTCTTTCGGCTATTGATATTGCTACTAGTACTGCTACCACACCTTTTTTCCACTACTACAACAACTACTACTACTACGACTGCTACTACGATTACTACTACTACTACTACTTCTATCACTACCACTACGACTACTACTACTACTACTACAACAACAACTACTACTACTACTACTACTACTACTATGACTACCACTACGACGACTACTACTACTACTACTACTACGACTACTACTACTACGGCTACTACTACTAAGACTACTGCGACTACACCAACTACGGCTACTACTACGAATACGATTATAATTACGACGGCTGCGGCTACGTATAACACGAAAAGGACTACCAGCACTACTACTACTACTACTACTATTACTACTACTACTTGCACTACTACTACTACTACTACTACTACTACTAGGACTCCTCCACGACCGCTACCACTGCTACTACCACTACTACTACTACGACTACTACTATTACGACTACGACTACGACTACTACTACGACTGCGACGACAAGAACTACTACTGCTACTACCACTAACTGCTACTACTACTACTACTACTACTACTGCGGCTATTTTGACGACCACTACTACGATTACGACTAGTAAGACTATTACACCGGAGAAAAACCCAATCAGCGGATGATTTGAAACATTATACTATGGATCTTGAGATCGATCGTGAGATCGAGAATGAGACCGATTGTGTACTCTATAGTGAGGACGATTGAAAGGTCGATATTGAGACCGAGAATGAAAACGATTCAATGAGATCGACCGCGAGATCGCTCATGCGATCCCTAGTGAGATCGCTTGTGAGATCGATCGTGGGATCAATTGTGAGATCGATGATGAGGTCGATGGAGAAATGGGTAATGATATCGATGGTGAGACCGATCGATAAGAAGAACGGCCAAGAACCAAGGAACCCGGGAACCTCGCCGACCTCCGAAATCGGCCGGGAACCCGGAACCGGGAACTCGGGAACACGGAACCGGGAACCTGGGAACCAAGCGTGCGGCCAAAATCGGCGGCACGCTTTCGCCAAATCTTTCAACCTCCGTGAGGACCCCTTCAGTGCAAGCACTCATTGGGGAACTACAACACCAGCTGGTACTATTCACCTTCTACTACTACTGTGACTACTACACTACTAATACGACTAGTAGTACGACTACTACGACTACTACTACTACCACCACTACTACGACTACCACTACTACGATTACTGCGACTACTCCTAATATTTCTACTACTTGTAGTACTACAACTTCTACCGCTACTACAACTAGTACGGCGACGACTACTACTACTACTCCTACTACTGATAGATTATCATTACTACTAAAATAACAATTACCACCACTACTACTATTACTTCGACTACTCCGACTATTTCTACCACTACAACATTAACTACTACGGCTACTAAAATTTCTACTAATACGACTTCTATTACTCCTCCATCTACTTCTACTAGTTCTAGCACTACCGCTACTACCACCACTACTCCTACCGCAACTGCTACCTCTACTACTACTACTACTACTACTACTACTACTACTATTACTACTACTACTACTACTACTACTACTACTACTACTACTACTACTACTACTACTACTACTACTACTACTACTACTACTACTACTACTACTACTACTACTACTACTACTACTACTACTACTACTACTACTACTACTACTACTACTACTACTACTACTACTACTACTACTACTACTACTACTACTACTACTACTACTACTACTACTACTACTACTACTACTACTACTACTACTACTACTACTACTACTACTACTACTACTACTACTACTACTACTACTACTACTACTACTACTACTACTACTACTACTACGACTCCTACTACTACCACCACAACCACCACAACCACCACCACCACCACTACGACTGCTACTACTACTACTACTACTACCACTACTACTAATAATACTCACTACCGCTAGCACTAGCACTAGCACTAGCACGAGCACTAGCACTAGCACTACTACAACTACTACCACCACCACCACCACCACTACTACTACTACTACTTCTACTACTACTACTACTACTACTACTACTATCACTACTACTACTACTACTACTACTACTACTATTACTTCTAGTACTACTACTACTACTACTACTGCCACTACTGCTGCTGCTGCTACTACTACTACTACTTCTACGACTACTACGGCTACTGCTGCAACGACTACTACGACTAGTACTACTACTACTACTACTACTACTACTTCTTCTACTACTACTACTACTACTACTACTACTACTACTACTACGTCTACGAATACGTCTACGAATACTACTACTATTACCACTACCACTACTACTACTACTACTACTACTACTACTACTACTTCTACGACTACGGCTTCTGCTACTGCTACTACAACCACTACGAAGACGAACGGGAAGACTGCTACGACTACTGCCACTGCTACTGCTACGACTACTGCTACTGCTACGACTGCTACGATTGGAGGCATGGAAATTGTCACCAACACCAGCACGGGGGGTTGCCTCCACATGGGGAAGATGATCCTAGATTCCGGTGTTGGTGGTAATATTTCGGTCTCCTTGGAAGCCAGAATATTACCACCATCACCGAGATCGGGATCGTTCTCCCTCGGCGGAGGCACACCGCCGATCTTGGTGTCAACCTCTAGGCCTGCGACTACTGCTACTACGACGACGAACAAGAAGGACCTTACAATTACAGGGAGGCATCTTGGAGGTCATCTTGGACTCTTGGAGCGCTCTTGGAGCCATCTTGGGCCATCTTGGACGTCCCAACGCGTCGCGAAACGCTCCGTCCAGGTCAGTGGGGAGGGTAAGGGGAGGGGTAAACCCCTCCCCGGAGGGAAAGAATGGGGGTTGGAAGAGGAAGCTCTCTAGACCACCGACGCCCTAAAGGACTGGTGGGATTACGAGTGCAACCCTGATGATCACTTATATGTCGGCCCTGGTGCGCCTGCCAGGGTCCCCGAAGATCGCTCCCCCAGGCGGTGGTCATGTATGAACGCCCGCCTCGGAGCGCTCGCCTGGACTCGGGGGGCGTCGACTGCAGTCATCGTGCTAGCATAGTAGCGGCCTCCAGGCTGGGGTGGGAGTGCATGGGGTCGGAGGCGCCGCATCGTTGATGCATCGTCGATGCACCTGCGGTGCATCGGCGACGTCGGCGGGGCGTTGGCGGCACCGACGTGGGGAAATCCAGGCTCCGCGGGCTCCACATCGGGCCGCATCTGCGGCGGGATCCTCCGACCCCACCTGCCCGGACCCCATCCGGGAGGCCCGGTCAGTGGGAGCACTGGCTAAGGAGCGGAGGGGCGCTTCCTGCCGCCGCGGAGCTCGGCCACGAGCCGAGTTCCTCGCCTTGCATTGGGGAGACGTGAGACTCGGGTACGGGGGACTCGGGTTGGCCCGACGGGGCCATCATGAAAACGACGAGACCCGACCTGAGATTCGGCGCGAGCTCCCGCTGCAAACATCGGCCTGGCCTGGCCTCGGTGGAGGTCGCCTCCCTGGAGTCTCGAGGTTCGACGGTGGGGGGGGCGATACTGCCGCACCCTCCGTGCCTCTGAAGCTCTGCTCGTTACTCCCTGGAGCCGGTTCGCAGCTCGAGCCAGACCGCTCCAGGATTCGACTCTGGACCCTGGAGGCGTCGTGGAGAAATCTCGCCGTGGGAGAAAGCCTCGCGCCGCTGACGTCCTCGAGCCGCGGGGAGAAATCGCGACGGGAGGTGTCTGGCGCTCGCCGGCCCTCCTGGGGGGACCTACCAGGCCCCCTATGCACCGGGCCTCCAGGGCCGTCAGAAACCCAGGCCCCGGGCTCGAAATGTAGAGAAATCCGACTCTCCACGTCGAGAAAAAAACGAGATCGGGCGTCTGGGCTCGGGGGGCGCGGACTATCGGCCACACGCAAGGGTGATCCTCCATCCATCTCGGCTACACGCAGGAGTGACCCTAGACAGGAGTGATCTTTGGGACGCCGGGTGGCCAAACCCAGGCGCGCAAGCCGCTGCTACCGCCTCGCGTTCAGCGATCGGGGGGCCCCATTGTTCCCGCACCAAAGGTCACTCCGGCGAAAGGTCACTCTTACGTCTGGTCGATCATCGTGCTATCAGGAACAGCGTCTAACACCAGGAAGGGAGGGCTGTTTCTGGCCACGACGAGCCTCGGCCACGAAGAGGTCCCCCGGTCCCGATCTCGAGAGCGAGCCGAAAAGCAGAGCCGCTGCGGAACCCAAGCCAGCCCTCATCTCAGCGCTTTGACTATGGGCAAGAGCAGGGCTGGACCTAAGCGTCATTTTTCGTTATGGCTTCGTTTTGCTTTACCCGTCTTCCTGTACCTCCCTGCCAAAACGAAAAACAAAACACAACCGAAGTCCAGCAAAACAGCGATTCGGTCCAGCTCTGGGCAAAAAGGTGCATGGCTCACGGGGGGGCGATGAATATTCCGCCTGTAGAGGGACACGCCCGACTTGAGGATGCTTCAGCGAAGCGTCCCTTCTGGCGTGCAGCAGACACGGGCCAGAAGGGCGTATACAACGGCTATTGGGCCCAGGGTGGGCATATGGCAATGAAGGGGCCCTGGGACACACAAATCAATACACACAAATAACAGGATCCCCTATATTTTCCGATATTTTCTATGTTTTTGTCTTCCCCCCCACTTCCCATATTTTCCAATATTTTCTTGGGAATCGACGATTAATTGTGTCTGTGTGTTTTTTCCCCTCCTGAGGCAAGGCTCGATGAGGTGGATGGACTAGGGCGGGTGGCAATGGGGGGTGACCCAAATGGCGGGACAAGAAAAAGTCCCCAAAGAGGCCCTTTGGGGCCCCTTTTGGGCACCAGCTGGCCCCAAAAGGGGCCCTACCGGTCCCGTTTGGTGTCCTTCTCTTCACCCCCCCTGTGGGTCACCGCCCATTACCGCCCGCACGAGTCCCCAGGTCGACGCTTCCCGGTGCCTGCCATCCGCCGTCTTTGATGCGGCCTGCAATGGAAACACAAAAATGTGCGGAGGCCTTCTTTCGACCCCGATGGGGACCTCCCTCTGGCAAGAGCGCCCCAGGGGCTCCCGGTCTCCCAGGTCCTCCCCATGCTCCTCCACCTTCTCCTCCTCCAACTCCTCTTCCTCCTCCTCGTTCTCCTCCTCCTCCTCCTCCTCCTCCTCCTCCTCCTTCTCATCCTTCTCCTCCTCCTCCTCCTTCTCCTCCATGTCCTCCTCCTCCCGCTCCTCCCCCTCCTCCTCCTCCTCCTCCTCCTCCTCCTGCGCTACTGCCTGAGGCGCAACCGAAGTTCACTTCGGCACCTCTAGAAAGAAATAGAGACCCGCCTTGCCCTCGTCCGTGTCAGTCATGTGCTAGGACACGTCGGGGAGGCGACCTCTCCTCAAAACGTCGAATCAGGCCATCGTTCCACCCCTTTGGGGAGGTTCCCAAGGTCAATGGCCTTGAGGGTGGCCCGACCGTCTTTCGAAAGGCGCCGATCACACTTCCTGGCGAGTCGGACGAATTTCTCTACCCCCTGTGCTCCGCACAAGCGGCAAAACCAAAGGCCTCGGAAGCTCTCGATCCGGTGTGAGTCATCAATCACGGACGGGCGCCCAGGGCAAGATGAGGTCGAGAGCTCCTCCAGGGATCTCTTCCCCACTGTGACTAGGCAGTGTGCACACTTCCAGCCCTTGGAGGTTTGAAAGATTCGATGCGAAGATTCCCTCATGAGCTGAGGGGTCTGTTCAGCCTTGGCCTTTGCCTTGGCTACAGCTCTAGCATGGATGTCGCCTTTCAAAGTGGTTCCATAAAAATCTCTAGCATTCTTCGCAACCTCCAGGGCAACTAAACTCAATCGTTTTTGAACACGCCAGGCCAACTTATCGGCCTCCTGCACTTTCCCTACCAAACTGTAGGGGGGTTTGGCTTCCTCCGCGGCTTTGTCGGCCAACTTGTCGGCCTGATCGTTGGCAAACCAGTGTTCTAGAGGAAAACCAGGACCCACCGCCGAACGCTCAAGGTGACTCTTGACCTTGACTAGTGACAACGTACCAGGGCGGTCCACGACCGCCTTCCAGTATTCGGCCCAGAGATCTGCATTACTTCTGTACTTATACCCAGGGCCATGCTTGGCCCCTTGGAAAACATAAGCCGCGTCAACTACATAAGTGGCATCCCCAGCTGTGGCTTGGAGAGCTCTGACAACTGCTAGCAGCTCGGCTCGGGGAACGGTCTGTCTCCAGCCTGCCGTACTCCCTCGGCAAGAGGCTAAGACAGACTCACCCAGACAAATGGCGAAGGCCCAACCAACACGGCGCAAACGAGGGTCCGACCCATGCTCTCCCCCTGAGCCGTCACCGCCTATTACACATCCTACTGGGAGTATATATCTCTGCCCATCCTCAGGCCACTCTCCCTCTCTGCAAATATCTTCTATAGGGAGAGGGGTGTCCTCAGGCGGCATCGTCCACAAAATCGGAACGAGGCCTCGGAGCCAGAAGCATGGGTAAGTTTCAGCCCCTACCTTGGCTTGCTCGCAGAGGCGGTTGTCTTCTTCTAAATCGGGAATGTCTCTATTGAAGGGGCATTCCCAAAGCTGATGATATAACGTTTCATTAGGTGCGCCGCATCTAGGACATGCCGTGCTGCCTATTCCTGTGTTCTCGAAACGTCGCTGGTTGGGCCACAAGGCCCCTTGGGAAATCATCTCCAGAATGGCAGCCCTATGGCTTAAGCCTTTATTGCGCAAAAACTTCAAATGGGCCCAAGTCACAGTTAAGTCCACCCCGTACTCAACCCCCGAGCCCGAGAAATGCTGGCTGGCTTGGGCCCAAATACCCTGTTCCAGGGAAGATCCTACTTCAAAGTCGAGCCTGTCGAGGCCCTCTGCTTCTTCAAAACTAAACCTGAGCCCACAAGGAATGGTCCATTCCCCTGGTGTGTTGGGAATCCAATTCACGTCTAAAAGAGTGGCTTGCACTGCCGCCATGTGCCCCTTGACCTGCAGCCAGCGATGCTCCGACTCCCTCAACTTGGCCAAGGACTCGTCCCAGGCTTTGTCGATGGCGGCACGCCACTCGGGGATCCTAGGGAGATGTTCCTGCCAGGCCTGCAAAAGTTCAAGAGGTCCCCAAAAAAGGGGGTCACTGCGTTTCCCAAGACTAATCCTAATGGCAGTGGTAGCACAACCACCTGCCCACTTACTACCGCACATGGCTGAGACTTTCGCCCGCAGCTTCCTCAGATTCGTGGGCGCTAAGCCCATGGCAACGGCTCCCCAGGACACCTGCGGCTTGTAGCCAGTGTTGGCTAGCTTTTTGGCCGCCTTCACGCTTTTGCCCAGGACTCGAATAGCAACAGCTCGTTTGACTCCCTTCTGGTGTCTACCTTTGATGGTCCCTTGTGTCCTGGAAGCAGTAGCTACATCCACTCCAAGATCACGCGCCGAGAGCTCCACTTTAATAGGTAACTGCAACTCCTTAATACGCTTCCGCAATGCCACACGCACCGACGGAGAACTCGCCAGGCCAACTGATTTCTTTGAAATTCGCAATCCTTTGCTGGACATGCCCGTCGTGAGCTGCATGGCCACTTGCGTAGCCTGGTCCACTACTCCTTCTGCCGTGCCTATGTTGAGTTGCGCCAAGTCGTCGACCCAGCTGCCGATGGAATTTCGAGGAGGAGGATGCGATCGATGAATATTGTCTAACATGTCCCACAGATAAATTCTGGACCAGGCTACGCTTTGCATGCAACCAGCAATAATCGAATGGTTGACCTGGATGCTGTCTGAGAGCATAGTGCCAACCGCGAGCCACCTATCTGCCATGTGCTGCAACATGGCAAGGTAAAAGGGCACAAGGGGGTAATCCAGATTTCCAGCTAAGACTGACAGTTGTTCGCCCTGGATAAGATCATAAAACTTCTCTGCGTCCCACAGAAGCTGCACCCAACTAATATTCAAAAGTCCACACGTTTCTGCTTTCAGTTGCCGTAAAACCGCTGCTCGTAGAGGGCTGCTTCCTTTTACCGCTGCATCCCAGAAACCCGCTTTGCTACGTTCCCATGTAACTATTGCTTGCTTGCGCATCACACTCCATAAACGATAGGGCCCTGGGGTCAACGTAATCGGTCGATCTCCTCCTGGCGGCGGTTTCGGGGTGAGGGCGACGACGTTGACCAATATTTGCACTGGCCATTTCAGTTGGGTCTCCACTGCAACGAAAAAATCCAACAACTGCTCTTGGCCCTGCTCTGGTAGCGTGAGCCACTGTCTAGGGTTCCACGGGTCAGCTCCAAGGCCCGCATGATCCTTAAAATATCGCATGCCATGCCGCAGGTCTGCAACCGTGAGATCTGGCAAAGGTCGCTCTTCCTGCTGCGCATGAGCGGCTTCACGAAGGCGCGGAAGCCAAAAAGGAAAAGGTTGCTTAGGTCCTCCAATCGTTCCTCCCCAAAGTCTCGACCACCTTTCCGCCTTCACCTTCATCATCTCAATTGGCCCAATTACCTCATTTCCTCCTTCGTCCTTCTCGATGGCTAGGCTTGGCTCCCCCACCTGCCACGTCCTGGAAAACTGATGGGCCCAACTAGCTCCCGAGGACAAGCTGGTACTAAGAAACTTCCGAAATCCCGCTGTACTTTCTTTCATGGCCACGATGGAGACCTTAGCAAGAACTTCTTTAGCTGCATTTAAAACTTCGCGGATGTCCTCCTTGGTCGAGGGAGGCGATATCAAGGCGGCACTGATCTTGTCGCCTGCATTCCTAGCCGATTCTGGAACAGCTGTAAAGTATTGTGCTACCTGTGCCTCGGTACTCCATGCTTCAATCTGTTTGTGTATAGCCGTGCGGTGATTCTGTACAGTAGTGCTCGTGCTCTTATCAGCCAAAGTAAACAGCTCCTGAAACCTCGATCGAATACCTCCCCAGAAACACACTTCAGGAGAGCGTCCAAAATGTCCAGGCGGTTTTGCAGCGATCAGGTTATGAACTTTGACCTCAGGGCACATACCTCTCCTGTGGGGTCCTACTTCTCTTCCCGCTCGATTCAGCAAAAAGGCCTCTGCCTGCATGGAGAAGCTCGCGTACAACCTGGTGAGGTCGCCTGAGGTCGCCTCAGGCCACAAATGATAATGCTGCGGCATCTCGATGCCGTCATTCTGCTGCTGAAACATCTCCCAGGGCTGGCCGGGTCCATATACGCACGGTAGGATTGGGGTGACAGGTGCCAGGATGCGGCCTTCCAGGATGTTCTGAGTCAGGTCCAACTCGCCAAAAATTCCCAGATGTGGCGCCCAAGGTCCCTTCTGATCCAGAGAAAGCTTGACCAAGGAAGCTAGATGTTCCGAGACGACTCCGAAGTCCAGGATTCTTCCAGTGCCTCCAGAATTTGTAAATTCGCCAGGTGGTACAGCGATGTGTCCCCGAACAAATGAAGGCCACCCAGACTCCCAGAGCTCCTCAGGAGTCATGTTCCAGTCCGCCATGACTATGTAGTGCTTAGCCACAGAGAGTAAATATCCAGCTAGCTCTTCTAAAATAAGGCCGTTGGTGCCGACAGCCCCCTCGGAGTCATTCAAATAAGCTGAAACAAAAGTCACATCCAGTCCTTTAAACCTGACTGTCCTGCCTACCCACTGCGTGCCGCAAAACTGTTCTTTACCATCTGGGCCGATCTTACAGGGGTAGAGGACCTGGGAGTGGATGGTGGTCCTCGAGAGAACCCAGACCCCGCCATGCCCAAGCGTCCCTTCTTTGGCTGTGGGGACAGCAGGGGCCGAGGTGGACAACCACCCCGCGCGCTTGAGTTTCTTCTGCGCCTGCAACAGCGCCCCTCCTCTCAAATGAGTTTCGGCACCCATGTGGAGCAAAACATCTTGCATATGCTCTGCTGCTAAATAGGCCATGGCACGCTCGTTCCACTTGGTGTAGTTGGCGAAATAGAAAAAGAACTTCTGCCCAGCGCCGCCGCGTTGCCGAGCATGTGGTACACGTCCTTGGCTAAAGCCCCGTTGGGGAAGCCTGAGACTGCGCGAACTTCTGCTTTGCCGCCTCAAGGGTGGCCTGGATTTGTTCATCAGAAACATGTGGCTGAGACGGTGCCGTGGCTGATGGATTTGTTGCATCTTGCGTCGCCGAGGATGTTGCTGCACCAGAACCCGAGCTAGTCGCCTCGCCCCTGGATTCCGCCGCCGCAGTACCTCCAGCCTCTTGTGATTCAGCATCACCTCCGCCACCAGCTCGTGCTCCACCTTCATTGGTACGTCGCCTTTTGAGTGCCATCCTTGACTTGTATTCTTCAAACTGTTGCTTCCTTTCCAAGAGTGTCTTAGCCGAGGGTCCCACCGCGGCGCAGATAAGTTTGGATACTTCTTTTGCCAATGACTCTTTATGCTCTTTCCATTGCTGCAATTCTTCTGGCGATAGTTCCAACTCCGACGTGTCGAAGCTGGCGCCGTCCTCGAACTTGAGAATCTCCAGGAGCTCGGTCTCCTCCGTGGCGCTGAGCAATTTGGACAGGTTGATGGGGGCGGTCTGCTGCAGCACCTTGGGGTCGACATTCGAGTGGAGAAGAGCTTGGTGCCGAGCTGCCGCCTCTGTTGCAACTCTGGCTTTGCCACGTGTGTCTGATTCCGCTTTGGCAAGGTATTCACGGCATTCTGCTTCATATCGGATTGCACGATCAAGAGCTTCCGCTGTCTTGCGCGCTTGTACCCCAGCCTGATTGAGATCATGTTCTCGCTGGAGTTCTGGCCGTAGCTTGGGTTTGTCCACCTGCTGCACTGGAGGGGCTGCCTTGGCTTCAAAGGCTTGAAGTTCAGCTCCTGCTTCTGGATGTCGTTGCTTGAGTGCCTCCAGCAGCTGTTCCGTGGTGGGCGCGAACGGCGAGGTGGCTGGAAGCGACGTGCCTCCTGCCTGCCAAACGCCTGGCGGCGCGCCAGCGGCCGCCATGTTGCCCACCATGGTGAAGGGGCTCCCACCTGGCGTGCGGGCGCGAGGTGGGCCGTAAGCCCAGGCTCCCAAGGCTGGTTTGGGCCAATCATTGGCTGCAGGCCTGAGAGCTTTCCCACACTGCCAACACTGAGTATGCTTCTTCCAATTCCAGCGATAGCCACAAGAAGCATGCGGGCACACCTGGAAACCTTTCTGCTGCTGTTTCCCCATCGCTGCCGAGGGGGGAGAGTAATCGTGAAAGAAATGGGCTGGGGGTCGCGAGCCCCTGGCCAGAGAGTCTCAAGGTATCTCTTTTCACACGCCTCAACTGCTCGGGCGAGGTTGGAAGTTAAGGAGAAGGCCCCTTGAGCCAAAATGGCTACGGACCCCTCCTCCTCCTCCTCCTCCTGCTGTTTCTCCTCCCCATCCAACTCCACCTTCCTCCAAATCCAACTCATCCTCCTCGATCCCCTCTTTCGCCTTCTCCTCCTTTTCCTCCTCATTTCCTCTCCTACACCTCATGCTCCGACATACGCACCATTTCTTTTTCCCTCCTTCACTGTTTCCTCTACCTCCTCGATGTCCTCCTCCTCCTCCTCCTTCTTCTCGATTTCCTCCTCCTCCTCCTCGTTCTCCTCCCCATCCGACTCCACCTTTCTTCAAATCCTACTCATCCTCCTCGGTTCCCTCCTCCGCCTTCTCCTCCCCTTCCTCCTCCTTTTCTCCTATACCTCATGCTCCGACACACTCACCATTTCCTTGTCCCTCCTTCACTGCTCCCTCAACCTCCTCCATGTCCTCCCCCTTCTTCTCAAGTTCCTCCTCTTCCTTCTCCTCCTCCTCCTCCTCCTCCTCCTCCATTCCTCTTCCTTATCCGCCACCGTGCCTGCACGGAGTGGGCGTGTTAGAATGCTCGTGTGTTGTTTGGGAAGTTGTTCCCAATCGTCCTGTAGTGTTGGGATCTCGCTTTGAATCAATCGGCCCCCGCGTTCACTCCCGCTCCTCCCCTCCTCCCCTCATCCCATCCCTGCCTTTGCCCTCTGCGTGTCAAAGTCGGCACCCAGAGGGAACTCCACAAAAGGCCCCAGCGTTTGCGCTCGCATGCCACCACCGCACCCATGTCGGCACACACGCGTCTCGGCGCCCCATACCGAGCTCCACCGAAGGCCCTTGTGGCTGCGTTCGCACGGCACCACCGCACACATGTCAGCACACCCCACACGCGTCTCGTGGCCCCAAAGGGAGCTACACCGAAGGCCCCAGTGGCTGCGTTCGCGTGGCACCGCCGCGCCCATTTCGGCACACCTCTCACGCGTTTCGAGGCCCCATAAAAGGACTCCGCCCAATGCCCGAACGGCTGGTTCGCGTGGCACCGCCGCAACCGTTTCGGCGCACCCCTTATACGATCCTGCGGCCCCGCAGGGCGCTCCACCAAAGCCCCCAAAGGAGCTACACTAAGAACGGTACCCACAACGCGACGCTCACAACTGCACATGGTATGGCCCTTGGCCGCCCCCCCCTCACCGCAAGCACGCCGCTGCGATCGCCCTCCTCGAAGTTGCTCTCCGTCGCACTGTTCGGCCGCCAAACAGCCAAGATGGCCTCCAGCACGGCTTCCAAAGTAGCCACGAAGACACCAAGACGGCCCAAGATGGCCCAAGACGGCTGAAGAGGCTCCCAAGACGGCCTGACGGTCTCAGGACAGCTCAAGAGGACCCAAAGACAGCTCCTAGAGGCCCTCCTGGAAAACCCGAGGAGGCTAACACCATTTGATTTCCCAAAGGTTTTGACAGATGTTGAGGTTCTCGCCTGTTTGGATTTCCGATCGCCCAAAGACAGGCCAAGAGGCCCCAAGAGACCTCCAAGATAGCTCCAAGACAACCAAAGAGGCCCCCAAGAGGGCCCACAGCTGGCCCAAGAGGACCCACAGATCGCCCAATGGGGCACGAAGACAGCCCAAAGAGACCCGTAAGACGGCCTCCGAAGGCGTCAAACGGGCTCAGTCCCCAAGACTGCCCAAGAAACCCCAAGGGGCCCCCGAAAAGCCCCAAGAGGCACCCAAGAGGCCCCAAGAGGCACTCCGGAGACAGCCAGGAGGCTCCAAGAGACCCACAAAAAGCCTGCTCTTCATCGTCCACATGTTCTCCTTCTCGGAGGTCGAGATCACGACCTCATCAAATTCAACCCAATCTCTGAATCGCTGCGGGGCGTGACCTTTCTACCGCGCGGACGAAGGCGAGGTCGAGTTCATGACCTGTCTCAGTTCAGACAGAACACTCGTAAGAAATACGCTGTTCCTACACTCATCCTCCTTCCTGCTGCGCTGTTGCACAGGAGCGGTGGCACGGTTTGCCGCAGGCGGCTGGAAACATAACTCCTCCTTGTCGCAACTCCAGGCCTGTTGCCCGCCATTCATGATCCTGAAGCTTGCAATGTGCGACATGTTCACAGGTGTAAGGGCGAGTCGCTTTCAACATGTGGCTTTCGCTTTGGCGCTGCGCACATTCGTCTTGCAAGTTTGCAACAGTTTCACCAATGGAGTGCGGGCGGTGTTCATAATGGGGTTCTCGCCTTGGCGCCGCGCACATTCGACCAGAAACTTTGCATGAATTTGCATTGTTGGAAGGCGGTTCCTTTTTTCAACGTGTGCCTCTCGTCTTAGCACCGCGCATATCCGTCTTAAAGCCTGAAGAAGTTTCAGGGTTTCGTATGGTCGAGGTCGAGGTCCCCCCCAAAAAAGTTCTGGAACGATTTAGGACTGTCAAGACCTACCAGTCACGTCGATTCGCGGCGTCGAAGTCCCAGGAACGGCATCTGGAACGACTTCGGATTGTCAGGACGCAACAGTCACACCAATCCGCGGCGCTGAATTCCCAGGACCATTGCTGTGACACGATTGAGGATTATCCTAGGGTTGTCGTCTGAAGGGCCCGTTCCCGCAATGGAGCACATTCTTTACGGCCCGATGAAGAAGCTTCAAGGGACGGTGTACTGCAACATCGTGAGCACGTCGTAGCTTTACACTGGTCCTGCTCCTCCTCCTCCTCATCCTCTTCCTCCTCCTCCTCCTCCTCCCTCTCTCCTGGCTTCCACTTTCCTCTCCTTTCCTCTCCTTTCCTCTCAGAAGGAGGAAGGGAAGAAGGAGGCGGAGGAGGAGGAAAAGGAGGAGGAGGCAGAGGAGAAGGAAGAGGAGGAGGAGGACGAGGAGGAGGAGGAGGAGGTCGACGCTCGACGAGGACGGGCACGGCGCCAGCGGCGCTCCATGCAACCCCCCCACCTCACCCGACCTCTGCCGGCTGCGTCTGAGGCCCCCCGCCCCGCGCACGCCGCAGCGTGGCCCACCGCCCGGCCTCCGCGGCGGGCCGACGCGACCGGGGGGCAGCAGGGCCGAGACGGCCCCAGATCTCCTCCTCCTTCCCCAGTTCCTCCCCCCCCCCTCCTTCTCGAGATAGGCTCTTTCTCAGCCTCCCCTTTTCTCCCCCCCGCCCCCCCTGCATACGATCGTTCATCGTAGCCCCCGTCCTCCCCCTCCCTCGACGCACCTCCTCCCCGGAGAGGGGGGTGGGGAAGAAGAGGACGACCAGGAGGAGGATGCAAGTCTCGTTCACGGTCTAAGATGAGGAAACCTTGAACTTTTTGAACGCCTGAGCTTGAAAATCCCACGGGCTGCTTGAACAAAAGCCACATATTACCGTGAAGCTCGAGCCCATCTTGAAATCTTAGAAAGCGATGACAAGGGAGACGACATATCATTAACACCGTAATCGGCCTGGTGATCAACACGGTCATCTAATGCTGCACAAATGTGAGACACAACCGTGGTCCACGTAATATGATGATCAATGTTGTCAAGGACATGCCGCGCTCTAAGGATAAGAGCCAAGTTGCGACGAGCACTGGAGTGTCTGCGAACACTGTCTGCTGCATATTGAGAGCCAAACTCAATCGCGAAATGCAGAAAATGAACGGACTGAAGAACACGACGTAGATGGCCAACATCGATAGCGAATGGGCCGGCGCTCCCGTCCACACCAATATCGATAGCGGATGGGCCAGCACGCCCAGGGGAAGGAAACCGTGAAGCCCCACCCAGACTTCGGCTCATCCCCATCGAGAGTCGCAGTGAAATGGCACGAAACCACCACGTGAGCAGGAGGCTGGAACGTAGTAGCGGGACGCTGCGGCAAGATGTCTCCTCTCGGCTGGCCGCTTGCCACGTCGTGCGCAACTGGTGCGACGACACGTTTGATGCGCCGTGACGGCGGCAAGTGCGCGTTTCTTTATGTTCGGCGATGACGGGCGTCATGGGGGGGGGGAGGGCGGGGGGGGGTATGACGTGACGCCCCCCCCCCCCGCCGTGTGGCTCCGGCACCACAGCCGCGCCCGCGCGCACGACGCGACGAGCGACGAGCGACGACGACGACGCGACCAGCATGTAGGTGGCGATTTGCCCATTGCGCCTGTGTACACCACAGCGCTCGCGTGCACCACACCGCGCGTGTGCACCACAGCGCCTGCGTACACCGCAACAACCATGTGCAACGCATCGCCCGTGTATACCACAATACTTGGAGCACTACAGCGCCGGTGTACATACACCGCCACAGCCATGTGCAACACAACGCCTGTTTACACCACAGTGCTTGCGTGCACCGCAGCGCCTGTGCACGCCACAGCGCCTGCCTACACCACAGCATCCGCGTGCAACGCAGCGCTGGTGTACACCAAAGTGCCTGCGTGCATAGGACAGGTAGAAGGAGCATGTACGTCAGGATCTGCTGCGGACAACTAAACGCCACGCCAGGAAAGTTCTGATAATCGAATGCGACGTTTGTCCCTGCTCCCTCCTCCTCCACCTCCTCCTCCGCCTCCAACCTCCTCCTCCTCCTCCTCTTCCTCTTCATCATCATCATCCTCCTTTTCCTCCTTCTTACCCCCTGTCGTGCGGCTGTGCTTTACAACGCACGTGCGCATCTCAGCGTGCACCGCAGAATGGTCGATTGAATCGGTCCACTTGGTTCTCGGACAGCCAGTTTAGCTGGAGCCTCCTGGACGCAAGTGGGAGTTAGGGTGATGCGGGCGGACTCGGGGGGACTCGTAGATTCCAGCGGCGCTTCTCTGTCCACGAGGATTTGTTTTCCATTGTTTTCGCTGGAATCCACACGCGCTCCATTTTGTCACAAGGATTCCTTCTGAAATTCTATACACAACAATGGTGCTGTGTTGCACACGGCTGATGTAGTGCACACAGGCGCCGTGGCGCACACAGGCACTGCAATGCACGCATGCATTGTAGTGTACACTGGTGCTGTGTTGCGCACGGGGTGTACGGAAGCGCTGTGGTGTACACAGGAGCTGCTGTGCCCGCAAGCACGGTGGCACAAACTGACGCTGTGTTGCACGCGGTTGCTGTGGTGTACATCGGCGGCGTGGTTTACACAGGCGCTGTGGTGCACGCGGGCACTGTGATGTACACAGGCGTTGTGGTGCATATCGCCACCTACATTTTGGACGCCCGACATGGGTACCGAAAAAATGGGTACGATGCCCAACAACAACAAATGTTGTCCCAAACCAACAGCGGCCGCTGTTGGGCAGGCGGCCTCCTGTCTCGAATGGACACAGGCCGCGGCGGCATGGACAGCGAGGCCTGTTCAAAATGAACAGGAACTGCTGTTGGGCATTGTACCCATTCTTTCGGTACCCATTTCGGGCGTCCAGATACATGTTCGTGCTACCCGTCCTCTGTCATTCCTAAGCATTCCCAGACGCCGCCGGCGCGAAACGTGACGTCATCGACCCCCTCCCCCCCCGGATGATTGCCGTCATCGGCCCGGACTTACAAACAGGCTGCAGCCGCGTCCGCGCGCACGACGACGATGAGCGACGAGCGACGAACCACGAGCGACGACGACAGACGACGACGACGACAACGACGACGACGCCTGTGGACCAGACACCTATGCGGACTCCTACGCGGACACCTACGCGGATCCCAATGCGCACGGCGGCAATGCCTGGAGCGCACTGGGGGGGGAGGGGAGCGTTACGTCATAGGGGGGGGGGGAGCGGGGACCATGACGCCCGTCATGCCCCAAGCAATAAAGAAACGGGCTCCAAGGCGCTCGACATGGATGAAATCGGCAAATTGGGACACAAACTGGTCCAAATGCAAACGGACTTTTCGATGATTGCCATAACGGGTATTGCCGAGCACATACAGCATGGCGAATCATAAAACCATGCGGTAAACAAGCAGGGATAAAACCGCATCGTGCGAGACAAGGAGGAAGCCCGACAGAAACACTGATTACCAGGAACTTGCTGAGCGAGGCACGTGGAACGCGGTTGCAAGGACAATGCCAAAAACGATGTTCAGTTGTCTCCACTGCTGTGCCAAGAATCGTACAGAACACTCGTCGCTGTCGTGGTAGGCGATGCGGGAAACGTGTGGCCGGGTCCACAAGCCCGCGGCGGTGAGGGCAGGCCTTTGCAATAGAGCTGAGGAATATGAAGATGTTCACGGGCGTCTCGGTTTTCGGTTAAGTCGGGCCTGTCCCCCTACAGGGGGATTTTCGACGAGGAATAGAACATACACCAAAAATAATCAAAACATATTCCAACAATAAGCTGTAGCTTAGCTTTAGCTTAGCTTTAGCTTAGCTGTTGCTCAGCTTTAGCTTAGCTTTAGCTTAGCTTTAGCTTAGCTGTGGCTTAGCTTTAGCTTAGCGTTACTGTTACTACTAATGCTGCTTTCCTAGGGGTTCCAACTCCTAGGTAGGGTCGCACTGGGATAATTTTTTGTTTTAGCATTTTTGAACCCTTTGGGGGCATTTTTGGTGTATCTTGCATTTTTCGTCGAAAATCCCACTGTAGGGGAACACGCCCGACGTAATTCTCGGTGAGGCCGCTGGGCAGCCCGCCGGAGTCGCCCGAACAAAGCGGCCCCCGAGGGCCGAGACGGAGGACGAGGAGGAGGAGGAGGAGGAGGTGGGAGGAGGAGGAGGAGGAGGAGGAGGAGGAGGAGGAGGAGGAGGAGGGAGGGGGGAGGAGGAGGAGAGGAGGAGGAGGAGGAGGGGAGGGGAGGAGGGGGAGGAGGGGAGGAGGAGGAGGGGGGAGCAAGAGGGGGAGGAGGAGGAGGAGGAGGAGGAGGAGGAGGAGGAGGAGGAGGAGGGGAGGAGGAGGAGGAGAGGAGGAGGACGGAGGACGGAGAGGAGGAGGAGGAGGAGGGAGGAGGAGGAGGTGAGGCCGTTGGGCAGCCCGCCGAAGTCGCCCGAACAGAGTGGCCCCCCCGAGGGCCGAGACGGAGCACCGGACGCCAACTTCGGGGCTGTGCCCGTGGGGCCCTCGCCCGCGCGCAGCGGGGGGGGGGCGGCGCGGAGACCGCCTCGCCTCCTCCTCCTCCTCCTCCTCCTTCTCCTCCTCCTCCCTCCTCCTCGTCCTCCTCCTCCTCCTCCTCCTCCTCCTCCTCCTCCCTCCTCCTCCTCCTCCTCCTCCTCCTCCCCTCCTCCTCCTCCTCCTCCTGCTCCTCCTGCTCCTCCTGCTCCTGCTCCTCCCACTCCTCCTCCTCCTCCTCCTCCTCCTCCTCCTCCTCCTCCTCCTCCTGCTCCTGCTCCTGCTCCTCCTCCTCCTGCCTCTCCTCCTCCTCCTCCTCCTCCTCCTCCAGGGGCCCCATCGGCGGCGACGAGGAGGGCGAATAGCCCAGGGGCGGGCAAGGCGCGCATTCGCCCTGGAGCCTCGCCAAAGACATGAATCGTCGGCGCCCCTGGATACATGTATTGCTCCCCCCTGGGCTACTCGCCCCTATCGTCGCCTCTGGCCCTCCTCCTCCAGCCCTGCTCCTCCAGTGCGGCAATGAGGTCCGTGCATCGTCGGCGCGCGCAAAAAGTTTTGGACGCCGCGTCGATCGCTCAGTCTCGAAAAGATAGCGGCCCCCATCGTTTCAAGTTGCATCCCGTCGGGTCACTGTGGCGTTACCGTGCCCCCCAATGTTTCGGTGTCGTTGTATCATGCGGAGATCAACCTTGGACGCCTTCGCCGGCGTCGCCAGCGCGCCATCGCCGCACGAACCCACCGTACTCCCCCGCTCGCCCCCTCCCCCTCCGATCGAGCGCCTCAGCGTCACCACTCTTCGATGCCCCTTGGCCTGGGCTGGCGCCACCAATGTTGGGCGAATGCGTTTGATTTCCACGTGCAGTTCATTTTTCCTGTCACGTAGAAGGTATGACAAAGGTGTTCCCTGCGCTTGGCTCAGTAACTCCACGTTGCTGACTCTGGACACACAGGAACGCGGTATCCCAACGAGCTTGCGCGGACGCCTGCAACGAAAGGACTTTATCCAATGTTTGTTTGCTTTGAGTAGCCACAGTGAATCAAAATAATACAACACCGTGCTGACCACGTAACTAGAGAGTCTCTATCCATACTTATATATGCGTACATATGGCTTCTGGCGCTTCCCATTTGGAGTATGGAACCGGATTTTCTGTAACGAGTTGAAGCGATTGAGCGCTCACCCCTCCGAGATACATCTTTCCTGGCTTGCCGTCGACAGATACCGAACCTCCCAAATAGACGGCGTCTCTCACTTTTGTTTCGCCTTTGGGCCTCCTGGCTTCCCCGATCGAAGATACGTGTTTGCCGGTGTTCTCCCAACGCTAATTCCAAACCAACATCGATTGCACATTCCCTGGGTGCTGGAAAGGGTGTCGTCTGAGTCGAGTATGCCTCCCGTGACGGCGTAGTCTGGCTCCGCTTGCACAACCAATCTGGCCAACGCGTCGTGTAGCATGACAGTTTGAACGGCGGTAAATTAGTGTGGGTTCAGGAATATCCTTGAGCGATCTCTGCCGATGGCTTCCTCTGTGGTGATGTCCCCCAATAGTATACAATAGTGAAATACCACTCTGCGTAAAAAAACACTGTATCATTTGTATCAGTCGCGCAGGAAGCACAGATCTCTCGAGCGCAACGCACACGCAGTCAGGCTTAAGACGATCAAGCAATTTGGCCCAATCTAGCAATAAGAGCCCCCACCCATTATTCAAATGCGCTGCGTTCACCACCAACCCCACCAACATTAAAGCAAGAGCTGTGCCACGTCTCGGCTGGAAGCCGGACTGGGTCTCATGCTTTCGCACGTTTGGTCTCCAACTCTGGCATACGTGCCGAACGGATCCACATGCTTCCGCGTCTGGTGCGAGAAACTTCCAGCACTCTGCCGGGACGCCGTCTGGTCCCGAGACTTTCTTGTTTTTCAAGATTTTTGGCTGCAGTCCTGAACTCTCCCATCGAACATGTAGCAATATTACGTGGACGAATACTTCCACGCTTCCAAGCATATGTGCGATTGTTGGTGCAAATTCTGAGAATTGCACTCGCCCTTGCAGTTGTTCAGAACAACAGATCGGACGAGAACGGGAAGCGCCGCTTCAGTCTAATGGGCGTATTGGGTGACAAGAAGAAAATGAAGGCGAGGGCAACGAGGAGTCGATGACGAGGACGACGTGGCGAACGTGAGGATGGCGACGAGGAGCACGAGGACAACGAAGAGGAAGAAAAGCACAACGACGAGGACGAAGAGAACGAGGGCGAGCACGAGGAGGAATGTGGAGGGCGATGGCGACGACGACGACGACGACGACGGAGGACAGTAAGAGGCAATTGGAGAAGGACGTTGCTCCTGGCGCCGCGCGGGGTTGTCTTGGGGCCTGCTGGGGGTTTCTTGGGGGCCTCTCGGGTCCTCTCATGGGCTTCTGGGAGCCTTCTTGGACTGTCTGGGCGCGTCGTGGGGTTCAGTGGGAGCGTTTTTAAGCCGTCTCGGCGCCATTTTCGGCCGTTTTGCGGTTTCCTTGGGCCGTTTGGGGGCCTCCTGGGGCGCTCCCGGGAATATTTCGGGGCCTTTGTTGCCCTTCGCGGGCCGTCTCGGGGTTCTTACGAGCTGTCTGGGTGGTTCCTCAAGCGCTCTTGGGTTTTTTGTTTTGGTCTTCTTGGGGCGCTCTCGGGCGTTCCTGGGCGTTCCTGGGGACTTCCGCGGCGTTTTGTGGGCCTCCCCTGGGCCGTTGGAAAGCCATCCAGGAGCGATTCGAACACGACGTCGATTCGGAACCCCTTTTTGGGCCGATGTTTGGAAGATGTCCGTCTCGAGAAAAAACGGCGATTCTTCAAGAATCCGCCATCGTGGTTCCAAAGTGCGGCCTGTGCCCCGTCACTAATTTTCATTTTCTGCCACCATCAAAGTGTCCCCACCAAGGGCGTTTTTCTTAACTGCCGCTGCCCCAAATCAAGATGTCTAGCGAACTATCGCGGGGCCAACCGCGCGGTCGACCCGCGCGCATGCGCATCCATAGCCGTCACATGCGGAGCATACACCCTCTGGTGGGAGGCTCGCACATCAGCACCTGGTCCTCTGACCGAAGGACTGGTGGCAGGCAAGGAAACTCATTCGGCGCAGCGCGGCAGGCGTAGAAAAGCATAGAACACCGATGCTGAACCTGCCCTTACCAGCAGCGCGAAGTCGGCGACGCTCCAGGATGGTGAAACGACGGCGGCAAACAGGTTGATCGAGCGCCAGTCTGCGGGCTGCGGGCCGAGCCGAACTCAAAGTCAACAGCGTAGCTGGCCAAGGACAGGGGAAAGGCAGGAGAAGCGCCAGCGTTGAAAAACACAAAACTGAATTGTGCAACAACTGAAACCTCACCAAAGCGAGAGCAACAAAATTTAGCCTACTCAAAGAACAGTTATCACTGTTGGCACTCACGGGCCACGGAGGAGTACTGCATCGGCTCCCCATTCTGCTTGATCCGAGGGCCACGGAAGTGGTTAGACGACCGCAAACCACCGGATGAATGCGCATGGGAAGCCAAGCCACTCGGTAACTGTCAGGTCCCACACAAACCATCTGGTGAGCGCGATGGCCACTTTGTTGCACAGCCGTGGACAAACCTTGCTGAGGGTCTCGCTGCGTCGAGGGAGCAGGTACGTCGGTCCGGAGGCTAGCGCTTAGCGTGCACGATGGCCCGTGGTGTCGGGATCCTCCTGAATTTCCTCGAGCCAAAAAACCATTTCACAGCAGAACAGAGAGATGATCGAGGCCCCGTCGCGCTCCAA
Organism: Prorocentrum cordatum; assembly: GCA_963575745.1. Lineage (NCBI taxonomy): Eukaryota > Dinophyceae > Prorocentrales > Prorocentraceae > Prorocentrum > Prorocentrum cordatum. The sequence continues at coordinate 160,229 of CAUYUJ010021248.1, forward strand.
CACTTCGGCGCCCACGCATCCCCCGAAGCTGTTGCTACTTCTGTGTCGCCGAACTGAGTAGCCCCATTGCGTCGGTCTGCCACAACGTCCTGGCCTACCTTGAGACCGGACCAGGACCACACTCGCCCTCTAGCGGGAATGGCACGGCAGGCGCGGTGAAAGCCTCTGATGCTGTGCACTGGCTCGCTCCCACCATCGGCGTCAGTCGATGTCATGGAACTCCACGGCGATCCTGCCGTCACCGAACGATCGGCCTCCAGCGTGGACTGAGTCGGCTGGCGATGGCGAGAAGAAGAGAAACGAGACACATCATGCACTGCCATCGACTGGGAGGCATGCTGTGCGGGGGCTTGCGACCCCGCTGACACGACGAAAATTGCCATAAACGCTCGAGCCAGGGCCTTCCGCCAGACCATCTGGCCCGCCTGTCGTGTCGGTAATATTCCCATCCATATCTGTCACGCCAGCGTGCTTGCGAGGAGTTTGCGCAAGTGTCTTACTGCGTCCAAACACACAGCAAAATATAATAATTCTGTCAATTTGCACGATCCTTCTTCTCAGCTCTATTGTCCCCGGCTAATAGTGGTTCCGATGTTCAATACATTCCGATGCGTCTGAAGATTCTAGCGTCGTCGGGCTGGGATGGGGCGTCATGGCAACTGCTTTGTAGCTTCCTTGAATGACGCTTCTAATCTTCATGTGGCGCCGTCGGGCGAGTCCGACAAACACCTTGGAGTAAAAAACGCATCATCGAGGGAAAACGCCCAGGTTGGAAAAAACTCATCGTCGAGGATCTGGGATCCTTCTCGTTCTGGATGAACTCATAGGAGTCTTCCATGTCATCCTGCTGGCCGTTGCGGACCGACGCCAACTAACCCTCGACGCCAGATCGACGCCAACCGACGCCAGTGAAATCGGCACTGCCCCGTCGACTATCCGACGCCAGCGCACGCTAATGCAGCCTAGCGACGGCACTCGCATGCGCCCAGCCACGCACGTGGACACGGCCCCACGGCCCTGGCCCGCGAGACCAGCTGCGCGACACGACCGTTCGCGCAGTGCGTGCTCGCAAAGCAGCGCGGATCCCTGCAAGGGTACCGTTGGACCTGCGGCCCTCGGAGCGCTCCGAGAGCGCTCTGGAGCGCTCTGGGACGGATTCATCCTCGTCCAAACGCCGTCCGAGCATATATCACCGGAGCATGAGCGATGCCGCGCGATCCTCCAATCCGCAGCTTCTCGAACCCGCATTTGTTGAGCACGGACCGACCGTCCAGCATTCCTGGTGGATTACCCCGAAGCGTTCTTGCAACAAGAAGAGTGCCCGAAACACACGAAACAGCGCTCTTGTAGCCTGACGCCGATGTACCAACACAAGACGGTCTCGGCTTATGTTGCTCCCATCGTGCGTAAAGACCACATCCCAGAAATAATTCTGAGCACCCGGGAAAGTGTCGAAAGAGTCTCGAAAGAGTGTCTAAACAGTGTCGGACGAGTGTCTCCCAGGGCCCGACAAGTGAGAACCGTCGAGATTCGGCACTGTTTTGGTGCTCGGAGTTCTTTCCGCTGATCAAGGCTAACATAGTTTGGAAAATCATAACACAAGACGGCCTCGGCTGGGAACTAAGCATCCCGTACTCAACGCGACGAGTCATGAGGACAGTCTTTGGTGGGCCTGTAGGCGAGCTAGGACGCCTCGACGCCTCGCGACTGCTTGAATTGGGGAAGCCTAACTGACCGTTGTCTTATTCGGCGTTTCGACACTGGGCGGAAGGGGGAGGAGGAGGAGGAGGAGGAGGAGGAGGAGGAGGAGGAGGAGGAGGAGGAGGAGGAGGAGGAGGAGGAGGAGGAGGAGGAGGAGGAGGAGGAGGAGGAGGAGGAGGAGGAGGAGGAGGAGGAGGAGGAGGAGGGAGGAGGAGGAGGAGGAGGAGGAGGAGGAGGAAGAGGAGAAGGAAGAGAAAGGAAGGGTCTGGCTCCAGACCTCTGCTTAAGTGCGCCTGTCTGCAACCGTGCGTCCTGTGGGGGAGGCTCCACCTGCCCGAAACAGGCGCCCAAAAGCAGATAAGATCTACTCCATGGGGGGGGGGGCTGAGAGGGGGAGTGCGAGGGCCCGCGCCGATCGGCAAAACAACTAATAAAAAACGATCACATTGGGGAAACCAAAGGCACCGGCACTGCGACTCCCCAGACCTCCCAGGGTGCGCTCTGACCAGCTGCCCGAGGCGAAGCTCCACTGGTGGCGACGAGGGCCCCCCACCCGAGTCGCGCTGTGCCGGCCCCGAAGCCCCGGTTAAGGGCCTCCAAAGAGGCCGAGAACAATAAACCTCCCGTCGTCATCTGTTTTCCCAACTATCCTGTGGGGATGGGTCCTCGCTCTGAAGAGACAGCGCCTTACGTTTTCACTCCTCCCGCTGCCTCCTCCCTCCTCCCTCCACCCTAGCGCCCGGCACAACGCTTCGTGGCCACATAGGGAGCTCCACCGAAGGCCCCAGTGGCGCAGCCCGCATGCGTCTCCCACACCCAGCACAGCGTTTCGTGGCCCCATAGGGTGCCCTTCCGAAGGTCCCAATGGCGCAGTCCGCATGCGTCTCCCGCAGCCAGTGCAGCGTTTCGAAGCCCCGTAGGGAGCTCCACCGAAAGTCCCAATGGCGCAGTCCGCATGCGTCCCCCGCATCCAGTACAACGCTTCGTGGCACAATAGGAGCTCCACCGAAGGTCCCAGTGTCGCAGCCCGCATGCGTCTCCCCAACCAAGTACAACGTTTCGTGGCCCCGTAGGGGGCTCCACCGAAGGTCCCAATGGCGCAGTGCGCATTCGTTTCCCCCACCGAATACAGCGCTTCGTGGCTTCATAGGGGGCTCCACCGAAGGTCCCAAAGGCGCAGCCGCATGCGTCTCCGCCACCCACTACAACGCTTCGTGGCCCCATAGGGAGCTCCACCGAAGGTCCCAGCGTCGCAGTCCACAAGCGTCTCCGCCACCCAATACAGCGCTTTGTGGCCAAAAAAGAGAGCTCCTCCGAAGGTTCCAATGTCGCAGCCCGCATGCGCCTCCCCCACCCAGTGAAGCGCCTCGCGGCCCCGTAGGGCGCTCCACCGACGGCTCCAGTGTCGCAGCCCGCATTCGTCTACCCCACCCAGTGCAGCGCTGCGTGGCTCCATGGGGAGCTTCACCGAAGGCTCCAGTGGCGCAGACCGCATGCGTCCCCCAAACCCATTGCAGCAATTCGTGGCCCCGGAGCTCCCCCGACTGTGCCATCGGCGCAGCCCGCATGCGTTTCCCCCAGCGAATACAGCGCTTCGTGGCCCCATAGGGAGCTCCACCGAAGGCCCCAGTGTCGCAGCCCGCATGCGTCTCCGCCACCCAGTGCAGCGCTGCGTGGCCCCATAGGGAGCTCCACCAAAGGTTCCAGTGGCGCAGTCAGCATGCGTCTCCCATACCCAGCGCAGCGTTTCGCAGCCCGCATTCGTCTACCCCAGCCAGTATAGCGTTTCGTGGCCCCGTAGGGAGCTCCACCGAAGGCCCCAGTGGCGCAGCCCGCACGCGTTTCCTCCACCCAGTACAGCGTTTCGTGGCCCCATAGGGAGCTCCACCGAAGGTCCCAGTGGCGCAGCCCGCATGCGTCTCCGCCACCCAATACAACGTTTCGTGGCCCATAGGGAGCTCCACCAAAGGTTCCAGTGGCGCAGCAAGCATGCGTCCCCCCCCCCCCCCCCGTAGGGAGCTCGACCGACAGCACCATGGGCGCAGCCCGCATGCGTCTCCCCCACCAAGTACAACGTTTCGTGGCCCCGTAGGGAGCTCCACCGAAAGTCCCAATGGCGCAGACCGTATGCGTCTCCCACATCCAGTACAACGCTTCGTGGCACAATAGGAGCTCCACCGAAGGTCCCGATGGCGCAGCCCGCATGCCATGCGCCTCCCCCACCGAGTACAGCGCTTCGTGGCCCAACAGGGAGCTCTACCGAAGGTCCCAGTGTCGCAGCCCGCATGCGTCTCCTCCAACCAGTACAACGTTTCGTGGCCCCATAGGGAGCTCCACCGAAGGTCCCAGTGTCGCAGCCCGCAAGCGTCTCCGCCACCCAGTACAGCACCCCGTGGCCCAACAGGGAGCTCCTCCGACGGTTCCAGCGTCGCAGCCCGCATGCGCCTCCCTCACCCAGTGAAGCGCCTCGCGGCCCCGTAGGGCGCTCCACCGACGGCTCCAGTGTCGCAGCCCGCATTCGTCTACCCCACCCAGTGCAGCGTTGCGTGGCTCCATTGGGAGTTTCACCGAAGGTTCCAGTGGCGCAGCCCGCATGCGTCCCCCCGACCCACTGCAGCGATTCGTGGCCCCGTAGGGAGCTCCACCGACGGTTCCATCGGCGCAGCCCGCATGCGTCTCCACCAGCGAGTACAGCGCTTCGTGGCCCCATAGGGAACTCCACCGAAGGCCCCAGTGGCGCAGCCCGCATGCGTCTCCGCCACCCAGTGCAGCGCTGCGTGGCCCCATAGCGAGCTCCACCAAAGGTTCCAGTGGCGCAGCCCGCATGCGTCTCCCGCACCCAGTGCAGCGTTTCGCGGCCCCGTAGGGAGCTCCCCCGACGGCTCTAGGGTCGCAGCCATCATTCGTCTACCCCACCCCGTATAGCGTCTCGTGGCCCCGTAGGGAGCTCCACCGAAGGCCCCAGTGGCGCAGCCCGCACGCGTTTCCTCCACCCAGTACAGCGTTTCGTGGCCCCATAGGGAGCTCCACCGAAGGTCCCAGTGGCGCAGCCCGCATGCGTCTCCGCCACCCCAGTACAGCGCTTTGTGGCCAAAAAGGGAGCTCCTCCGAAGGTTCCAATGTCGCAGCCCGCATGGGCCTCCCCCACCCAGTGAAGCGCCTCGCGGCCCCGAAGGGCGCTCCACCGACGGCTCCAGTGTCGCAGCCCGCATTCGTCTACCCCACCCAGTGCAGCGTTGCGTGGCTCCATGGGGAGCTTCACCGAAGGTTCCAGTGGCGCAGCCCGCATGCGTCCCCCCAACCCATTGCAGCGATTCGTGGCCCCGGAGCTCCCCCGACGGTGCCATCGGCGCAGCCCGCATGCGTCTCCCCCAGCGAGTACAGCGCTTCGAGGCCCCATAGGGAACTCCACCGAAGGCCCCAGTGGCGCAGCCCGCACGCGTTTCCTCCACCCAGTACAGCGTTTCGTGGCCCCATAGGGAGCTCCACCGAAGGTCCCAGTGGCGCAGCCCGCATGCGTCTCCGCCACCCAGTACAACGTTTCGTGGCCCATAGGGAGCTCCACCAAAGGTTCCAGTGGCGCAGCCCGCATGCGTCCCCCCCGTAGGGAGCTCGACCGACAACACCATGGGCGCAGCCCGCATGCGTCTCCCCCAGCGAGTACAGCGCTTCGCGGCCTCAATAGGGAGCTCCACCGAAGGTTCCAGTGTCGCAGCCCGCATGCGTCTCCCCCGCCTGCTACAGCGTTTCGTGGCATTATAAGGGGGCTCCACCGACGACGATACCGACAGCTGCGGTATTCACAACTGCGTATGGTTGGGTCTTTCGCCAGGCTAATTGTTTCACACCACGAGGGGGCCTGGCTTTCCTCCTCCGAGAGTTCGGAATGTGACGAGCAGAGACATGCTAATACTATATGTCCTCCTTAGAGGCGCGCCTACTCGAATGTCCTAATACTACTACTATTAGCGTACCCATCTTATAATACATTGTTTCCTTGTTTCCCGAGCGGCGTGGCCAGACAGCGCCCGCCACGAAGCATATACTATAAGATTTCTCGGTGCGCGCGTCGTCCCCGGGGGGGGGGGGGGCACGCGCATTTTCTGTCGGCGGCGAGGCTGAGATGGCTGCACCAGCGCTAAAGCTGAACAGGAGCATCGAGAAGCGATTTGGCCAGGTAGAGGCCTCCTAGATGGAGGCCGAGTAGATGGTGTCGAAAGATCGCAATGCAATGCAAATGCATCGCCGATGCATCGGCGATGCATCGGCGACGCATCCGCGACGTCGGCGTGGAGAAAATCTGGCTCCACATCGAGCCGCACCGTCGATGCATCGGCGATGCGGCCCGATCCTCTGACCCCATCTACTCGGATCCCCTCTAGGAGGCCTAGACCAGGGGGGCGACGCACAAATAGTATTAGTATGTTGGGGTGGCGCCGATGGAAGGGCTCGAGTGCAGCCAAAAGGAAGGAGGAAGGAGGAGAAGGAGGAGGACTAGGAGGAGGAGGATGAGGAGGGGGAGAAGAGATGAGGGAGGAGGACGGAGGCAGGAGGAGGAGGAGGAGGAGGAGGAGGAGGAGGAGGAGGAGGGGGAGGACGAGGAGGAGGAGGAGGAGGAGAGGAGGAGGAGGAGAGGAGGGAGGAGGGAGGAGGAGGAGGAGGAGGAGGAGGAGGAGGAGGAGGAGGAGGAGGAGGAGGAGGAGGAGGAGGGGAGAGGATGAGGAGGAGAGAGAGAGGAGGAGGAGGATGAGGAGGGATGAGGAGGAAGGATGAGGAGGGAGGAGGAGGGAGGGCGGAGGAGGAGGAGGAGAAGGAGGAGGGGATGAGGGAAAGGAGGACGAGGAGGAGGAGGACGAGGAGGAGGAGGAGGGATGAGGAGGAGGAAGCCCCCGCGGGCGGCGCCTGACCCCTGCGGCGGCGGCGCGCCGGCCCGCCGGGCCGCCGGGAGGCCCGCTGGCGGCGCGGCCGCGCGGCAGGGCGCCGGGAGGCCGCCGGCGAGCGCCATCGCCGCCATCGCCTGCAGGGCACGGGAACGGGCACGGGTCTATGGGAAAAAAAAACATATTGTGGGCAAAACCACAACAAACAAAAAACACAGTGTGTGTTTTTCCCAGTTTGTTTTTCCCCACAATATGTATGTTTTTGTTTGTGTTGTTTTCCCACATTGTGTTTTTTCCCACAGTTTGGCCGCTGCAAGAAGGAACGCTAAATTCGCTGGCCAAAACGGGCCAGAGGCGTGCTGAGATCTCCGGCAACTACTTAACAGTATTTCTAAATCGCGCGCGCGGGGCGGCCCCTGGGGGGCCCCGGACGAAAAGTACTCCGGCCGATCCCCGGCTGACCCCCGGGCGATCCCCAGGGGGGAGGCTATAAAGAACGAAGACCCTTCTTGGACCTGCAAGCGCCTCCGTGCCCCAGGAGGGCACGAGGAACAGCACTGGAGGAGCCTAAGGAACATCGAGCCCCTTCCGAACCCAAACTGTTCCTGATTTCAGCGTCTTGACTGTAGGATTTGGTCGGGTATGTCATCCTGCAAATGAAAGAGGGTCACAACATGCGCACAAAGAAACAACAATATAATAGAAACATCGTCCCCAGACATTTTTTACCTATCTTGAAATTGCCTCCTGGTTCTTGCTGTAGAGGGACATGCCCGACTTGACGTTAGGAGGCAATTACTGGGAGGTCTTCGTCGGAAGGATCAGGGAAGATTGAGCTCCATTGGGGGGCTGTTGCGCCAGATCAGGCAGCGGATGGAGCGCGACGAAGCCGGCGTAAGCGGGATTCAGCCAGATCTCGGACCAAGGCGAAGTCGGAAGTTGACCTCCCAAGAGTTGCATCCGAACATGGGAGTGGAAAGAAGCCCCAAAGAAGCCCCCAAGAAGCTTCAAAACTGCCTCCGAGAGGCTCAGCCAGGCCCCCCAAAACGTCCACAATCATCCCCAGACAATGCCCAAGAAGGCCTCGAAGCCTCAACCGCGAGTGAACTCCTCGCCCCTTCTGGGGTCGGCGGTACGGCATAACCCTTTAGGAATCAAAGAGTTTGTGACTCATCGGGTGACATCGAAGCGTTTAAAAAAAGGATGCGCAACAAGGATGCAAGGGCATGAATTGGCCATGTCGACACCGTCCGGGGGCGCGGACAGCGAAGGTGGGCAGGGATTGGCCGAAGGAGCAAGGATCCAATGGTAGCCTTCGGACATTGTTCGTTCTTACTTTGCGTTTGACTGTAACAAGCCGGGGTTCGATGAAGGAACCAACGAATTCATGATGCCAGGAAGGAACGGGCCGACTGAAGGCATGCCTCGGGAGCCTCCCATGCCATCCTGTTGGCTCTTGCGAGCCGGCGCCAGTTGACGCTTCTCGGCGCTTACCGAATCGATGCTAGATCAACGATGATCAACGCTTCTCGGCGCTATCGTGTCGACGACCAAACGCTAATCGACGCGAGTGCGCTCAAAAAAAGAAATTGCCCAGGCATACAAGGCTCCCATGATTTGCTATCGAACTACTCGCTCCGCTGCGCTATAATAATAACAACGTTTTGAAAACAATCCGACCTCCATCTTTGAAACCGCAACAGCATGTGAAGACTCATGTGCGCTGCGCTGAAACGACAACCACATTTGGAAAACGGCCCGCCCTCCATCCGTGAAGCTGTTGCGAAGATCTTGGAGGGTGAACGAAGGGGTCTGCAACAGGGGTCTTCAATGGGGGCTGACTGGCCCATGTCTGATCAATATGTCGCTCATGTATATGATCGGTCACGAGTGACATCCAATGTTGGCGGCCATGGAAGGCCAACCGTTCGTGCCCGTGCGTTGCCCACGCGGGCACAGGCACCGTCCATCCGTATCGTTCATGTCTGCGGGCGTTATTGCATATCGCGCGCGGGGCGGCGAAGTGGAGTGCAAGTATGTCTTGATTGTGCGATTGGCGACCACGAATGTTCCCGGACGAGGATTTGTCGACCCCTAAATCAGATTTGGAACGGGTTCCGAGACTCTCCCAAAAAGGGAATTCACATTCTTCTTTTCCTCCCAACATGTGAATCCAATTTGCCTGTTTGTCCCAAAATGTGAACTCACATTCTGGCCCCTTTTCATAACGATTCCTATACGAACTTCCAGCATGTGAATTCACAGGTGTCTTTTTCTCTAACATGTGAATTCACATTGTCCCGTTTCCACACATGTGAATTCACATGTTGCGTTTCCCCACAGTGTGAATTCACGTGTTGCCTTGGCCCTCAAGACCCCCGGAACTGAGGCGCAATGTTCCGCGTGTCGGACGATTGGCTGGGAGGATTTTGACACTCACCTCGCCGCCAACGTATGCTCCAACCTTCTCTTCTTGCGCCCTCAGCGCACGTTGCCTTCGTCGCCTGCCCTCAGCCCCCCGCCCCCCTGCTCCATTCACCCTCAAGTCTCGCGCAGGGGCGCAGGCGGGGAGCTCCCATTGGATCCCCCGCCGAGCGCAGCAATCGAGGACGCGTCGCCCATGCGTGGCCCATAGAGCCACCGCTGCCAAGGCCCTGCGCCCGACCCCCACATTTGTTTTCCAAGTATCAAGCCCCGCGATCATACGCGGCGACGAAGTCTCTGGCGAAGCGCCCGGCCGCGCCGCCGACGCGTCTGGGGGGGGGGGAAGGGCAACAGGGGGGACATCGCGAGGGTAAGGAGGGGGTGGGGAGAGGAACGGCGGAGCAGATGAAATGGGCTAGCAATAGCAGCGCGACGGTCTGCGTTCGGAGCGCTGCTCTGGCCCTGGGGAATCTACTCTCACTGATGCGCCCCAGGCGCGAATCTCTGGCGACGCCAACGGTGACGGAACACGACTGTTGGAACCCCGCCCGAAATTTTGCTGAATTCACGGAAAGGCGCGCCCTGCGAAACCAGGCGCCTAAATCGCGGCGACTGCTTCTACTGCTACTACTGCCACGACTACGACTACGACTACGACTACGACTACGACTACGACTACGACTACGACTACGACTACGACTACGACGGCTACTACTACTACTACTACTACTACTACTACTACTACTACTACTACTACGGCTACTACG
>CAUYUJ010021248.1:175000-177500 GCA_963575745.1 Prorocentrum cordatum
CTACTACTACTACTACTACTACGACTACTACTACTACTACTACTCCTACTACTACTACTACTACTACTACTACGAGTACTAGTACTAGTACTAGTACTAGTACAACTACTACTACTACTACTACTACTACTACTACTACTACTACTACTACTACGACTACTATTACTTTACTCTACTCTACTCTACTCTACTTTACTCTACTACTAGTACCACTACTACTACTACTCATAATAATACTAACCACCATACTACAGAGCATCGTGCTGGAACTGGTACTTTAGCTGATACGAATACGAGTTTGTACGAATGCTCATGCAAATACTACACATATCGGCTGCAACATAAAACGAATGCAAATACTGAGACTGATCCCCACAATAATACAACTGCAAATCCTAACACGGACGACTATACCAATCGGAACACAATGGGAGACAATGGGAGCCAGAATTACAAGCACGAATCCGGACCAGTCCGGCCACCTACTCGCCTCCGAGGAAAACCGCCATCGTGCCGTCAGCGCGCAGTGGAGCTCCCCAAAACTGACGCAGCCCTATGGCCCTGACAGGTAGAGGGGTTGACAGGTTTGTAAAGGTCGAGACCCCTGGTTTTTCAGCTGGTTCCAAGAACCCTGGGAAGCGCTGCACGCAGCTCACTCTTCCCCCAAACAGGCACTCAGCGGTGGGGCCGAAACGAGTTGCCATGCAGCAAATGTCATGTCCCTCCCCCAGCACCCCCCGCTTCCCACATGTCCGACGTTGCGACTGTGCTCACGACGTGGATTAAGTCAGGCCTGTCCCCCTACGGGGGGATTCTCGACGAAAAAAACAACCCAACAATAATCAATCCATAATCCAAAAATAGTCTGGGGACTATTTTTTTAGTATTGTTTGACCTTTTTGGGGTATGTTTGGGTCCCTGGAAACCTGGACCCAGAGAAGCCTGCCGACCCGGGCACCTTCCGCGCAGACCTGCCCGACGCGCGGGGCCCCCGAGTCTGGACCCCGTCCTCTCTTGGCGGCGCGCAAGAGGAGGGGGCGGGGAGGAGGAGAGAGGGAGGCAGGACGGGGGGGAGCGCGGGGAGAGGAGGAGAGTGAGAGGGAAAAAAAAGGAGGCGGGAGGAAGGGAGGAGGAGAGGAGGAGGAGGAGGAGGAGGGAGGAGGAGGAGGAGGAGGGGAGGAGGGGGAGGAAGGAAAAGGAGGGGGAGGAGGAAGAGGATGGAGGAGGAAAAAGGATGGGGAGGAGGAGGAGGCCGAGTAGGAGGAGGAGGAGGAGGAGGAGGAGGAGGGGGAGGGGGAGGAGAGCGAGGTCGAAACCGAATCGGGGAGGGGGAAGGCTTCCTAGAAGGCGGCTGCTAAGAGCCAGGGGTGCTTCCAAAAGACAAGGTCCCTCCCTCTTCAGGCCCGCGCCTTCTGAAACAGAGGCCCCGCGCCTCCCAAGAAGCACGGGAGCTTCCAAGACGCCCGCCCCCCTCCCCCGAACCCCCCTCTGTGCGTGGCCGACCCAATCTAGACCCCGTTCCGGGTCGTGGCTCGTTCTTTGACGGCCTCGGGACCCGAAGAACCGGCCACCAGAGGCCAGACGAGGCGAAAAACGCCCAGCCGCCCCGACCTTCCTGCCCCTGAGCAGGGCACCGGGGGACCCGCAGCACGAAACACAGCCCCCCACTTGGCGGCGCGCAAAGAGGGGGGCAGGGGGAAGGGGCAGGGGGGGAGGCTTCTTCCCCCCTCCCTAGGGGCCTCCTGGATGGGGTCTGAGTAGATGGGGTCAGAGGATCGCGCCGTGTCGCCAATGCATCGGCGATGCATCTGCGATGCACCGACGATGCACCGACGTCGGCGACGCATCGGCGACGTCAACGTGAAGAAAATCGGGCTCCACATCGAGCCGCATCGCCGATGCATCGGCGATGCGGTTCGATCCTCCGACCCCATCTACTCGGACCCCACCTACCCAGACATATGGCTGCTCCAATTTTTTTGTTGCATGGGCCCCGGAGGTCCGGACCACTTCCCTAGGGCTGGTTTCTCGTCCTGAGTCGTTTCTTGACGCTCCCGAGGCCCAGAGAGGGCCCCCGGAGGCCGGACACTGCCCAAATCCCGCCGCTGCAATTTTTGGAGCGTCGGATCTCTGGGTGTTGGGCCTGGGGAAGCCAAGAGCGACGGTGCCCAGGAGGAGGAAAGGGAGGAGGAGGATGAGGATGAGGATGAGGATGAGGAGGAGGAGGAGGAGGAGGAAAGGAGAGAAGAGGAGGAGGAGGAAAGGAAAGGAGAGAAGAGGAGGAGGAGGCGGAGGTGGGGGAGGAGGAGGGCTGCGGCCGATCTGCGAGGAGCGACGCCGCCGTGGCAACATCCGTCGGCACCGGGTCGGGAGGCCGGCTCGCATCGGACCGTGCGTCGGGTCGGGCTGCACTGGCTCGGAGCAAGGCAGGAGGATATTCCTGCCCAATATGTGGAGAGCAGGAGGATCGGGAAGGCATGGAGGCAAAGGAGGAGGGACG
>CAUYUJ010021248.1:182500-187500 GCA_963575745.1 Prorocentrum cordatum
AGACCAATAGGAGACGGTTGTATTCTCGGCCGCTGAAGGCGCGATCTATGGTGCAACCGAGAGGAGACGGGTGAATCCTCGGACATGAGGAGGAAGAGGAAGAAGCAGGACGAACAAGACTGCACTCGTTTCGGCTGCAACCGACTGCATTGAAATAGATGTGGCTGAGATCGGTTGGGTTGCAATCCATTGGCCTGCAATCGTAGTGAGGCTCATGCCCTCCTGGCCAGTCGGCGGAGAGGCCGAGACGGATGAAGAAGAAGAGGGCGAGGAGGATGAGGCGGATGAGGAAAAGGAGGGGGGGAGGATGATGATGAAAAGGATGATGATGAAGAGGAGGAGGATGAGGAAGAGGAGGACAACGAACAGGAGGAGGATGGGGAAGGGGAGGATGAGGAGGAGGAAGACGAACAGGAGGAGGAGCAGAAACAGGAGGAAGACGATCATCGGAGCGATCAATCGCTGTCGAGCTGGGGTGCTGGGTGGTCTCTCCGTCCCTCCTCCTCCTCCTCCTCCTCCTCCTCCTCCTCCTCATCATCATATTCCTTCTCCGCCTCCTTCGCCAACAAAACTTGCGGGAGGAGCATGGTCAACAACCCACGCTGGAAAATTAGGAGGGTGAGGAGGAAGAGGATGAGGACGAGGAAGAAGAGAGCAAGCAGGGTGAGGGGTAGGAGGAGGAGGAGGAGGAGGAGGAGGAGGAGGAGGAGGAGGAGGAGAAGGAGGAGGAGGAGGAGGACGAGGAAGAGGAGACGAAGCAGGGTGAGGGGCAGGAGGAACAGGAAGGCGAGAAGGAATGCCTGGGCGATGGGGAGGCTGAACTATGTCTGATGAGGACGCTGAGGCGGAGGAACACGAGGATGAGGATGAGGATATGAAGGACGAGGAAAAGGAGCGGGAGAAGGAGTGATAGGAAGAGGAGGTGGAGGAGGAGGAGGGTCATCGTAGTGATCGTTCGCTGGAGGATGGGGTGCTGGGACGTATACGTATAGAAGTGAATGTGGAAATAGAATCATGATCATATATACATACACATATCTATACACCTACATACATACATGTATTGTTATGGGGGGTGATTCCTCACTACCTCAACTGTCGAAGAGGGTCGGCTGACCTATGGTAGCGATGTGCTGTGCAGGGCTCCGACTGCGCCCAGCAAGGCAGTACCATAAGTCAGCCCCCATGGACTTATATCGCTGGTAATGAAATAGGAGGAGGAAGAGGAGGAGGAGGAGAAAGAGGAGGAGGAGGAGGAGGAAGGAGAAAAAGGAGGAGGAGATCCAGGCGTCACATTTTCACAACGGGCGATTTTGCCTCGTCTCGGGCCCTGGGGCCATCACGGACCAATCCGGCTCGGAACACCCGGCAGAACAATGGGGTGTAGGACTCTCTCTGGTCGTGATGCTTCGCGATGTTGCGAGTGTCTGCAGCATCGGATCGTGGACGAAACTGTGCCACGCGTTCTGCGCACCCCCGCGCGGCCCCCCCCGAGAGAAGGGCACATCTCTAGCCAAGGCCGCGACGCGCGACGGCCGATTTCATCTCTGCTCGGCGGCAAGCCCAGAAGGGGGAAGTGAGAAGGGGCGGGCCTTCTTCTCAGAAGGCTCGGAAGGCCCCGGGTCTTCTGAGAGCGCCGTCTCAAAAGGCGCGAGGGCATCTGATAACTCCTGAGAAGGCGCCTCCGAGGCCGCCTTCTGAGAAGGCCTTCTCTTTTCCACCCCCCCTGCACGGTTTCCCGCGGGACCGCGGGCGACCCGAGGAGGAGGAGGAGGAGGAGGAGGAGGAGGAGGAGGAGGAGGAGGAGGAGGAGGAGGAGGGAGGGAGGGCAGGAGGAGGAGGAGGAGGAGGAGGAGGGAGGAGGAAGGAGGGAGGAGGAGGAGGAGCGTGCCCAAAGGGGTTCCTTCGCCCGCCGACTCTCGACGAATCCGCCACCTGCAGGAGGAGGCAGGAGGAGGAGGAGAAAGAGGAGGAGGAGAAAGAGGAGGAGGAGGAGGAGGAGGAGGAGAAGGAGAACGGGTCGCCTAAGCCCTTCGGAGAAACCCTCCACTTCCCCCCTAGTTCGCCGACGAATGTCTGCGCCCCCGGCGGTGACCCAGGAAATCTTCGGATGCCCGCGCGGATTTCCCGGGCCTGCGCTGCACCCGCCTCTCCTGGGGCGCGCATGCCCGCCTCTCGGGGGGCCGGTGCTCCTATCACTGGCACGGCCCATGGAGGGACGGGCGCCGCAGGGCGTTTTGGGGCCTGCTGACCTGACGGTCTCTCGCTGTCGCTGCCTCGCGGCTGCCGTGGTGCACTTCGACCTCTGACGGAGATCATGTCTCACGAGGAGGAGGGAGGGGGGAGGAGGAGGAGGAGGAGGAGGAGGAGGAGGAGGAGGAGGAGGGGAGGAGGGAGGAGGGGAGGAGGAGGAGGAGGAGGAGGAGGAGGAGGAGGAGAGAGAGGGGAGGAGGAGGGGGAGGGGGAGGAGGAGGAGAGGAGGAGGAGGAGGAGGAGGAGGAGGAGGAGGAGGTCCAGACGTCGCATTTTCACAACGGGCGATTTGGCCTCGCCTCGGGCCCTGGGGCCATCACGGACAATTCCAGCTCGGCACACCCGAGCAGGAAAAGGGGGTGCAGGGCTCTGGCCACGATCGTTCGCGAGGTTGCGATTGTCTGCAACAGAAGGTCTTGGGCGAAACTGTGCCACCCGACCTCTGACGGACATCGTGTCTCACGAATCACCTCTGACCTCTGACGGATATCATGTCTCACGAATCGCGGCCCAACTTCCGCCTCCTCAACGTGAGGGGCCTGGCCTGAGAGGCCAGGAGGGGTCGCACCATGTTCTGCAGCTTGGGCGGCGAGATCCGTACGGATCCTCTGCTGCCTGGCCAGGCCCATCCTGCATCCAGCAGCGGTGTGTGCGCCGCGCCCTCCTGAGTTGGCCAGGAGAGCGCCTACACGGCTCCTTGGCCCGGGAGGATACGTATAGATTTCGTCGCCCGAAGAGCCAGGCAGAGAATTCTTTGGTTTCGTCGTGCCCTTCCTCTGGGGGGGGCGTCGTCTCCGCGCAGGGAGGGAGCGTCCTGTCGAGCGGGTTACACGCTATCTGGTCCATGGGCTGCCGCAGGGTGTACCTGCCGACCACGTCGCCCATCTTCCAGTCGAGCACAACCTGGGCTGAAGAGAAATTAACAAACAACAACCGTCTCCGAAATACCGAAACACTAAACGGGCGTGCTTCTCCGTGGTGGACGTCTGGACACCACGTCTTAGGGGAACGAACAATGACATAAACATACAAACTCGGAGGTCCGCGCGGATTTCTAGGATAGTCGCTGGAGCCCCCTGGCGGCGCCTCCGGCGCCGCCCTGGCGCGCTCCGCGCGCTAGGGTCCAGCGCCGATCCGAGAAATCCGCGAGATCCTCCGACGTGTGGACACCGCTTCTTGCCCAGGGGTCGAACACAAACGGCATCTCGAGATGCCCATTTCGGTCAAGGGGTCGAGAGGTTTTCGAAGGCCCGCGCGCCGAAACATCCAAGACGTCGGAGGTCCGGGACGGAGGGTCCGAGGAGGGTGGAGCACGGGGAGGGAGGTACGGCAGGTTCGCGTCGTGCCGACCCCGGCGTTAGCACACCGCGGGGATCGTTCACACTTGAACGATAGGCCCTTTCAACGAGGTCAGATCGTTCAAGGATGAGCCTCTGGGCCACGGGCGGCGTTCAACTTTAAACGCCCGCGCTGGAGTCGCCGCTGGTCAGCACGACGCGAACCTGCCGTACGAGGGGTAAGCGAGGGAAGCGGCGGGAAATAGGGAAGGATCACGAGGCGGAGGAGGGGTGTCCTCCACATCCTCCTCCCCCTCAACTTCATCTTCCTCCTCCTCCTCCTGCTCCTGCTCCTCCTCCTCCTC
Organism: Prorocentrum cordatum; assembly: GCA_963575745.1. NCBI lineage: Eukaryota > Dinophyceae > Prorocentrales > Prorocentraceae > Prorocentrum > Prorocentrum cordatum. The sequence continues at coordinate 186,396 of CAUYUJ010021248.1, forward strand.
CTCCTCCTCCTCCTCCTCCTCCTCCTCATCCTCATCCTCATCCTCATCATCATCATCATCATCATCATCATCATCATCATCATCATCATCATCATCATCATCATCATCATCATCATCTTGCTCATTTTCTTCCTCATCCTCCTCCTCCTCCTCCTCCTCCTCCTCCTCCTCCTCCCCCTCCCCCTCTCATCCTCTAACTTCTATACTGATTATCCTCGTGCGGTTTCCATTCCAGCTGAGATGTAGGATGGGGACATTCCCGTGGAATGCCAGTGCTGAACCAGCTTTTGACGATCTATCGGCATGCTTGGAGGGAAGCAGGAGGGAGGAGCGGCCGCGTGCAAGCTGAAGGACGAGGGAGGCAGAAACAAGGCGAAATAGGGCGGGCAAGGGCGGGGAAGGAGGATCATCCAGATGCGGAGATGGGGAGGGTATGGAGGGAAGAGCAGGAAGTAGAAACACAACACACTGCATGATCACACCTGTTGGGAGGTCCGCGAAATTTCCTTGCACTGGCGCTGGCCCCCCCTGGCGCTGGTCGCGCTCGAGAGAACGGGAGTCCAACGCCGACCCAAAACATCTGCGCGAACGCCGCTGAAACTGTCACGGGACGGAAAACTGCCCGACTTATGGATATGATGTACTCCGCACTGGTGACGCGACATGGTTGACCAGCCACGCTCCTGCACGACCCGCCTCAGTTCAGATCGCTCGCTGAACTGCAGCGGGGCGTAAAATCGCCCTCGCCCCTGCCGCGCCGACGACGACCAGAACGAGTTCACGACTCGTCCGAGTTCGGTCCAGTGGTCGGACCTGCGCTGCGCCTGCGCTTCGCCTCCTTCGTGCTGCGCTGCCGCGCGCACGCGGCTGCCGCGCGCACGCGGCGGGCGGGCGGGCGAGGGAGCGTGCCGGTGGGCCACGAGGGGCAGCCCTGACGAGGATGGCCGCAGCGGTGGCCGCAGGGCCGAGGAGGAGGAGGAGGAGGAGGAGGAGGAGGAGGAGGAGAGGGATGCGCAGCCCTGGGCGCCCGAGAGGCTGCGGGGCCAGGGCGGTGGCTGCTCCGTCCGGGTCCCCTCCCGACCTCTGCCCCCGCCCCGCCGCCCTC
>CAUYUJ010021248.1:192500-203173 GCA_963575745.1 Prorocentrum cordatum
TCCCGCGAGGCCGGGCCCGTGGGGGCGAACCTCTTCATATACCACATGCCTGTCAGCTGGGAGCGCCCCCGGCGGCCCCCTCCTCCTCCTCCTCCTCCTCCTCCTCCTCCTCCTCCTCCTCCTCCTCCTCCTCCTCCTCCTCCTCCTCCTCCTCCCCCTCTCCCTCCCCCCCTCCTCCTCCTCCTCCTCCTCCCCTCGGACGGGCCTGCGACGAGGAGAAATCCGTTCCCCCCACGGTTGGGTCCCGAGAAATCGCGGCGGGAGGTGTTTCGCCGTTTTCGGCCTCCGGGGGCCCTTGCCGGGCCCCGGGACCGTCCAACAACGAGCTGGGATGAGGAACCGGCCCTGGGGAACGGGTCGAGCCCTCAGATGGGTCTGACGTTGTGACCAAATCATGACGTCGGGGGTCTGGGGACCAGGACCAATCCCTTCCAGAGCGTTCCGAGACGTTCTCAGAGCGTTCCAGAACGCTCTGAGAATGCCGCGGCGTCGGAGACATCGTCCAGAACCGCCAGATCTCAGAGTTTCTAGATTTGCCCTCGCCCGATTTTAGCCCCGTTCTGGCGTTGTCTTACCCCACCCCTCGCTCGGGACGGTGAGAACTCGCCATGGGGGAAGCGGGCCAGGAGGGACACGGGTCGTGAGGTTGTTCGTCGCTTTGGGCCTCCAGGGGCTGTCTCCGGGCTCAGGGTGAAGCGCTTTTGGCAGGAGGCGGCTCAGGAGGAAGAGCTGGTCCCAGGGGAAGGCCCCAGGGTCCGGGGCCCGTTTTGCCATGAACCCGCCTCCCCCATGCTGAGACATGGATACGGAAAGCACGTGCCACAGTCGGGCCAGACGAAAGGGGGGGATGGGGAAAGGGGGGGTTACGAAATTTGCTGCATGCAGCTGATTTCGGCCCCACCGAGGGGCCCATTCCTCGATGCATGGGCGCCTCCCGCTCCGGGAGGCGCCGGGGAAATCAGCTGCGTGCGCTGATTCTGACCCCCCCCCTTTGCTAGCCCCCCCTTTCGCCCAGCCCGAGATACGGAAAGCATGTGCCACAGAGATCGACAGCATTCCCGGTCCACTATTGAACAGGACTCGCCGTCGGTGTCGCCGCGGGCGTTTGAGACCGCAGGCCGCCTGCCCAACAGCGGCAGCCGTCGGTGTTTGGCAACACTTGTTCCCAGAGATTCGGTGTCGTACAGTCGGGGCCCTGAAGAAGGAACCCTTTTCGTTGGGGAGGGGCTCGGTGTTCCTTGATTGTTCTGCAGTTTGCAATTTGTTTTCCTGAGGTTTTCCGTGGGAAATCGAAGCTCAACTTATCGGAGGAAGGGGCCCCGTTCCTTATTGAGGGTTCCTTAGGTCAACGCCCCGACTGTAGTTTTTCCAACACGGGGCCCCCAGAAGTCTCGACCCGTGCCCCAGGACCGGTTCTTCAGCCTGAGTCGCTGTCTGACGGTCCCGGGGCCCGACGAGGGCCCCTAGAGGCCGAAAGCCGCGAAACACGGTCGTCTTGATGCTTGTTCAATGCGTTGGATCTCTGGGTTGTTGAGCCTCGTGCCACTCTTTCCCGCGCCCTCTGCGGACGTCCAGGTCCGCACGCGCCGCTCCTCGGGCGCAGCGCCGCCTGCTGCCGCTGCCCTCCTCTGCCGCGGCCGCGGCACGCCTCGGGGCCTCGCGCCGCTCCCCCGCCCTCCCCCCCCGCCTTCTCGTCGGAACCCTAGGGGATAGTACCGACCTCCTCCTCTTCCTCCTCCTCGTCATCCTCGTCCTCCTCGTCCTCCTCCTCCTCCTCCTCCTCGTCCTCCTCGTCCTCCTCGTCCGCCTCGTCCTCCTCCATATCCTCCTCCTCCTCCTCCTCCTCCTCCTCCTCCTCTTCACCAGTATCGGCGATGTGCCTCCACCAGGGGGAAAGAGGCTCTCCGATCTCGGTGACGCTGGCAGTTTCCGGGCTTCCTAGGTGGCTGGAAGATGACCACCAGCAGGATATAGGATCATCTCCCCCTCGTGGAGCAGGGGTCGACCTAAACCGTGTTTTGGCGATTTCGTGGGCCGTTTTCGTCTCGACTTCGTTTGCAGCAGAGGCGGATTGAAGACAAAACGAGAGAAACCGAATACAAAACGAAAACGAAAAATATTGTTCAGGTCGACCCCTGCTGTGGAGGCACCTCAGATTGGCTGATGTTCCACCATCGCTACCACAGGTAGGACGGGGGAGAAGGGAGGATGGAGAGATCCTCCTGCTCCTCCTCCTCCTCCTCCTCCTCCTCCTCCTCCTCGTCCTGCGGCTGTGGTGATGGAGCATCGGCCCCCCTCGCCGCGCCTCCGACCTCGGGGGCCGCTCTCGGGGGGCCTCCCCCCTCGGGGGCGACGGGGGGCTTTTTCGGGCGCCCGCCGCCCGCGGAGCCCGTGGCCGGCGGGCTGCGGCCCCTCGGCGCGCGCGAGGGGGGCAGCCTCGGGAGGCCTCTCGTCTGCCCCCCCCCCGCCCCCCGCCCTCCGCTGTGTCTCCCGGCGGGCAGACTGGCCCCTCCTCCTGCTCCTCCTGCTGCTGCTCCTCCTCCTCCTGGCTCCCTCTCGTCGTCCTGCCCCTGCTCCTCTTCGTCGTCCTGCTCCTCCCCGCCGTCCTGCTCCTCCTCCTCCTCCTCCTCCTCCTGCTCCTCCTCTTCGTCCTGCTCCTTCTCTTCGTCGTCGTCGTTGTCCTCCCCCGTCTCCTCCTCCTTTTCTCCCGGCGGGTAAACTCGTCCTGCTGCTTCAGCTGCTTAGTTCTCCTGGGCCTGCAGCGGTGTGCCACCTCGCACCAGGAGCGCCAAGCACAGAGTGCTGCAGACGCTGAGGATGCGAAAGCAGCCGCCTGCCATCCAGGCCGACCCCGGGACTCCCAGTGCGCCAGTGCGCCAGGGCCCAGATGAGGGGGGTGACCAATCTACCGATCTGTCAACCGATCGATCGACCAATCCATCAATGAATCAATCGATCAACCAATCGATCAATCGACCAACCCATCGATTGGACATCATCGATCAACCAATCGATCGATCGGTCATCATCGATCAATCAATCGACGAATCGATCAACACGTCGGCCAAGCAATCGTGATCAACCCCGCCCCGACGGCAGGACGACGCCATCCTCCGGCAGCACTTCGAGCACTTCGGGAGGGGAACTTCGCGTCCTTCTTCGCCCCGTGCTGTGGGTGCCGCCGCCGCTTCTGCCGAGACAGTAAGTTACCCGTCCCCTCCAGAGGAGGAGACGGAGGAGGAGGAGGAGGAGGAGGACGAGGAGGAGGAGGAGGAGGAGGAGGAGGAGGAGGAGGAGGAGGGAGGAGGAGAGACGAGGAGGAGGGAGGACGACGAGGAGGAGGAGGAGGAGGAGGGGAGGAGGGAGGAGGAGGAGGGAGAGGAGGAGGAGGAGGAGAGGAGGAGGAGGAGGAGGAGGAGGAGGGAGGAGGAGGAGGGGGAGGAGGGGAGGAGGGAGGAGGGAGGAGGAAGGAGGAGGAGGAAGGGAGGAGGAAGGAGGGAGGAGGGAGGAGGGAGGAGGGAGGAGGGGAGGAGGGGAGGGAGGAGGGAGGAGGGAGGACGAGGACGGAGGACGGAGAACTTAGGGCGGAGGATGGAGGACGGAGAATGGAGGACGGATGACGGAGGACGGCGGACGGAGGACGGAGAAAGGAGGACGGAGGATGGAGGCTGGAGGACGGTGGACGGAGGAGGACGTATCGGCCCTTCCCAGAGAGGAGGGAGGCAGCGGAGAGGAAGGGGGGAGGGAGGGGAGGACGGAGGATCGGGGAGGGAGGACGGAGGATCGGGGAGGGAGGACGGAGGACGGAGGACGGAGGACGGAGGATGGAGGATGGAGGATGGAGGATCGAGGACGGAGGACGGCGGACGGAGAGCGGAGGACGGAGGACGGAGGCGGACGGAGAAGGACGTACCGGCGTTTCCAAGAGAGGGGGGGAAAGCCGCGGAGAGGAAAGGGGAGGAGGAGGGGAGGGCGGGGAGGAGGAGGGACAAGACGCGCACTGCAGCACGGGAGGGGAGACTGCCCTCCTCCCGTGCACTGGCGTTCCTCGAAGGAGAGAACTCGGCATCCCGCCTCCCGCCCGCTGGCGCCCTGGCCGCCCCCCTCGGAGGAAGCGGCGACCGGCGCTCGCAGGGCGCCCCCGGGCCCCCGGCACGACTCTTTTGCCCGCTGGCGGTTCTCACAGCAGGGCGGCGCCCGGGGGGCGCACGGCCTCTGCGGCGCGGAGTCTCTGCAGTTGTGTTGAGAGGTGCTTGTCCCCTCCTCCTCCGCCCCCCCCTCCCCCTTCCCTCCTCCTCCTCTCCTCCCCTCCTCCTCCTCCTCCTCCTACTCCTCCCCTTCCTCCTCCTCCTCCTCCCCCTCCTCCTCCTCCTCCTCCTCCTCCTCCTCCTCCTTCTCCTGCTCACGGCCCCCCGCCGTGGCGTGCGTGGGGGTGAGCGGTCGCCCGAGGGAGTGGTGCCCCTCGGGTGGCGTATCGGGGCGGCATGGATATGGTGCTGTGACGCCAGGAGTGCGTCGTGAGTGAGGGAGGTGACTGTTCGCGTGGTTTCTGGTGCCTGCTTGCAGCTCGCCCTGCATCCCTCTTCTGCTCCCTCCCTCTCCCAGGCTGCGTCTGCGTTAGTCGTGATGCTGACTAGGTACACGTCGCTTAAATGTGGCACCTCCCATTGGGGGGCAGGTTGTGACGCTGGCCTGCTTCTTGTGCAGACGCATGATAGGGAGAGGGCAGGGCCGTGCTAAGACGCATTGTACGCCCCGTCTCCTAGTACGATTGCGTACTTTTCATGCCGATATCCTGCCGATCTCCTCCTCCTCCTGCTCCTGCTCCTCCTCCTCCTCCTCCTCCTCCTCCTCCTCCTCCTCCTCCTCCTCCCCTCCGTCGTTCTTCGTTGTTCTTCGTCGGCGGGGTTCGAGCGCCACTTCGCCGCGTGCCGTCCGCCTAGCCTTACACGGCGCGTGGCCGCGGGGACGGCGCGCCGTTCTCCGCCGCCGAGAGTTGCCCTGGCGAATGCGTGCCAGCCTGGGCCCCGCACAGTGAACTCTTGCTCGCTCGGTGTGCGCTCTTTCTGGTGCCAGCCATGTAGTGTTGAGTCGGGCACGTCCCTCTACAGGGGGAATATCCGAACATAACAATTTGCCACGGGACGTTTTTCCTATCATGTTTTTTTTCCGCATGTCTTGACTATTATCATTTAAATCCTCCTGGAGGAGGACATGCCCGACCTACATGTAGTGCAATATATGTTGTGCAAGCTCTCTGGAGCAAGCTACGTGGTGGAACTGGTATTCGCCAGTTCATGAGCTGTCAGCTCGCTGCTCGCGCAGTCACCCGACCCTCCCACCCGCAGCGTGCTTTGCAGAACTCACACGGTGGCCATCGATGACTGCTTTGCCCTGGCTGGCGCATCTCTGCGGCCGCGCTGGCGCGCGCAAGCTCGCGCGCAGAGTGGCCAGCTGGCTTGGCACAGCCGATGCGGCCGTGATGGCGCTTGCCGATGGGAACTTCCCAGCGCGTCTCAAAGGCCGCGCTTGCGCGCGGGCACTTCAATGCGGGTCTGTGGCCCGGGCGGGCGTGGCATCATGATGACGTCGACATTGGCGGCAACGGTTACTACAGTAGCGATGGCGGTGGCGATGATGACGTGGTGATGACGACGGCAAGGCAGATGACGACGCCGATGTTGGTAACGCCGATTCCGATGATAGTGATGTCCATGTGTCGATGACGACGGTGCTTGAGTGATGATGGCGGCAATGGCGGCGATTGTCGATGACGATGGCGTGATGCAGCGGTGTTGATGAAGGTGATGGTAAGGAAGTGCGCGCGCGGACATCCAAGAACCCTGGCAAGCCTTTTGTTGGATCATACTTTTCACACGCGTTTGAAGACTTCTATTTCGAAATGCTTCGAACACACATGGTTCTTAAACATGTATGTCGACGCGTTTTTTTTCGCAGGGCGGGTGAGTGCGTGTAGCTCGGGTGACATTAATTGATGCGGACCCGTGCACTGGGCGCATGCTGGACAAAATCGTATTCGCCGCGTGTTGAGATGAAAGCGCGGTGTCTGGGCGAGATTGTGGAAATCGGGTGGTTGGGCGCGATTTCAGCAGATGCGCGCCGGCAGACAGTTGGAAATATTTGTTTGCCATGATCAATGCACGTGTGGTTATTTTTCATGTTGAAATGTTTGCAATCGTTGTGTGGTTTTATGATTTCGACATGTGCGCGTGCGTGCGGACTTTGTGAGATCTGCTCTGGATAACAGTTGGTACATGATCTCTGGCGATGAGCGGGAGCCCGCATAGTATGATCCGACGGGTGCGGGGGGCTATGCCAGGCCTGCTTGGGATGGTATGCCTTCATCGCTAAAACGAATGATGCGGCAGCACTGTTACGCACTTTGCAATGTTCCAGGGGGCACCGATACGTCCGAGGGGGGAGAAGGTGGAGGAATTGTTTTTTTATTTGAAGGATTATTTATATGAGGTGTGATACTAGTCATACAAAACTTGGATTCAAGATACGGGGTGGAATTTAACCAAAGAAGCTCATTGGTCAATCGCGAACTCGTCAACTTCAGAGCTCATGCAGACATTCCTCATTTTCACGTCACGCTGTTGACAAAACTGGATTGGCTCGCGACAGCAACGATTCCGATGAAGATGGCGATGGCGATTACGGTGGTGATGATGTCGATGATGGTGCTGATGATGGTGATGATGATATGTATGTGCAAGACGACGGCGGGGAATATCTTGATGATAGCCCCTGTGATGGGATGATCATGACGGTGGCAACGATAACGCTGGCGATGATGCTGCTGCTGATGATGGTGATAGCATTGGTGGTGATGATGATGGTGGTGACGATAACGAGTAAGTGCGGAGAATTCGGGCGAGGGCGACGGCAGTGACGGTGACGATAATGACGGCGGCGGTTATGATGAGGAAGTGCGCGCCCGCAGAAGTTCTGAATCTTGGGCGAATTCAGAATCCCGGACACATTTTGTTCTAACCCTTCTGTGCTGGAGAGATTTTAGGAAGCTATCGTTTCGATGGATCTCGACGTGCACTGGCGGAGGCGCACGCGTGTTGCACGCATGGTATTAAATCGGGCACGTCCCTCTACAGGAGAAATACCCACAAGTTGTCAGCAAACAGTCTGGGTGTTATTTTTCAACCATTCTCTGACCATCTTTGAGTCTGTCTTGACAACTTTTTGTTTTTTTCGCCCGAAATCCGCCTGTAGGGGCACATCCCCGACCTAAGCATGGTATTCTGTGACTGGGTTGGCGGGCGCGCGAATTTGGTTGCTCAATGTCTTCGACGTGCGCGCACGTGTGGCCCGCACGGTCTCTCGATGACAGCGGTGAGAAGCGCCGCGCCAGCAGCAGAAGCAGACGTCGCACATAAGCAGTAGTGCTGATGAGAGCAGCTGCGCACCAGTCGGTGAAGGTAGGTATTTTTGGATGCCCAGAGCCGAAGGAGAGAAAGCGGCATAAACATGACTCTTGGCGCTCCGCGCGGACTCCTTGGAGCCGCGCCGGGGCCCCCCCGGCGGAGTCCCCGGCGCCGCCCCTGACGCGCGCCGCGCGCCAGGGAGGGGGGTCCAGCACGGATCCAAGAAATCCGCGCGGAGCTCCACGAGTCATGTTTGTGCCTTTTGTTTCTTCTTCTTCTACAGAACCCATCTACTTCAGGCGCCTTCCTGTTCCAGGGATCGGTTTTGGCTGTCGTTTGTTCTTCTGTGGGCGTGCACGGACCCAATCTATTAGGTCCGCCTTACTGCTTCATGCTTCTACCTACTTCTTTCGAACGGCGTGTACAGCGCGAAACTAGTGTTCTGAGTATAGCCAGAGTAGGGGACCGATCTCGACGTCCTAGAGGTTGCAAGCTGATGCTTCCGATGCCGCCCGATCCAATGGTATGCAAAACAGTTGTGTAGCTGCTTTGAGTCATGAGCTGCTGTCGGGCACAGTTCGACAAAGCAAAATCGATGCAGAGCGTACTTAGTTTTTCAAGTCTACCTCGTGTAGGGGGCCGATCTCGGGGCCTTCGCGGTTGCAGACTGCTGCGTTCGGCACTACCAGACCTAGTGATGTACCAGTGAGTTCTGCCTCTGTTATGAATTCAGAGATTGTGTCGAACCGCACTTCGACACAGCAGACAAATTGTAGCGCGAACCTAGTTTTTCGAGTGTAGCTTGAGTGAAGCCCCCTCATTGGCGCCTTCGCAGGGCTCATTTCAATTCATCCGATTCGATTCGATTCGAGTTCGATGGCCTGCGATTTCGATTCGATTCGGCTTCGGATTCCGATTTTGAAAACGATTCCTCAGTGGAGGCCTACTAAGTTGCCGATTTCCGCCGATTTGACTTTCCCGACTCGGCTGCCGATTTCTGACGATCCGATTCATCTCGATCGCCGATCCGATTTATCGATTCGATTCTGGGGTCTCTTGCCTTCGAGGTTGCAGGCTGCTGCTTTTGACTATGCTCGACTTAATGATGTAGCGGTGAGCCCTGCTGTTGTTGTAACCATCGAGATAGAATCGGAAGACAAATGCAACTTGCAGCGAAAACCCGCAGAACCCACCCAATCATGCAAAGCGGAGTGAGAATCCCCAGACATTGTGTTTGCCCAGACTGATTTCGACCATCTTCGGGGTCCCTGCGCGATTGCGCCTGGATTCTGCGTCTGTGATCTAAAGTGGTGTTCCCTCCTCTCTGTGGGAATGCCCACCGGTGAACGCAGCTGCTACATCGGGAAGGGTCCTGGGGAAGTAGCAGCTTGCCTGCGACCCGTCGGCTTTCGCGCCCGAGCCGTTGCCAACGCAGCGGATATCTCCCTTCACGTCGAGCTGGCTTATCGTCGGGGCCAGCGTGTGTTTCACGTTTGCGCTCAGAACTACTACTTTGTTCCGTTCCCATTACCGACGCAGCGATACATGGCACATCGGCGACCACTTGTGTACGTGTTATACGCGCACGGCTTCTCTGCATCCGTCATATGGGTTGGTTGTATTCCTTGTTCACCGTTCTTCCTTGACATGGGCTAGCTTACGAAGTGTCAGGTTTGCCATGTAACATACCTTATGCACACGACGCTCAGGGTACACAAGCTGAGATAAGCGTAGCGTAACCTGGCGTACTAGTTGCGTCTTTAGCTATACATGTCAGTGTGTGCATACAGCCTTCGATTTAGTTGTCGTGTCAGCTTCAAAAACAATTTACGCGTTAGTATCAGTAGCCGCAGTTTTTTTTATCAGCATGTGTTTTGTGCATCTGTCAGCATTTCAAGCAGATTCAGTCTCAGCTTCTGGAGTTTGATACCCAGATAACTTCCGCGACGTATTAAGCTATGGTTCAAAGTTATTGGTTTCTCTCCCCGGTCCCTATATTTGTATGTAATAATACGACCACCCTTCGGGTGATAAGGAGGTTGTATGGGGGGGAGAGGGGGGAACCAACATCTGACTCAATCGATCTCACTATCGATCTCACTCAACGGGACACCACGGGACACTTGTCGATCCCACTATCGATCTCATTATCGATCTCACTCAACGGGGCACCACGGGACACCACGGGCCACCATTGGCCACGACGGGACACCGCGGGCCACCTTGCGATCTCACTATCGATCTTACTATCGATCTCACTCTCGATCTCACTATCGATCTCACTCAACGGGACACCATATGACACCACGGGACACCACGGGACACCTCGGGACACCACATCGATCTCACAATCCATCTCACTTCACTATCGATCTCACTATGGATCTCATTATCGATCTCACTCAACGGGACACCACGGGACACCACGGCACATCGCGGACTACCGCCGGACGGAAGGCGGACGGACGGAAGGCGGAGGAGCAACATTTGTCTTGACTTCGCCCTAGCAACGGCGGGTTCATTCCTCTCGCGTTCCCACGCAGCTTCGCCTCGCCCGCACGCACTACACGAACGAAACGAAACGATTTCCTGGTTTGGGGTCTTCGTTTCACTGCGATCTCACCCCCCCAACCTCCGATGTAATGTATATGTGTGTCTCGCTCTCTCGCGCGCTCCCTTCTCTCACCTCCATCCGTTTGCGACGCCATTCTTTCAGTATGTACGCACTTTCTCGCCACTGTCTATGTCTCTGAGTCTGAATGCTGTCATGTCCATTCTTTGGAGCCCATGAAACTGTTGCATCATTTGGCATTGCAATTATCATATGTTACTGTCTATTCGTTTCTGGGCTGTTTGGTTACGTTTCAGGATGAGACCAGGACCTCATATGCATCGTTACGTTCTCGATTGTAATCGTCGTATTGGTCATTGTGCGTGTGTTGTTTGCTCTCGCTTTGAGTCAGAAGAGGGGCAGGAAAATTCTGTACCTCCAATTGGTGAAAGCGGCTTTCTCTATATCTCGCCATGTGCAGAGGCATTGACATAATGGGAGGAGCGACGAATCATGTACAGACAGGAAGTGGCGACGCGTCGGAGGCAGAGGGTCAGTAGTAGCTTTGCAGGAAACAGCTTGCAGAGATCAACAGGGTGCTCATTCTCTCTAGTCCCTCGCAGATGCACGCATTTTCGGATCGACTCGAAGAATCTCTCTGATCTCCGCGCGAATTTCTTGAATCAACATTAGACTAGACCCCCCCTAACGACGCCTCC